>OZ010689.1:1083838-1532246 GCA_963932265.1 Thymelicus lineola
AGAACGTATACTTTACGAGTACATTATCTTATTTATTTCAATTAGATCAAAATAATGTGTCACCAAATCTTTGAACTAACAATAACTATCATAGGTATCATTATTAATGATTATAACAGTCTTCAAAAAGATAATCCTAACTGGATACTAATTCTTTTATCAACAGACTAGACATTTCACTTTAAACCATTAATCGGAAACACTAATCCTCACAATTTGCAAATCATACGCTCACTTAAACTGAAAACGTGCAAAAACTCGGAAATGGACTCACAATAACCTAGCATTGTCTAGCGAGTAGTACCAATGACAGAGACACCACAGTCCTGTTTACTATCCTACAAATAAATGTCAAAACTTCACATAACTGAGGAGGCAGGATTGACGCCGCGCGGCGGGGAGCCCGCCGTAAGCCAATATTGAAATATCTTTTATCCATCGCATCGCTTCTCTCGAATTAGAAAAAAATTGACACCTGTCACGAGTGGACGCTTCGCTGCTCCCACGGACAGCTCTTTGTGTTAAACAGCAATGAGACATGCAAACAAACCTGTTTCCGCAAACATTTTTATAAAAACATCGAGTCTTTTCACTTGCCTTACAAAGTGCATCGGTATTTGATGTTTGAATTGGTACGAGATTTAGCAATAGGGAACGATTAAGTACTATTTTATTGATGCCTTTGCAAACCTTTGAAGGCTGCTAAAATATTTATAGAATTCGAAATTGGAGTTATCGCGGGTGCGGAAAAAAGACAGAGGTTTTTGGAGAGTTGGCAAGCACACTGACCTAATCTCAGGACTCTACTGATACTCGTATTAGCATCGACGGCTAGGCGGCTGCTTCAATGTCTCCAATCTTCCGTTTTTCTTGACTTCTTATTAGGTATAGCATATATGGTTGGTTGAGGTTCACTATTACACTTCACAGAAGGTAATATTACGATTGTTAATGAGAGTAATATAAGAGAGAGAAATATGAGAGTAATTTATGCGTAGTAATGCGGCGATATTTGCTTCCAATCAAATGCTTTTAGCGGTGCGGTTGCTGTTAAGATGCGGATTAATTAATCCTACCAAACCACATTTTCATGTCAAATGTTGCCAAGACGAGATCTACTCTACACCAAAAAATTATCAGATCTCATGTAGAGCCAAACCTTCTAACTCTACACGCCCTAACTCTACAAGCCCTCACTTCACAAAATCTACACCTTAGTTAAAATATGTGGCTTGGCGCTCACAACAAGTTACTAAAAAAAACACTTTTTATGAAATATCTATCAGAGGCTGTGTTGGCAATATGGCAACATTATTACTCGATGCAATAAGTAATGTAAATTATCACCAGCTCAACCACTGATACTTCTTTTATCTATCCATCTCGAACCCTTCAATACCAACCTTCAACCAAACAGGTTGCCTAATCATTGTAGGTACCTAAACACAAAACGTCTAATAACAATCTTTTCTTTCCAGCCCCAAAGCTGATGATACCGCCGGCGGAGTTCGTCAGCCAGGGGGTCCTGGGGAGCCCGCAGGACGGCCTGCGCACCCCCACCGGCAGCCAGATCCTGGCCAACCCGCTGCTCAACCTCAACAACACCGGCCGCACCAACTTCACCAACAAACAGCTCACGGAACTCGAGAAGGAGTTCCATTTCAACAAGTACCTCACGCGAGCGAGGAGGATAGAGATAGCCTCCGCGCTGCAGCTCAACGAGACCCAAGTCAAGATCTGGTTCCAGAACAGACGGATGAAGCAGAAGAAGCGGATCAAGGAAGGCCTCATCGTGGCCCCGGAGGTCACCCCGTCCACTGCGACGCACTCCACCGTGGTCGGCTCCAGCGAGAACAGCCGGGAGTCCAGCTAAGCGACTCTAGCTCAGTGTATTTAAGGACGATTTTCGCAGTGACAACGCTCTAGAACGTTCTACCATATCTATTGCGAACAAATACTTTTTGCAGTGAGATAGGTGATCAGATTACTGGTTGGACTTAGCCTTCCAAATCGGGTTATGCCATGTGCCAATATTATATCTATTGATTAGAATTTAATGATATTAAATGTATACTTATACAAAACTCATGGTTATCACGAGGAATGTGGCGAGATTGTCTGTTCTGCTACCTGTTTGAGATTTCCAAAACTACTTAAATAAACTTTACTTGAAGGGTCAGTACCTTAAACAAGAAATACATGATTGATAATGCTTTATTTCCATCCAAATATTATTGATAAATAAAAGGAATCGTTGATTATTTATAACTCTACAATATTGCACCAATCAATTGTAATGATTTCCAGATATGTATTGGCAATCTTAACCTCTCTAAATCAACTGAAAAATTACCCCAAGAGAAGTTATTCCAGCACCGGTCAGCCATTCAACTTCCGACCGCACAAGGAAAATCAACAAGTTAAAATTAAGAATGTTTACCTATCTATCCCAATAAATGTAAGCCAAAAAGTACATCTCTGTTAAATACGTTACGTTTGGTATATAACCTCGTCCACATGACGTCATGTATGTATATAATTTTGTCAAATGGTATATTCCCAATGTATCCTTTAGTCACGTCCATTGAGCTGCGTTAAGTTTGTAAATGTGTACAATTTTATATTTATAACGCCGAATGTACAATCTTGACAACTCATTTAGTTTTATTATGGAATTCAATATGTATTCTTACTTTAATACCTATTTATTTTATAGATTGTAGAACTTTTTGTGTAAATATTTTCGTGTGTTTCATGGAATTTTATATTTACATCGCTGCATCGCTAAGTTATACAGATCATATGAAGGATTGCAATGTCTGCAATTATTTTCCAATAAAATCTCTTGAAATAACTTCTTCAAGTCGGTTGCAAACAAACAAGAGATGGTTCAGATAATTAACCCTTTTGGATATCAATAAGTTTAGGTTAGGCCGATTATCGTTACTAAATACTAGGTAATGTTTTTTGTTTAATCAAATAGTTTAGTAATATGTAAAAAACATATTATTCAGATATTTTTGTGTTTTACTTACAAATGTATTTCTTGAAGCTGGTGTATAAATTAGTTAAGATTGTATTATTCGGCTACTACTTAGTATAGAATGAGATTACCTACTTAGTACTACCTAAGTTTTGACTATAAGCTCTTGAATCTTAATGGTGAGACGACAAGCAGTGCCTCCTAAGAGGTTGGCTAATTTTATGCCGTCTAGGCACTCGACGAAAGACCTGGGTTTCTTTAAAAACGTTATGCTGTGTAGATAATATGTTTGTTTATTTGTCCACATTATGATTCCTAACTTTTGCCGTCTTTCTGCATTTAAAGGAGTCTTTGTTAGTGCTCTTGAGGTAGTTGCTCATAAGGGTTATTAAATAACTTTATAAAACAGCAGATTATCATTTCTTCTGATTAATGAGCGAATCTTAGCTTTACAAATTTATATTTGTTCTTATATAACTTATTCGATTGACTTGAATTTTGTCATTTTTGGTATTTGATAAAACTGTATTTCTCTAATATTCCATTCAGGTTTGTTCCCCTCTCGGCTGTCCTCCATTACTTACAGGGGTACCTTTTGTTTGTGTTTCAAACAAATGTACTTGTTACACTGATGTTAAACGTAATAATCTGTATCAAATATCGAGCTAAACAGAATTCCTCATTATTGAATTATTATTATGGTCGTTTTTTCATTACAATAATTACAAGTACCTATCATTAAATTAAATTAACTGTATTTATAGCTAATATTCGCATCAAATGAGTAATTTATAATTATAATACATTAATGTCTATAGGTACCGGCGGTAGACTATTCTAAAACAAAATTTGCTTAATATCTATTAAAAAACCTATCTATATCTTCAAGAAAAGTGATTCACAAAATAAATGTTGTAGTTGGATTTACGGCATTGGACCTATTTATCGGTGTATTTATTATATTTATCTATTCCGAAAATAATGGCTAAGTGTGTACATACCTATACAGATTAAAATGTTTAAGTTGTGTTTTTAACAACCTAATTTTAGTTTAGGCTTACATAAAAACTTAAAACTACAAATAATATTATAATATTTTTTATACTATAATTTTAGACCAAAGCTCATTTTTCGATTAATTTATTAAGTTGTAGAATTAACATTGGCAGTGTAATTACTGTACAGGAGGATTCATGTAATACATAAACGGTTATGTATATACCAGTTGTAATGTGAAAGATGTGTGTACATTTTTAGGTTAAGTACTTCTTATCAATAAATTAATTATATCTATTTTCAAACGCTGGCTTTTATTTTACCCATTTTATTAGGTTACATATAATACTTATTATAAAGTTGGTCAACCAAACTTCCTACGTGCAATTTTGTTTTGGTTTCTTATTTCTTCAAGAGAGGCGTAAAATTGCTCTTTTTTAATTTATGGAAATAGCCGGCAAACGAGCTGACGATCCACCTGATGGTAAGTGGCTATCGCCGCCCATGAACATCAGCAACACCAAAGGCATCACTGATGCGTTGCCGGCCAAGAAAGAAAGAAGAAAAAGAAAGAAAGAACTGGCTCTCAAGCTCCCAGCCGGAATACGACGAGTCGTTTGGCGGCTGACTCATGCTCGAGGGTGGTAGCTATCCAGGCGAACCCCTGGAGAAATAATAATAATAATAATGATAAGAGATATCCGGAAACTGACAACTTCGAAATATTTTAGATTTATTTTTAAGTAAAGAACCACAAGAACCACAGATCGAGCCACCCGATGGTATTATAATTAGCAACACATGCAAAAACACACGGTCGGTTTATAAGGAGAGCTGTGAATAGACCGGTAAAATATACTTACTACCTTTTACCACGATTGACCTTCGGTATTAAACTGGGTGGCACGGAGCTCACAGACCAGAGACTTCCAACAAGAGGGACCTAGCGCCATGGCCTCATGCGTTATTCATCTGGGTGGCCAGGGGAGATTGACTTGAACTCAAAGCTGGATGTAGCTCTTTACCCCTATACAGGATGAATTTCACAAGTGGCGTGGATGGCTAAATCAGAAACTACGAGGAATAGCGAAAAATGCTTAAAGAAGTTCCGGGGCCGATTGTGATGATAACTAAAATTGCATCATTACATTTTTGGAAAATCAATATTTCTAGCCAGGAATCGAACCCGTTGATTTTGAAAAAAAAACATCCTGTGAGTATTATTACACCATTCGATAGTGTCAATAACAAGGATCGAATTTTGGAAAGCAATGCTGACTTCTGTAGTACCAACACCATATACTCAACGCATACAATTTGA
The DNA here is from genome assembly GCA_963932265.1 of Thymelicus lineola. NCBI lineage: Eukaryota > Metazoa > Arthropoda > Insecta > Lepidoptera > Hesperiidae > Thymelicus > Thymelicus lineola. The sequence goes on from OZ010689.1 coordinate 1,089,139, forward strand.
CTTTTGTACCTACTTTTGAGCCAAAAGTTTTTTTATGGAAATAGCCGGCAAACGAACAGACGATCCACCTGATTGTAAGTGTCTATTGTCGCCCATGGATATCAGCAACATTAAAGGTATCACTGATGCTTTGCCGGCCAAGAAAGAGAGAAGAAAGTGAAAGAAAGAACTGGCTCTCAAGTCAAGTTCGTCGAGTAGTTTGAGTATGAACCAACTACCGCCATCTGTTAAACTATAACTAAACTAAACATTGGCATGTTGGCAATTTTTAGTCATGGACTCTTCCTAGAGATGGTTCTGTATTCCTAATTTACTGTACAGACTAAGAAATAACATAATTAATTATTATTATAATAATTATAATACATTTTGTTTAATTATTTGACACAAAGCACTTTTTACTACTCCGGGGTCTCCATGGAAAGTTGTCTTTAAAAAGTTCTAAATGGATTAAAAATTAAAATCGGACATAGAGCCCGCTATTAGTTGGCGTGTAATGAAATGAAATGAAATGAAATAATCTTTATTCATGTAGGTATCACTGATACTCTTATGCACGTCATTTTTTTAATCTACCAGCTTTTCGGAAAGGTGCTTTGTCATGGAGGAGAAGAAAAGCCGTAAAGAAACTCCTCAGCACATCTTTTAAAAATAAAACTTATATCTATTACAAAAATAGGTACATATTCTCTAACCTGTGCAGAACTGGTTGCCTAGCTAGTCATTTCCAAGCATCCTTGTCATTTAAATATTCATTTATGCTATAGTAGCCCTTGCCTAAGAGCTGAGCCTTTACACGTTTCTTAAAAGATTCCACTGGTAAGTCACGTATTTGTTTTGGGACTTTATTAGGTATACAATTTTATACCTAGTCCCTTAGAAGAACGTTGCACTTTAGAAAGACGGTACGAAGAGGTAGCCAATTGATGCATCCTTCTTGTTTGACGATTAGAAAAATCACAATTTTGTTTATATGCAGTTATGTTATTCCGTATAAACACTAAATTATTATAAATATATTGGGAAGCTACTGTAAGTATACCTATTTGTTTGTTTAATATCGCACACTCAGTGGAAAAAAGCATAAGTAGTCTTACGTTGAATTTTAGTTATTAATATGATTGGAAAGAGGGACAAAAGCTGCATATGCTCAATTTTTTTTTAAATTTTATCATTAATCTTGACGGTTTTGTGCAAGAAATCTTAACGTAAATTCCTTTGACTGCTTACTGATATTTTAACAGTTTCTTCGCTCTCCTGTAAAATTTCAATTTACATAATATGCCTTTTTTCCACTGAAGGTGCGATATTTTATTACATATTATTATCACAATTATATTTATTTAATTATTTGGCACAAAGCACTTTTTATTATTCCGGGGCCTTCGGGGTAAGTTGTCTTTGAAAAGTTCTACGTGGATTAAAAATTAAAATCTGACATAGAGCCCGCTATTTTTGGCATATTATATCTCTTCCAAATTCGAATAGAATTTATGCAAATGGAAAGGCCACATGCAAGATCTAAAAATTCTTTACGGTGATGCGGACGTTTGAGACTACAATTTCACTTCCCAGAGCACTATGAACTTGCTTAGTTTCATTATCGAGTAGTCGGGTATGGTCTTTCCGTCTTTCTCACTTCTTCATTATTGCGTAGGTGCATCGCCGCACCTTGTACTAATTAATTTGTAAGTATTCCAATTTGAGTTGTCAAACGTCGTGAACACGCAACATCGCGCTCGTACTTAAAATCCGCGAACAAGTGAAAAACAGTGTTTTCTTGATACAAACTAATATAAAAGTGAAGTTAAGCACTCGCGACAACTGTGATAGTGTTATCTAAGCTCAAACTTTTATGTTTAGTGCTAAAAAGAACACTAAAAGTACGCAATTGACAGGCACAAGTGAAACAAAAATTATTATCTACCCCCAACATCGTGAATATTTCGTGACGGACAAAAATTCGTGTCAATATTGTCAAATTAGCATCATGTCACCTGACGTACTGCCGAATAGTGTTGCCATAACCTAAACTAAAAGTTCTACTATAAATTATAATAAAAAAATGTCTGAAAATAGTAAAATTCCGAAATGTGACGCCTAAAGTGATGAAAATCTGAGCATAGGCGAACAAATTCATAACAACTCGAATGGAAATAGCACCAAAAGGTTTATTCAACAGGCATTCCATCCTAGCCTGTTCACAACAAGAGTTAGATCAACTTCAGCTGGAAATATCGCAGATCCCAAACAAGTAGACCTTACAAAAGATATATCTATTACTCCAAACCCCGAAGAGGTAGAAAAAAGTACCGGTCCTCCTCCATGGCAAAGGATGCCAACTGAGCGAAACCCAAAAAGGAGAAAACCATCACTCAGTCCCACTAATCAGGAATCCTGTTATAAAATTCAAACTCTCAACAGATTTAGTGATCTTCCTGTAGACCAGAATGAAGAGAATACCAATGAAGGAAGTAGAAAGCCTAGTAAACCACCACCAATCATCCTCTATGGGGTGGAAGATCTATCAAAACTGACCGAACTATTAAATAAAAGCATAGATAGCGATAGCTACTCTTACAAAATTATTAATAGGGATCAACTCAGAGTAACAACTCCATCAACAGAAATATATAAGACTCTGATTGAACTTATTCGAAGCAGTGGACTTATTGGGCACACCTTCACTCAAAAAGAGAACAAGTGCTGCAGAATAGTAATAAAAAATCTACACCACACTACGCCCAAACAGGCTATCATAGAAGAAATTGAAAAAACCGGAAATAAAGTTAGAGGTGAAATCATCTGTGCTATTTCAAGAAAAAGCAGGTTGCCACTAAATATGTTCTTTGTGAATTTGGAACCAGGTCCTAATAATGCCGAGGCTAAAGCCATTCAAGTAATATACCACACCCGAGTAAAAATTGAAGATCCTCGGAAGACAACGGAAATCCCTCAATGTACGAGATGTCAACAATATGGGCATACAAAAAACAATTGCATGCGTCCATTTAGATGTGTTAAATGTGCTGAAGGACACAGGACAACAGATTGCCCAAAAAAAGACAGGAATACTCCTGCTACGTGCACTCTTTGTTTTGGAAATCACCCGGCCAACTACAAAGGTTGTCAAGTGTACAAGGAAATCCGCGCAAGGAAATTGGCTCAAGCCAGTAATAATAAACCAAAGACCTGGCAAAACCGGCCAGAAGCTCTAGTTCCACCGCCATCTTTACCCTCAATGACAGATTTTCCACCTCTGAGACCAACACAATCTTCAACTAAAAATGACTATATTCACCATACAGAACAAAAGCCCAATGCAACCACCAGAATTCCAAAACAGAAGGAAAAAACAATAGAGACACAACCATCTCAGCCAACAAATTTGTTAGAACAAATAATTATTAAGCAATCAGAAAAGATAGATATTCTCATCCAACAGATAGGCACCCTGATGGGGCTCCTAACTACACTCATAGCCCAATATACAAAATGAAGTTTCTCAGAATTGCCACATGGAATATAAACGGCTTATCTCCCAATAAGGATGAAGTAGAAGTCTTCCTAAACTACAATAAGATTGATGTACTGTTACTATCGGAGACCCACATGACTGATGAAAGAACAGTCAAAATTAAAGGGTACAACATATATTTTTGTAATCACCCAGATGGTACATCACATGCTGGGGCTGCCGTGGTAATAAAGGAAAACATAAAACAACATGCACTACCGAATTTTCGACATGAGTATCTACAGTCTGCAATGGTGTCAGTAGATGAATGGCAAGGAAAACTCACCTTGGCAGCCATTTATTGCCCCCCTCGACATAAAATCACTGAAAACATGTTCACCGACTTCTTTAGTACGCTGGGGAGTAGATATATAACTGGCGGGGACTGGAACTCTAAGAACACCTACTGGGGTTCAAGATTGACAACTACCAGAGGGCGTGAACTGAAAAAGTCCGTAGACAAAAACCATCTTAACGTTGTGTCGACAGGGGAACCAACATATTGGCCAAGCGACCCTAATAAAACGCCAGATCTCATAGACTTCTTTATTACCAGAGGAGCGACAGAATTATATATCAAAGTTGAGTCATGTCTAGATGGCTCCTCGGATCACACCCCACTCATATGCACCATTAGTACAACAGTCATATACAAGGAACCACAAGTGACTCTACACAATAAAAAGACTGATTGGGAAGCCTTTAAAGACTATATTGAAAGAAATGCGAATCTCCAGATATCTCTTAAAACAGTAGAGGAAGTTGAAGAAGCCGCAAAGTATGCAACAAATCTATTCCAGACTGCAGCGTGGTTGTCTACACCACCCTTGGAATCAAAATCACAGAACACCGACTATACCATTGAAATAAAAAATAAAATAAATGAAAAGAGGAGACTAAGACGACAGTGGCAAATAAACAGAACCAGGCAAGACAAAAAGGCACTAAATTTAGCTCAGGAAGAATTGAAACTTATGATTCAAACAAATGAGAATGAAACATTACACGACAAACTAAGAACACTTTCTCCACATCCTACAGATGATTATACTCTATGGAAAATGACCAAATCCCTGAAAAGACCAACTGAACATGTGCCACCAATCAGACAAAAGAATGGCACCTGGGCTAAAACCTGCCAAGACAAAGCAGAGCTGTTTGCGCAATTCTTAGAAGAAACATTTAAACCGAATGAAGCAGACCAAGTAACACACTCTGAGGAAGAAATAGATGCAGTTATAAACTGCGACCAACAAATGTCACTGCCCCTGCCACTGATGACACCCAAAGAAGTCTATAAAGCTGTGCAAAATCTTAAGCTAAAGAAAGCTCCAGGGCACGACCTAATAACAGCTGAAGTTCTTAAGCAACTACCTAAGAAAGGCATTGTCTTACTAACAATTTTGTTCAATGCAGTACTGCGGCTACAATATTATCCGCTACTTTGGAAAGTTTCTACAATAATTATGATTGCCAAACCAGGAAAACCACCAACTGATGTAGCCTCATACAGACCAATAAGCTTGTTGCCAGTCATATCAAAGTTGTTTGAAAAACTATTACTTAAACGCTTACTACCAATACTAGAAGAAAAGAAAGTAATACCAAACCATCAGTTTGGATTTCGTGCACACCATGGAACATTAGAACAAATCCACCGCGTGGCTCACAAAATCCGTCAAGCATTGGAAAATAAAGAATACTGCTCAGCGGTACTGCTAGATGTTCAGCAAGCTTTAGATCGAGTATGGCATAAGGGGCTGCTATGTAAACTTAAAATTTGCCTACCAAACACTGCATACATGCTTTTAAAATCTTACCTCGAAGAACGAATATTCCAGGTCAAGTGCGATGACGCTCTATCATCTTTTAAAAACATAGAGGCTGGGGTACCACAGGGCTCGGTCCTAGGACCTGTTCTTTACACTGTTTACACAGCAGACATACCAACATCAGACGAAGTACTGACTGCTACCTATGCAGATGATACTGCATTGCTTTCCTGTAGTAAAATTCCCGAACTGGCGTCCAGTAACCTACAGATACACCTGAACAAAATAGGTTCATGGTTAAAAAAATGGAGAATAAAAACTAGTGCCTCCAAATCCACACAAATAACATTCACACTTAAAAAGGGAGACTGTCCGCCAGTATCTCTGGATGGGATCAATCTTCCACAAAAAAATACAGTTAAATATCTAGGAATGCATTTGGACAGAAGGCTAAATTGGAGAGATCATATCAAAGCAAAAAGAGAACAAGCAAATAGGAAACTAGGAGACTTATATTGGCTTATAGGAAGGCAATCGTCTTTAAGCTTAGAAAACAAATTGCTAATTTACAAATGTGTTATCAGACCAATATGGACCTATGGCATTGAGCTCTGGGGAACAGCTAGCCACTCTAACATTGAAATACTGCAACGCTTTCAAAATAAGACACTAAAGATCATAACGAATGCACCATGGTATGTCAAAAATACGGAAGTACACGAGTACACGGCAATCCCCACCATCAAGGAAGAAGTGGAAACATCATGCACCAGATACAAATTAAGACTAAGAGATCACAAAAATAAACTAGCGATGTCCATGCTAAATACCACAAACAATGTGTATCGCCTTAAGAGGCAAAGATTGGCCTCAATTTAAAGTGTTATATAACAATAATAAATAATACAACACATAAACAATTAAAGCAGTGAGAAGGCAAATCAATGGATTTGTCACTCCATTAACGACAACGACACGCTCACAAATCTGCTTATAGCTAGAAAGCTGATCGCAGATAGACGAAGAGGAAAAAAAAAAAAAAAAAAAAAAAAAAAGTATTCCAATGACGCCCTCTATCGGAAATAACTTTAAGACAGTCGGGGGCCAGGAAAAAGTATAAAACAAAACATGTTTTATAAATGATACATTGATTTATACAAAACAATTTTGAAAAAAAATATTTTATTAGGATTATAATATTGTATAAAAACACCAGACCCAATTTTATATTTTCATGACAATTCGTAGGTATCAGTAACATACATTATTTTAAAACTGAGTTTAAATATTAAGTACATTTAATGAATATTATTACATTATTATTATAGCTATAATACCCATTCTTTTGTGCGCAAAAGAATGATAACAATATAATTTGCATTCCAACATTTCAGTCTTGGTGAAGTTTAGTATGAACAATTTGGAAGTTGATCTCGTTGTCCTGGAGATTCTTCAGCAGACTGGTCTTGGCGAAGGCCATGCCAGGGCTCATCACGCCGCCCCTGGAACACACAGGTATGATCCACACTCATATGATATGACGATATATTACAATCTACCTACATACATTGCTGCATAGAACGGAGGCTATTTGCAGCAGAATAGTGTCTCGAAACTCATACGAACAATATTACTTAGGGTTGTACTGTAAGAATTCATCCATCTTCGAATCCAAACCAACCTCTTCTGATCGCGGTGAACCCTGCTGAACTATACGGATGGATGGATCAGTAGAACCAAGCATCAGGGATACGGGCTATCAAAGGTTTTGACAAAGCTTGTGGCACAATGGTTACATGCCGAATCGCCATGCCAAAGGTCCGAGGTTCGATTACCAGCGAGGTGGAAATTAAAATTATCAAGTTTGAATTTCTGTTCTCGGTCTGGGTGTGAGTGTCCTTGTCTTGTGTGTTGTCCATGGTACCCACGACACAGGGAATCCTAGTGTGGGTCTATGACTGTGTGGAGTTATTATTAGGTATTATTATTAGAAAGAAAGAAAGAAAGAAAGAAAAAGCATTTATTCGAAGGAGAAAAACACAAACAATAAAATCTAAGAGTCACTCCCTTATTCACAAAAACAAGCAAAGATAAAGGAATTTTTTTAGTCTTTTACTTATGAAAACGACAAAACGTATGAAAATACATCACCCATAAAAAAAAGTTATTAACCTTTTATGAATAAGGCCATAAGACCCCTAATCTTAAAAAAAAGAAAAAACAGTAACAAATGATGTCTGCGCTGCAGCAAGTCCTTCGAAATGGTCCAGACTCGGCTTAAGTCGTGCGAGACGACACCGATTTTCAGTCTGGCCTGTGTGACAATAGCAGTAAAGCATTAAAGGTGCAGTTCTACAGAACACGTAAATGCTCAGATCTGAGCGTAAAGGAACATAAGTATAAAGTAATGATGTATCACCCCGACGGCATGTTGTGGTGCTCCTGCAGGATGGCGACGGCGGAGAACAGCAGCGCCACTGCCGTTAAACCGTACCCCGGATTGGCTCCCGACACCTGGTAACCAATACAGTAATAATCAACGAAAATTTAGAAAAAAAACCCACGCGGGGTGTAAACAAAAAATGAAATATGATGAAATCCCTACCGTAGCCAACAATTGTCAGGCTATTGCAGCGCCTCCTCGTGGTCTATCGCCATAAAACATATCTGCTGCTCTATAATGATACCTTTTGTTTTGAATGCACAAAACCGCAATGAAATCGGCCCAGTAGTTTTCATAAAAAATGGTAATAGACATACAAACAACCTCTATCCAAAACGCATATACCTACTGCCTCCGTTCTTTCCGTCGTTGTGTAACACCTGTTTTCTTTACTGACCTGAGCAATGGACATTCCCCTGGACATCATACACAGAGATCATCTACTTCTCCACGGGACCGAATTGCTTCTGTTCGAATTCCACTTCAATCTCAATCATTTAATTAATTAACCTAAATCTTAGATGCTGTAATAATTATTGTTTACAATCGGAGTTAGTGACATGACAAGCCTGTTGACATTGAAGGTTGACAGTGACACTGGGAACCTTGACGAACCGTGCGGTTTGACAGCTTGACTCGAGTGAACTGAGGATGTCGTCGGACGAATGGACCAATCATCGCTCGCCATTCGAGTCCCTTTGAAATTTGGCGCGTTAATTCGTCCTGTTCTATTATTATTATTATTATTATTATTTTAATGATGCACTAGCAGCTACTGGAGCTGATGCGTGCATATCACTGCACTTGTGTTCGATATATATTTATATTATTTTTGTGTATTCTGAATATATTTATCAAGTCTGTTTTTAAAAATGTTCACTGTCGGTGCACTTATCACTGATTCAGGTAGCCTATTCCACTGCTGTACTACACGATTAGACAAAAAGTGATATCTAGGGTTGCTGGAGCTAGGGTGTCGTTCTAATTTCAGTGAGTGTCCTCGTAGCCGGGTATTTGTTTTCAGTAAATAAAGATCTGCAATATTTCTGACGCTGTAGTGTCCATTTAGGATCTTGAAAGTTTCTATCATATCTCCTCTTTGCCTCCGGCGTTCCAAACTAGTTAATTTCAGCTCAGAAAGACGCTCTTCATACGATTTGTGTCTTAGAGATGATACCATTTTTGTAGCTCTACGCTGTACTTTTTCAAGCAGTTCAATATCTTTTTTAAAGTAAGGGTTCCAGATTTGGAAAGCATACTCCAAGAGCGGTCGGATATAGGTTTTATAAAGTTTGATAAACAAATCTTTTGTGATAATACTGAAAGCCTTTCTTATGACATATAGCATAGAGTTAACTTTTTTTGTTATATTTGCAATATGAACATCCCATTTAAGATTGTGCGTAATGGTGACACCAAGATCCCTTTGATTGATAACAGGTATAAGTGGTACAGAGTTAATATTATATGAAATTTTTGGGTTGTTTCTGCCCATGTGTAATACTGTACACTTGGCTGCATTTAATGAGATAAGCCAGTCTTGAGTCCATTGTACGATTCGATCTAAGTCCTGCTGTATAATATTATGACTGATGAGAGGGTTTCCTATGATTTTAGTATCATCAGCAAAAATAGACAAATCAGATTTTACTGAATTTTTAAGATCTGTAATGTAGATACCGAAAAGGATTGGTCCGAGCACCGATCCCTGTGGTACTCCACTGTGTACATCACAGGGTACAGAGAAGGCGTCTCCCACTCTGACTTTAAATTTTCTGTTTGTTAAAAAGTCAGATATCCACTGGAGCAATTGTCCACGAATTCCAAAATGTTCAAGTTTTGCTATTAGCCTCTTAAAGGGAACCCGGTCAAAAGCTTTTTCAAAATCTAGGTATATGGTGTCTGTTGGCCAATGTTTATCCCAGTTTAAAGTCCATTTGTCGAGACAAGTAAGAAGATTGGTGACAGTTGATCTCTTCGGAACAAATCCATGCTGCTCATCAATAATTATGTTCTCGGTTGCAATAAAAACTTCCTCAATTCTGCTGCTATGATTTTTTCCATAGTAGTTTTTTCTATATAGTCGGTGGTTCATTCAGCCTCTTGTCTTTGTCGAATGTTAGTATATTTTATTTATGGGAATTTCGGGACTTTTATAGTTTGTAATTTTTATAAAAAGGATAGTGTTTCGTTTGAATGATAAAATATTAAAACATTCCCTACGCTTGTTTTTGGTCTGTGGTTGAGTCATTGCTGGGGACTTTATAGTCTGTGGTGTCTGTGGTTGGAATTGTCTAGAATTGGCGCTTATTTGATGACAAGACAACTTCCCTTCGTAGTGACGTTTTAAAATTGTTCACAAGTTGAGTGCGTTTAAGTGCATTATTGCATTTTTGTGTTGTGGACGCTGATGGTTCGCGCCCTCTCTGGAGGCCTTTGTTTGAACCCCGTGATTTGGTTCCGCTTACGGGGACGACGGCGATTGGTCGGTTTTGGTGAAAGGCGACGCCGTATAAATACGGTGGACCCGGGGCGGGCGTGGCCTTCCTTCTTTTCCGGGGTAGTGAGGTGTACTGAACTGTTCTGTGAACTTCTGTGATCTGTGCAGCTGGTGTGGTAAAACGCGGTGCACCTGCTTGTGGGGTGTCTCCGGCTGTCTCTGGATTGTCTGTCTACCGGGGTGCACACCACGCGGTGTGGCACGTGTTTGGTTCTGTGCTGTGATTCTGTGGCTGTCTACACTTTTACAAGCTTCAACACCTCCCTCAAAAGGAGGTGTTTTGGGAGTTCCGAGGTGAGCTTCTGCTGTATCTGGAGGGAGTGCTGTCTTGGAGCTTCGGCTGTATCTGAAGGGAGTGCTGTTTTGGAAGTTCCGAGGGGAGCTTCGGGTGTATCTGGAGGGAGTACTGTTCTGAGAGGGCCAGGTGTCCTGTGAGGGCCGAGTGTCCTGAGGGGAACTGCGGTTCCGGGGACACGCGGGGACCTGTCCGAGGCGGGTTCGACCAGCGGGGCGGTGCCGGTGGGAGCCCTGCCCGAGCGAGGGGTCGACGGGAGGACCCGTCGACCACGTGAACCTTCTTTCTTCTTTTTTTTTGTTTATTGTTTTTCCCACCCTAAGGGGTGGAAGTAGTTAATCCTAACTAACTAAGGTCTAGCTAGTTCCGTTAATAATTTTGTACGGGATATTCTTTTCTTAATTTAGCATACTGTACGGATACCCCTCTTCCGTTAATAATTATTTACGGGATTAATTTCCTTAATTTAGAATTCTGTACGGATTTTCCCTCCTCCGTTAATAATTTTGTACGGGATATTCTTTTTCTTAATTTAGCATACAGTACGGATACCCCTCTTCCGTTAATAATTATTTATGGGATTAATTTCCTTAATTTAGAATTCTGTACGGATTTTCCCGCCTCCGTTAATAATTTTGTACGGGATATTCTTTTTCTTAATTTAGCATACTGTACGGATACCCCTCTTCCGTTAATAATTATTTACGGGATTAATTTCCTTAATTTAGAGTTCTGTGCGGATTTTCCCCTTCCGTTAATTCATTATTCTTTAAGTATCATTATTTCCTTAAGTTGAGGATTCCGTGCGGACTCGTCTTCAGTAATAATTCGGTAGGGACGGTTCCTTCCTTCCGTCTAATAATTCATTATTATTATTCCTTAAGTTTCCTTATTTCCTTGAGTTGATGATTCCGTGCGGACTTCTCCTAAGTTAACAATTTTATACGGACTTTATCTTAAGTTAATAATTTTATACGGACTTTATCTTAAGTTAGTAATTCTATACGGCCTTTATCTTAAGTTAATTTTTTTTTCAATGTGGTTTAAAATTAAAAATTGGATTTTGTGAATCATCGGAGGAGCCCGTTAGGACGGACCCCCCGGCTAAAGGATTCCTCCAATTGTGACCAGCCAAACGAACCAGCAGCCCATTCTTCTCCTCTTTAGTCTGTGTCGAAGCCTATTGAATAAAATATTCTTCTACTGGACAAATAAAATATTTCATTCCTTCCCCCCCACGAAAACCTCTTTTACAGTTGGTAAAAATAGTTCTCCTTCAGAGCCGGCGTTGCATTGGCGATTCTTTTGGTGCTGCTCATGTCGACAGACGACGTTGACCATTCATTATCAGGTGGCCAGTCTGCTTGTTCGTCAGTCATTCAGGCTATATTATTCAGGTTATATTATCCAATACTGTTTGCAATATGAACTACAGTCTCCTAAAGATTTTTTTTATTTTGTGGGGTAAACGGTGCTCGATTATTCCTTGAATGAAAGCAAAGATTCCTTGATTGCGAAGGACTCTGATGAATAACAGACACATCCATATGACACCAGGACCTTCCTATCAGATGCCACTAAGCTGTAGGTCAACTGTAATATTTATATACCACACAGTTGTCGATAGCGGGATTACAAACGCACCTTTCAGCAGGAGGAGGCTCTACTCCTCGTTTATAGGGAATTATGGTTTCCTAAATTCCTACACGACATAAGGTATAGATAGGTACCCATTCGGAATACGTGTAAATAGAAATTGTACGTGTGCATGTATAAATATGCCTCCACCAATCCGTACTGGAGCAGCGTGATGAAGTGTGCTCTAGACCTCCTCAAGAGGATAGACCCGTGCCCAGTAGTGGGCCATTAATGGGTTGAAGCCATGTATAAATATGACGTTGCTGATATTTTTTAGAAAGACTTACCTTTGCTATCACAGTCTTCCTGGGAGGTATTGTTGCAACATTGGCCGCGTCACTCTCATCCCAACCTTGGCCATACAATGTAAACTCAACCCCCATTTTCTTGATCACACTCTCCGAAGGTCCATTGGTGATCATTCCTAACGAGAATACATTCGCTTTCTCCAACAGGATCTTCCTCGTGAATTTGAACTGGCTCATGAGGAAGATGAAGACGACTGCTATTCCAACGGCTAGAGTGTTGAAGAATGAGCCAAACTTCACGTAGTTTTGGAACTGAGCTGGTCGCGTGCCGTCTCGCTCGTAGAAGTAGCGCTGGGTTCGGTAGACCGCGGTGCAGTCGTAACTGGGGAACGGCAGGCACCAGCCGTTCTCACGTTTGTGGATTGGTAGTCTGGTGGCACAATAATTATAGTCAAGGAGGGCTTTCTCGACAGGTTATTGAATTTTAAACCGATGCTTAGACCAAGTTACCATGATCCATAGTCGTTGCGAGACTAAGTAATTGCGTTTATTTCTTCGTCTCCGCGAAGTTTTAATTTTTGTGGTACAACTCTCATGACCAATTCAGAGTCACTAACGATTACTTAAATCGCTCCTTAGAATAGATTTTGTTAGGTAATTATTTACTAAGGAGTGATTTAAGTAACCGTTAGTGAGTCTGAGTTGGGGTGTCAGGTATGCAGGTGATCCTTTAACGAGGTTAGTTATAACTAATTTCAAATATTGTACAATATGCAAAACTAGATGTAAGTATCTCTAGGTGAGAGCTAAAGAACGAATCTGAAGTTCACTTAAGTAACTGCGTAATGTTCGAGGCTCAAGCAAAAAAGAACCAGAAATCCCCAGAGGCTGAGTTTATTACGCTAGTGAGGATTTTTCTAATAAAAACTGAAGACAAAAAATAGTACTACAAACCTGGATTTCAATTTAGGAGTGAATGTGGGGAGTGGTTTTGAAAACGTCTTCTTACTTATTGCAGATGTCCCGAAGAAATGAGGTAAGCTAAAATTAAATAATAATAAGTAATAAACATTATGAAAAAATATAAAACATAAAACTTGAGGTTTTTACATTCGGGGGTTAAGATGAGTCAGAAGTCAGAAGAGTAAAAACAATACCCACGTGTTAACCATTGAATGCCAAGTTCCAAAATTAACGCATTGTGTCTGGTAGGCGTAGACCCCAGTAAGCGTCATGTAACATTCCACCGAATTCAGGACACCTGGAAATAAAACACAGAGTAATAAACAAAACAAAGCTGAAGAGTGTTTGTTTGAACGCGCTCTTTTTGAACTACCAATTAAAATGTGACATACATTAATTCTATAGAAACATAAATTCATGAAGACTAGATATAGTTACAGAATACATAATTGGCAATAAACATAGTGAATATGACAACGAGCAAAAAAGTCGGAACGCATAAACTAACCAGAAAACTCACGTTATAATAATGTATTTCATACCTACCGTATGAAAACATTAAATCTAGGATATTGCCGTTAGAAAATCACTTCGATCACATGACCAACAATATTTTAGGAGGTTAAGTACATTACATTTGACGACCCGTGTGGCGCAATGGTACCCATGCCGGATCGCCGCGCCAAGGGTCCTGGGTTCGATTCCAAGTGAGGCGGTTTGAATGATGTGTTTGAATTTCTGTTCTCGGTCTGGGTGTAAATGTCCTTGTCTATGTGTGTTGTCCATGGCACCCACGACACAGGGAATCCTAATGTGGGGCTATGAGTGTGAAACGTTATTTATTGAAGTAAAACTTCTTTAGAATCGTTGTGATTTCAAACCGGATGCAACGGAAAAAACGACAGGTAAGAGACACAAATACAAAAATGTGTAGGATGAAGCCAGAAAGAATGAGACAGAAATATACATACTACAAGCATGCATATAATATAACTGCTAATTTCGTCGTTGAATCTAACTTCTCCGTAGCTCAATGGTCAGGACGTAGATACACAATATCTGATGCGCAGGTTCGCGTCTCTCAGTATTTCTTTTTTTTAGTTTTATTTTTATACTGTTTTTAAATACTTTCAAATGCTCTTTTAAATATTTTCAAAGAATTTATCAACAAAAAATAAGAATTTCATTTTCGTTGTCAAGCTTGCTTATTTAATATCTGTCGATCGACCGACCGATTGTTGTTTCTTAGTTAGTCGCTAGATGGCGCGCTACAGTAATTTTGTGTAAGACTGCTGCTAGATGGCACTCAATAATTTACGTGTTGTTGTCGAGGGGTTTTTTATATCTTGTTTAGTTTCACTTCTATCGTGTGTGAATCGCACACACACCTTTTTTATTTATTTATTTATTTATTATTGGGTTAAGCTTTCAGGTCATCCGTAAAATTGCCGTGACATTATGGACGCGTTAACCAAGAAACTTTAAACAAAGAAGCGTATGCCGTAGCTTCATCACCGCTTTACTACAGTCAGCCACGATTAGACGTGTTCTGGCTGTGGGCTTGAGAGCTCTTTTTTTGCTATTCATCCCTGGCTAACAACGCATTCAGTTATTTCTTTCTTCTCTTCTCAATCTTATCTGCCAGGCATCAGTACACCATTGATTGTATTTCTATCCATGCACGTCCAATAATGTTATTATTATTATTATTTGAATTGTCGGACCCGGGACAGCCATCCCAGGAACCAATGCGACCAGATTTGGCTATCGTGGCCGTTCCCGTTTCTGAGTTAGATCTGATCTCCAAGTCCTACTGCCCGGACGAACAGTAGGAAGACTGTCATGTTCTCTTAAGATGCCACGTTTGTTTGTGAGCTATTTCACAAGTGAGTAGTGACGCTCGGAGGTTCAATTCAACTCACCACCGAAGTTCTGCTGGAGGAAGACGACGCCCAAGTCGACAGGGATGCTCTCGAAGCCGCACGCGCTGACGACGTACACGCCGGCCTCACGCGCCGCCGCGTTGTACTTCAGATGCATCAGCTCGATGAACTGGAAGGTCAGGAATATCTTGTAAGCATGATTATCAAGACATCTCCAAATACAATGCTTCACAATAACTGTGCATCATAGGGAATGAATGGACTAAAAAAATGAGTTTATAAATATTATAGAACTAGCTGTAGCCCGCAGCTTTGCATACGGAAATTATGTTTTAATTTATTTAAACTTTTATCCTGTTTACCCGGGAAATCTTTTAATTTTCCGGGATGAAAAGTTGTCTAAAATATGACCCGGGGTATCAGTAACAACTTTACCAATTTTCATCGAAATCCGTTCAAGGGTTTTTATGTGATGCCCGCACAGACAAACAGACACTTTGAGTTTTATTATAATATAGATGAAGTCGCCTGGTCGTCTGTCTGTATGAACGCGATAAACTTAAAAAGTGCCGAGAGGATTTTTGTACGGTTTTCTACAATAGATAGAGTGATTCCTGGGAGAGATTTACATAGGTGTAGGTAGGTATAATTCATTATGGCTTTATGTAAATTTACCGAAATCCATGCGGGCGATTCTGCGGGCGGAAGCTATTAAAAGTTAAAAGATAAATATGATAAAAACAGTAGACAGTACAGTTATTGTAGTTGTTATGTGCACAAAAACCAGTATATTTTTTACTTTGTACCTTTTAGCGTGGAGGTGAAGAATAAAGCAACAAGATAGAAGCCAAAATTAAACACGATGACATAGAAAAAACATGAGAAGTGTCAAGGGACACCCGGATGGAACGAAGTTACTTTCGATTTAAGTATTGTTTTGTTGTACAGCGCCATCTCTGTAAAACTCTCTGAATCACTTCAAAAAAAGTGTCGTCATTCGTAAGAATCAAAAAGTGTCGTAATTTTCCGTCTAGTCCCCTTTCACAACGCGCGATAAGAAACTTCGGTCCAATAATAGAAATAAGTAGGTACATACATTGTGCGCAGTTCCATTTATTTTTAAGAAATTAAGAGGAGGGCTTCAGAAATACAGAAAATTGGTTCATAACCCTAGATTCAAACCAATATAACTGAAGTAAAACTTAAGGCACATGTCGATGGAATATGGAAAGTGTAATTTATATTGAACTCTACGGTTCTATCAACAACCCAACTTTTGTCGAGTCTTGAGACATCATTATTTTGTCGTAAACACACGTAGGTACAGGTGCTCCTAATTTGGCTCTTCTAGTGATGTTGTCAATCTAATCCATATTAAACATTGAATTTCTAGGACGGTTCGGATCGTTAGCCATTCATTTTACATACTGCCTAATTGCATTTATGCCGGTCATTTACAGGTACGAAGACTCGTTTATGTCGTAATAGCTCACAAGGTAACTGAAGTGTAAGAATAAATAATAATAAAAACTGCTAAATAATATATTATAGTATAATCAAAAGGCAAATGGAAGAACAAATAATTTATTGAATGCAAAATCGATACAACACACTTCCATGAATTTCTGGTCGAGTTAATAAACCTAAGGTACGATACCGCAATGAAGAACCTAACAAGTGATGCGCCTGACCGTCTCGCACGCTGTCTCGAGCAAAAGTAAGTCAACTACACATCACACCATCTGTCACTTCAAATAATGTGACGTTTAGTATCAACGAAGATGACGTTACTTGTCATAATTGACAATGTCTCCTTTGATTTCTCCTTATACGGCCTCTCCTGACACCCTGGCGTCCTCGGCAGGCTGAGATGGTCCGGCTTCTGCGGCGTATCTGCTTGTACCGGCAACTTCGGTAGGGTCATCAACACTTGTGGAGGACATCGACTCATCTGGTTGGTCTGCGGCTGAAAAGTAACACAGAAACATTATTTGCCTTATTAATTCAAGACATAAAAAGGTCTAGCAGGAATTCAAGAAACTAGACATAACACGAAAGGTCTAATAAGCATTCAAGGAACTAGACAACATAAAAAGGTCTAGTAAGAATTCAAAGAACTAGACATAACTCAAAAAGGTCTAGTAAGTATTTAAGAAACTAGACATAACATAAAAAGGTCTAGTAAGCATTCAAGAAACTAGACATAACATAAAAAGGTCCAGTAAGCATTCAAGAACTAGACATAACACAAAAAGGTCTAGTAAGCATTCAAAGAACTAGACATAACATAAAAAGGTCTAGTAAGCATTCAAGAACTAGACATAACACAAAAAGGTCTAGTAAGCATTCAAAGAACTAGACATAACGTAAAAAGGTCTAGTAAGCATTCAAGAACTAGACATAACACAAAAAGGTCTAGTAAGCATTCAAAGAACTAGACATAACACAAAAAGGTCTAGTAAGCTTCCCAAGTAGACATAAATAACAAAGTCTAATAGGTTTATAAGGCTAGACATAAAAAGGTCTAGCAGTCACTGAAGGGGAAATACTCACAAGCAAAGAAAGCAGCACACTCATCGGGAGTCCATTCCCCCTTCCAAGGTACCATAAACTGAGCCCCAGCATAAGTCAGCTTCCCATAGGCGCCAGCAAGAAGTTGTAATTCATAGCGCCCATTTTGGAGGACCCTTGTCACCTTATAAGGGCCCCGCATTCCGGGATCCAGTTTACCTTTGGATTGGGAGTATTTGATTACAAATACCAAATCATTAACCTGATATTCTTTAGGAGATGAGCGACCCTTGTTGACATATTCATTTTGCTGCTTTTGATGGTCTTTAAGACGCTCGGCCGTCCTTTGCCTGGTTATTTCTCGTAAAGATTGACGGTTACGTTCACCAAAATCATTCGCTACATCACGGACTAAAGATTGTATCACAGGAGTAGCCCCTTCAATGCCAATTAAAAGATTTAATGGAGAAGATTGCGTCGTCTTTTGCTTTGTAATATTGAGTACTAATTGCAAACGCCACAGCTCCTCCGACCAGTTACTTTTCTTATGATTAGTCTCTATGCGCAGCATATTAAGTACAGTGCGAACGTATCTCTCCACCTGGCCATTTGCGTGGTGCATTTCAGGCGTTATATGATGAATACTGCATCCAGAATCATTCATCCACTTTACAAACCCGGTGGACTCAAACATTCTGCCCCTGTCAGTAACAACGAGTTTCGGGGTACCAAACAGAGACATAACATTTTTAAACACACGTTTTAACTCGTCGAGATCTTGTTTGCGGAGTGCATACATAAGGCAATATTTAGAAAAAGCATCGATCACTATCATTATGTGCTTATATCCATTGGATTCTGGTAAAGGACCTAACACATCTACATGAAGCGTGTGAAAAACAGTATCCGGTTTAGGCCATGAAATTATAGGCTGTAATGGAGCTCTCGGTACTCTTTTATGTGCTATACAAGTCAAACAATGTCCTATGTATTTCTTCACAAATGGAACAAGACCAGGAAACCAAAAGTGGTTTAAAATTAAACCAACCGTTTTATCCACACCCACGTGACAATTTTCATCATGAAAAATTCTAAGCAGGCTTAAACGGTATCCCTTAGGAATGTAACATAGCAAACGTGCTGGCTCACCAACTGGTGTGTATTTGTAGTAAAGAATGTCGTTCTTTTTTTGATAACGTCTGGCATCTAACCCTCCCTCATCTAATCGACTTATCAGTTTTTGAGTTTCTTCATCCCCTGATTGCGCTATCTGAGCCCAGTTGCGTGGTTTATCAATGTTATTTACAATTCTGATGGGATTGCGACTCAAATAATCAGCATGAGGCATTAAGACGCCTTTTCGATACACGATTGTAAACGAGAAATCTTGAAGGTAAACCCACCACCTTGCAACGCGTGGCAATAAGTCCTTTTTATTTTGAGTTGCTTTTAAAGCATTGCAGTCAGTGATCACCTTAAACTCAATGCCTATAAGATAATGGCGGAAGTGACGTAACGCTTTGACCACGGCCAAGGTCTCTAATTCATAGGAATGATATCGCACCTCTGCCCCGTGAGTGACCTGACTAAAGTAGGCGACAACACATTTACTACCGTCCCTACGAATTTGCAATAAGATGGCTCCATATCCTAGACTGCTGGCATCTGTGTGTACTTCGGTATCAAGATTTGGGTCAAAAATCGCTAGTACCGGTTCACTCGTCAAATAATTAATAAGATCTTGACGTACTTGTTCGTGCCTTTCGCCCCATACGAATTCAGCTCCTTTCTTTGTCAAACGAGCGATGCATGAAGTTTTAAGAGCGTAATTCTCGATGTATTTTCGAAAATACCCGGCCAATCCTAGAAATTGTCTAACCTGTCGGACATTTTCAGGCCGAGGAGAATTTACTAATGCAATTATTTTTGATTTAGAGGGTCGCACCTCACCATTGGCAATAATACGACCTAAATATTCAATCTCTTTATTTAAAAACGAACATTTTTTCAAGTTTAAGGAAAACCCAGCGTTAGTTAAAGTTCTTAATACATCTCTCAAAAGCTGTAATCCATCCTTGATACTATTACTGACTAACAAAACGTCATCAATGTAAACCATGACCTTGCCCTCATTTATAAAAGAACGCAACGTATTACTAATGATGCGTTGAAAAACAACCGGTGCATTAGCAAGTCCAAACGGCATTTTTAAATATTCGAAATGTCCCTCTGGTGTTACGAAGCCTGTTAAGGGAATGGACGCGTCATCTAAGCGAATTTGGTGGAACCCAGATGCCATGTCGAGAGTAGTGAAATACTGTCCCTTACCTAAACGATCTATGTGATCGTCTATTAACGGTAGCGGGTATCTATCCTTAATTGTTATCCGATTTAAGGCACGAAAATCTACGCACATTCGGTCCGTTCCGTCTTTTTTCTTAATTAAAAGTATAGGACTTGCGTACGCAGATTCGGATTCGCGAATAATGCCTTTCGATAAAAGATCTTGAATTATTTCGCGAACTCTCATTTTCTCATTAATCGATAATTTATACGGTCTGTAATATACAGGCGCATCACTATTTAAGCGAATGTACATGCTACCCGTAGTTACAGTAGAAGTAGCAGTTCCCGTAATCATAAATTTTGAATATTCTTTTAAAATTTCATTTAGTTTATCGTAATCGGCGCTGCCATTCAACGACGTACTGATAGCATGCTCTTCCGCTTCTATGGCCGAAACTTTTGCTGAGACAGTACTACACGTTAGACGCTGGTAATATTTCGTACGCACATACGTAACGCCTTCGCGATTAAGTACATCCGTACCAATTATAATTGGCGCTGTGATACTTTCTTCCGGTACAACTAATAAATCTACTTCAATTGTTATCGCTTCAAATTCAATTATAAGAGTAACGTAGGAATAAACACGAGTTATACTATGACCGACACCCTTCAATTCTCGATATATCGGTTTCATAGAACATGCCAAATGTTTCACCACGGAAGACGAAATAAGTGACACCCCTATTGCACCGCTATCTATAAGGATATCAATGGGTATACCTTGCACTACTCCGATCATCACATCCTTCGGATTATTCTTAGGTAACGAACAAAAATTTACGTTGCTTTTTCTGTGATCAGAACGCTGCTTAGCAAAACACTCATTTATATGATGACCTACTTTTTTACAGTATGCACATGTTATTTTAGAATTAGGCTTTTCATCGCTCTTAACTGCAGAAGTACTAGATGTTGGTTTTTGATTCTTAGGACAACTAGCTTGCTTGTGTCCCGTTTGACCACATGAAAAGCACTTATAAAATGCTGATGGAGCTCCTCGTCTAGCCACATTCGTTTTAATCATCTGTCTACGCGTCGTAAAATTATGCGGTAAATTAGATTCATTTTTAACTAAAGGAGGCTTAATGAAAGTAGATAAGTAATTGACTAAATCACACGGCATAAGCTTTTCATTCGTGGCAGACGATTTGATATGTGGCTCATTAATGCCCCGTATGACAATTGCGGTTATGAGTTCTTCACTCAACCCTTTTACCATCCGCAAACGGAGTAAAGATCTACGAGCATATTCGGCATATGTAGGATAAGAGTCAGAGTTAGTACTCATAACATCGTACAAAATACTAGCGACATCTATATTTTTAATACATAAAGCTTTAAAATCTTTCTTAAAGTTACTCCATGACCGATCCTCTGTAACCCAATCATCTAGCCACGACTTCGCGTCCCCTTTAAGACAGTGACCGATACGGGACAAGCATTCAATATCACTCCAACCATTAATATTTTGTGCGCGATCTACTTCATCGAACCAAAAATCAACATTATGTACATTAGGATCAAAATTAGACACATAATAATCACGAGAAGAACCAGTTTTTAAAGAATGAATAGCCTCAACGATCTTTTTTGTGGAATCAGTAGTCGTAGCATTTATTTCTACATTAGAATTAGACGAAGCCGTCACCGAAGATCTATCTTCTAACGCATTTAGTCGAGATATAATGGTTTGTAATGATTCACGCAACTCTGAATTATGAGAATTACTTCTAGATCGCGAAATGCGGGTAGAACGGTTATGGGAGCGACCACGACGGCGACGCTTCGAATCATTACGCTCATTAGAACGGCTACGAGGGCGCTTTTCTTTTCCCATAATCACAATTACTTAATACAACAGAATACAAACTACAGAATACACACGACTTACAAGAAAAACAAAAATGACCAGAAATTAATAAAAGGTGTGGGTATACATCGCACTTCTGATATAATCAAAAGGCAAATGGAAGAACAAATAATTTATTGAATGCAAAATCGATACAACACACTTCCATGAATTTCTGGTCGAGTTAATAAACCTAAGGTACGATACCGCGATGAAGAACCTAACAAGTGATGCGCCTGACCGTCTCGCACGCTGTCTCGAGCAAAAGTAAGTCAACTACACATCACACCATCTGTCACTTCAAATAATGTGACGTTTAGTATCAACGAAGATGACGTTACTTGTCATAATTGACAATGTCTCCTTTGATTTCTCCTTATAATAGGTATATTGATTAACTTTAAAACACACACACACAGGACATTAGAGGAAAGGGCTAGCGCGCTCAAAATGAAACCAATTCCGCCTCCGCAGCTTCAATCTGTGAGTTTGGACATTTGTAGTTTAGACCAATGCTCATAATTATTCGACACGATAACGCTATGTCACGTAGTTCGTAACAAGAGTGATAACGCTACTTTTTGAGTATTCAAAGATTTTTTTATCACCAAAAGAGGGTAGGTACAAGTTCCACATTTCCATTTCTGCTAAACTGCACTGCAAGCCGGTTTGTCGGCAACAAAAGTGTGTTGTACGTTTCGACGAACCTGTATTACTTTTAAAATCTGTCATAACCAAAATATCGACTCACATTAGGTTCAGCACTGACGTCGACGTAATGCGTCCGGCTATGTATAGCGGCCTGGACCACCGGCTCGCCCCACTGGGCGTAGGGGCCGCAGCAGTTGACCAGCACCTTCGCCTGCGAGCACATGCTGCGCAAAGCCTGCTCATCTTGCACGTTTGCTACCAACACCTGCGTCGACGACAGATCCTTATCTGCCGAGGATGTTAGACAAGATATAAATAGACGATGGTGACGAGACTCTAGACGATTCTAGACGATCTCATGCATTTACATGCATGACAATGCTGCATGATAGATCGTTAAGCAAGCTTGTCTTGCCTAAATTACTACAGTGAAGTCTCCTGTTGTGTACGTAAATGCATGCATGTCATGCTGAACGATCGTCTAGTCTAGTCCCTATGGACTTTTTTTGAAGAATCCGTTAGTAGAGGGTAGGTACTTTAAATTTTCAACCGTTTAGCTATACCTAATGTTTTGTAGTATTTAACTTCAGGACTCGAAACTTAGAAGTACCCTCGAAAATCGAGCAAAAATAAATAATACACTATAAACTTTCATATTAAATAGAGGTTTCGTTTCTATAGTTCTGTTATAACATAATTTACAGGAATAATGGAATTGACCTTCAGACTAAACTCATTACTTGTTTACGACACTATGCCACAGCACACTATGTACTTTATTAACATTACGAACAATGGGTACCAAAGTACTCGCATATAAGAACAACGTCCAACCAACCGGATCAATACTGTTATATGACTGTATATGATGTTTTACCGTAACTACACCTGCCTAGAATCGCTTTACCGTTTTTATATGTAGAAAAATTCAGTGAACACTTTGAAAAAACACTTACTCCTCACTTTAAAGTATGTTCCTCATAACCATAAAGTACAATAGGGAGCGTGACTCACCAATTTTACCTGAGATGTCCTTCAGTAAGGTCAAAAGTTTTTCCCGACTGCGTCCAGCGACGGCCCAGGTCAGGCCCCGCTGGTCGGCAATGCGAACCAGATGTTCCACGGCATGTCTTCCCGTGTACCCCGTCGCGCCGAACACCACCACGTCTAGCCGAGACATCTGCCCGCACGCTACTGTTTGTGGAAGGAGGGGAAATGTGCGATAAGCTAGGAAACGTAGCAATTTAGTTTAATATTATTCCCCTCTTTATTAACTTTGTATGTGACTGAGATGCAAGTTACAACGTGAGCCGTATTACGCATGTAATTGTAAAATATTGTTCTATTAGTGGGTAAGATGCAACGTACACTAATGACTTATAATCTCAGAAGAATAAATATCTGAGATTATAACTGTGTAATTAGAGAAGGACGGTGGCCACTGTCGGTAAAATAATTAAGTAGTCGTACCCAAAGATGTTTAATAATAGATACGTTATGCCCTTACAAATCAACCAAAAAATCTGTTCCGACCGAGCTAAAACACACACGTATATGCATAATCGTATTACTTACTACAACTAAGAAACTTACATTTTAATTGGTTGTTACTTGTCGGCTACAAATAGTTTTGAAGTTCTGCTATTCACCGTTAGATGGCGAAATTCTAGTTCTTAACGTCCAGTAATAAGGTTGACAAATTTGACATTGAATTACAGTTTGACCAATACAATGTCAACCATATGGAAAATAATTAAATAATTCCACCTACTGAACGCTAGATGGCGCAACTAGAATCTTGAATGTGAAGGAACCTTATAAGTATTGAGATGAGTTACATTTTTGGTTAACAACTTCATCCATTCATGGTTTTGGTTTAGAGTTGTGCGTGGTGCTTTTGCCGCGTTATCGACAATTATCGATATTTATATCGAAACTGTTATTGTCAGGCTGTGGGCACGAGATCTAAAGAATCTGAGAAGAATGACAATATTATGATGTATTTTTTTACTTAAGATTATAAGTAAAAGAGGTAGATGTGTTACTGGCGCGCCAAGGATGAAAATCGAAAGCGTAGTCAATTGACCACTGTTGACCACTCTGCTTCTCATAACCTATCTGTCACTGAGCTGAGTCGGTTGTGCATTACGTAAAATAAAATTTGTCTTAAACCACGTCAATATGCCTTACTGTGCGATTTTATAGTGCAAGAATGATAGCAGAGCAAAGAATTTATTTAATGGCATTGTTTCATACCACAAATAAGCCTAGTTTTAAATTTATTTTGTAATAATTCAAATTCAAAACATAAAATTAAAAGAAATAATATAATTTATGATCAAAAAGCTACTCAGTCACTTGGCAATAAGGTTCGTTTTATGTTTTAGATGGTATTGCTACTCGGCTATCGTTTTCCAGAACATCATCTGCTACTCGGGGAGAGATGCAAATACAAGTTTATCGATATCGGTAGTTTTGTAATTTTATAAATATTTAGTTAAAAGTATTTCATATTAATTAAATATAATAATAATAATAATAATGTTTTTAGGGTTTCGAAGTAAAATCGGAATCCTTATAGCTTCGTCATGTCCGTACGTTCATCTGTCCGTCTGTACGTCTGTCCGCCTGTCCATCTGTCCGTCCATCGGTCCGTCTGTTTTAACATTTTTATTTTAAGTATATTTATGTACAGTTCTGCTATTTGATGTGCAATAAAGTATTGTGTTGTATTGTATCTAAATAAGTAAAAATGTATTAAATTGATATGAATTGATTTTTTTATTTGAAATCATTGGTAAATAATCTAGGATCCTTACGAGGAATATAACCGCATGTGCGCGACAGCCACAGCGTGCCTAGGAAATAAAGTTCCACGAAAAATGCAATATGTTATAGGTGTATTTTGTGATTTATCAAAGGCGTTTGATTGTGTTGAGCACGATACATTAATATCTAAACTTAGTCACTATGGCGTGAAAAACAAGGCCCTTAGCTTGCTCGCATCTTATTTAAGTAATAGGATACTAAAGGTTAATATAAACGATGAAAAGTCATCAGGGTCACCTACTGTGATGGGTGTTCCGCAAGGCTCGATCTTGGGCCCTTTTCTTTTCCTGGTGTATATAAATGACTTACCACATTATGTTGAAAACCATGCGAACATTGTGCTGTTTGCAGATGATACATCATTAATATTTAAGACTGATAGGAATAAAAATAATTTTGACGATGTTAATAGTGCTCTGTCGCATGTCTCACATTGGTTCACTATAAATAATTTACTTTTAAATGCAAAGAAAACCAAATGCTTAGAATTCGTGTTGCCAAATGTAAAAAAAGTAAATAAATCTCTTAAATTAAATAATGAAACATTAAATATAGAGGAATCCACGGTTTTTTTAGGGGTGACCTTGGACAGTAAACTGCAATGGGGCCCGCACATAGCATCTCTCACAACTAAACTTGCTAGGGCTGCTTATGCTGTTAGAAAAATAAGGCAGCTCACTGACGTCGACACTGCTCGGCTTGTTTATTTTGCATATTTCCATAGTGTTATGTCTTATGGCATTTTACTGTGGGGCAAAGCAGCCGGTATAGAACAAATTTTTGTATTACAGAAAAGAGCCATTAGAGCTATTTATAAACTAAAATCAAGGGAGTCCTTGCGTGTCAAATTTAAACAAATAGGTATACTTACAGTAGCTTCCCAATATATTTATAATAATTTAGTGTTTATACGGAATAACATAACTGCATATAAACAAAATTGTGATTTTTCAAATCGTCAAACAAGAAGGATGCATCAATTGGCTACCTCTTCGTACCGTCTTTCTAAAGTGCAACGTTCTTTTATGGGACTAGGTATAAAATTTTATAATAAAGTCCCAAAACAAATACATGACTTACCGGTGCAATCTTTTAAGAAACGTGTAAAGGCTCAGCTCTTAGGCAAGGGCTACTATAGCATAAATGAATATTTAAATGACAAGGATGCTTGGAAATGACTAGCTAGGCAACCAGTTCTGCACAGGTTAAAGAATACCTATTTTTGTAATAGATATAAGTTTTATTTTTAAAAGATGTGCTGAGGAGTTTCTTTACGGCTTTTCTTCTCCTCCATGACAAAGCACCTTTCCGAAAAGCTGGTAGATTAAAAAAATGACGTGCATAAGAGTATCAGTGATACCTACATGAATAAAGATTATTTCATTTCATTTCGAAAATAAACTCACCTTATTTGCTTATCCAATCCCACATATATTTATTTTCGTCGCTTAAAACGCCCAAGCGTGGTATTCCGTGACTCTTTACTTAGTTTATGTTCATAAAAAATACTACGGTCACGTCTACGCCTTGTAATGTTTGAGATATAAGCTTTAAAAAAAATTTAATCACGCTAGCGTGATTCAGAAAGTTGTACAGTACAGCGCCATCTCTGTAAAACTTACTGAATCACTTCAAAAAAAGTGTCGTCATTCGTAAAATCAAAAAGTGTCGTAATTTTCCGTCTAGCCCCCTTTCACAACGCGCGATAAGGAACTTCGTTCCAATAATTCAGCTCTCATCAGAAAACTAGGCTTCGATGATTCTGTTCGACGTAAACTCATGTTTCACATAACGGAATAGATGACGCATGTACCTCCATCTGTATGAAAACCAAGCGTCAATTTTTGACCCATTATTAATAAATAAAATAAGTTTTTATTTGAAGTAGGTCTGTTACAAACGCTTTCCGAAAGTCACTTTACGCCATCGCTTTAACAATAAAAGTAAATTTCAAAAATATAAATAAACAGATCATAATATTGTCATTCTTCACAACACTACTTTAGCGCGACTGATCGACCCGACTGCCCGTCGCAGATCTCGTGCCCGCAGCCTGACAATAACAGTTTCGATATAAATATCGATAATTGTCGATAACGCGGCAAAAGCACCACGCTCAACTCTAAACCAAAACCATGAATGGATGAAGTTGTTAACCAAAAATGTAACTTATCTCAATACTTATAAGGTTCCTTCACATTCAAGATTCTAGTTGCGCCATCTAGCGTTCAGTAGGTGGAATTATTTTCCATATGGTTGACATTGTATTGGTCAAACTGTAATTCAATGTCAAATTTGTCAACCTTATTACTGGACGTTAAGAACTATAATTTTGCCATCTAACTGTGAATAGCAGAACTTCAAAACTATTTGTAGTCGACAAGTAACAATTAAAATGTGAGTTTCTTAGTTGTAGTAAGTAATACGATATACGTGTGTGTATTGTAGCTCGGTCGGAACAGATTTTTTGGTTGATTGATTTGTTAGGGCATAACGTATCTTTACTTATAATATCATTGCCCTTACATGCGAGTTCTAAAAATTCTTTACGGTGAGTGATGCCATGGTGATGCGGACGTTTGAGACTACAATTTCACTTCCCAGAGCACTATGAACTTGCTTAGTTTGATTGTCGAGTAGTCGGGTATGGTCTTTCCGTCTTTCTCACTCCTTCATTATTGCATCGCCGCACCGTGTACTAATTAATTTGTAAGTACAATATTCCAGTGACGCCCTCTATCGGAAACAAGTGAAACAACTTTCTAAGACAGTCGGGAGCTAGGAAAAAAGTATAAAACGAAACATGTTCTATAAATGATGCATTGTTAATTTTTTATTTATACAAAACAATTAGATTTTTTTAGGATTATAATATTGTATAAAAAACACCAGACCCAATTTTATATTTTCATGACAATTCGTAGGTATATCAGTAACATACACTATCTTAAAACTAAGTTTAAATATTAAGTACCTACATTTAATTAATATTATTACATTATTATTACTATAGCTATAATACCCATTCTTTTGTGTGCAAAAGAATGATAACAATATAATTTACATTTCAACATTTCAGTCTTTGTGAAGTTTGGTATGAACAATTTGGAAATTGATCTCGTTGTCCTGGAGATTCTTCAGCAGACTGGTCTTGGCGAAGGCCATGCCAGGGCTCATCACGCCGCCCCTGGAACACACAGGTATGATCCACACTCATATGATATGACGATATATTACAATCTACCTACATACATTGCTGCATAGAACGGAGGCTATTTGCAGCAGAATAGTGTCTCGAAACTCATACGAACAATATTACTTAGGGTTGTACTGTAAGAATTCATCCATCTACGAATCCAAACCAACCTCTTCTGCTTGCGGTGAACCCTGCTGAACTATACGGATGGATGGATCAATAGAACCAAGCATCAAGACTACGGGCAATCAAAGGTTTTGACAACGCGTGTGGCACAATGGTTACATGCCGGATCGCCATGCCAAAGGTCCTGGGTTCGATTACCAGCGAGGTGGAAATTGAATTTCTGTTCTCGGTCTGGGTTTTTATGTCTTTGTGTATTATCCATGGCACCCATGAAACAGAATTCTAGTGTGGGTCTATGACTGTGTGGAGTTATTATTAGGTATTATCATTAAAGGTGCAGTTCTACAGAACACGTAAATGCTCAGATCTGAGCGTAAAGGAACATAAGTATAAAGTAATGATTTATCACCCCGACGGCATGTTGTGGTGCTCCTGCAGGATGGCGACGGCGGAGAACAGCAGCGCCACTGCCGTCATACCGTACCCCGGATTGGCTCCCGACACCTGGCAACCAACAACCAAGGATCAAATACCCTACCGTAACCATTATCAGGCTATTGCAGCGCCTCCTGGTGGTCTACCGCCATAAAATATATCTATGAACCTGCTGTATAATGATACCTTTTGAATGCAAAAAACCGCAATGAAATCAGCCCAGTAGTTTTCATAAAACACGGTAACAGATCTGATATACAAACAACCTCTAACCCCAAACGCATATGACACAGCTATGACACCCGGACCTTCCTGTCAGATGCCACTAAGCTGTAGGTCCCAACCAATTCAATCTCGTGTCTTTCTAACTGCTGCCCTTCAACCGTGACATTTATTTACCACGCAGTTGTAGTGTTAATAAGGGGATTACAAACGCACCTTTCAGCAAGAGGAGCCTCAACTCCTTTGTTTGTAGGGAATTATGGTTTCCTAAATTCCTACACGACAAGGTACAGATAGGTTCGGAATACGTACTTACTATAAGAAATTGTATTGTATGCTCTAGGCCTCCTCAAGGGGAAAGACCCGTCCTCAGTAGTGGACCATTAATGGCTTGAAGCTATGTATAAATATGACGTTGCTGGTATTTTTTGCAAAGACTTACCTTTGCTATCACAGTCTTCCTGGGAGGTATTGTTTCAACATTGGCCGCGTCACTCTCATCCCAACCTTGGCCATACAAGGTAAACTCAACCCCCGTTTTCTTGATCACATTCTCCGAAGGTCCATTGGTGATCATTCCTAACGAGAATACATTCGCTTTCTCCAACAGGATCTTCCTCGTGAATTTGAACTGGCTCATGAGGAAGATGAAGACGACTGCTATTCCAACGGCTAGAGTGTTGAAGAATGAGCCAAACTTCACGTAGTTTTGGAACTGAGCTGGTCGCGTGCCGTCTCGCTCGTAGAAGTAGCGCTGGGTTCGGTAGACCGCGGTGCAGTCGTAACTGGGGAATGGCAGGCACCAGCCGTTCTCACGTTTGTGGATTGGCAGTCTGGTGGCATAATAATTATAGTCAAGGAGGGAACAGGGGTTTTATCAGGGGGACTTTTTCGACATGCTATTAAATTTTACACCGATAATTACCAAGTTACCATGATCCATGGTCGTGGCGAGACTAATTGCGTACAACTCTCAGTTTGCAGGTGATCCTTTAACGAATCGAGTGATATTAATATAATATGCAAAACTAGACGTGCATAGATATCTCTAGGTGAGAGCTAAATTTGAACGAATCTGAAGTAGGGTGAGTTTATTACGCTAGTGAGGATTTTTCGAATAAAAACTGAAGACAAAAAATAGTAATATACAAACCTGGATTTCAATTTAGGAGTGAATGTGGGGAGTGGTTTTGAAAACGTCTTCTTACTTATTGCAGGTGTCCCGAAGAAATGAGGTAAGCTAAAATTAAATAATAATAAGTAATAAACATTATGAAAAAACATAAAACTTGAGGTTTCTACATTCGGGGGTTAAGATGAGATATCAGAAGAGTAACAACAATACCCACGTGTTAACCAGTGAATGCCAAGTTCCGAAATTAACGCATTGTGTTTGAGCCTCCCCAGTAGGCGTCATGTAACATTCCACCGAGTTCAGGACACCTGGAAATAAAACACAGAGTACCTAATAAACAAAACAAAGCTGAAGAGTGTTTGTTTGAACGCGCTCATATCTTGAACTATCATTTCAATAAAAAATTAAAAACATAAATTCATGAAAAGACGAGGTATAGTCACAGAATACATAATTGGTAACTACAATGAATATGACACCGAGCAAAAAAGTCAGAACTCTTAAACTAACCAGAAAACTTACAAAGCATTAAATTTCGCAAAAGAGTTCCGGAGTTCGTAGGATATTGCCGTTAGAAAATCGCTTCGACCACATGACCAACAATATTTTAGGAGGTTAAGCATTATTATTGGATTTAGCTCTCAGGTCATCCGTAAAATTGCCGTGACATTATAGACGCATTGACCAAGAAACACCGCTATAGTAAAATTGTCCTCGTAATTTTAAGCAGAGGCCGTAGGCCGTAGCTTTTTCACTGTCTTACTTGAGACAGCCACGACTCGTCGTGTTCTGGCTGTGGGTTTGAGTGCTCTTTCTTTTCTATTCATTCCTGGCTAACAACGTTTTCAGTTATTTCTTTCTTCTCTTCTCTACCTTGTCTGGCCAGGCATCAGTACACCTTTGACATGTATTTATATTCATGCACGTCCAATAAAGTCATTATTATTATTATTTTTGAATTTTCGGGCCCGGGACAGCCATCCCAGGAACCAATGCGACCAGATTTGGCTATCGTGGCCGTACCCGTTTCTGAGTTAGATCTGGTCTCCAAGTCCTACTGCCCGGACGAACAGTAGGAAGACTGTCATGTTCTTTTAAGATGCCACGTTTGTTTGTGAGCTATTTCACAAGTGAGTAGTGACGGAGGTTCAACTCACCACCGAAGTTCTGCTGGAGGAAGACGACGCCCAAGTCGACAGGGATGCTCTCGAAGCCGCACGCGCTGACCACGTACACGCCGGCCTCTCGCGCCGCCGCATTGTACTTCAGATGCATCAGCTCGATGAACTGGAAGGTCAGGAATATCTTGTAAGCATGATTATCAAGAGATCTCCAAATACAATTCTGCACAATCTGCGCATCATAGGGAATGAACGGACTAAACAAATGAGTTTATAAATATTATAAAATGGTTTCCCGGTCGTCCGTCTGTCTGTATGAACGCGATAAACTTAAAAAGTGCCGAGAGGATTTTTGTACGGTTTTCTACAATAGATAGAGTGATTCCTGGGAAAGATTTACATAGGTGTAGGTAGGTATAATAATTCATTATGGCTTTATGTAAATTGACCGAAATCCATGCGGGCGAATCTGCGGGCGGAAGCTATTAAAAATTAAAAGATAAATATGATAAAAACAGTAGACAGTACAGTTATTGTAGTTATTATGTGCACAAAAACCAGTATATTTTTTACTTTGTACCTTTTAGCGTGGAGGTGAAGAATAAAGCAACAAGATAGAAGCCAAATTAAACACGATGACATTGAAAATAATAGAAATACATTGTGCGCAGTTACATTTATTTTTAAAAATTAAAAGGAAGGTTTCAGAAATACAGGAAATGGGTTCATAAGCCTAGATTCAAACCAATATAACTGAGGAAAACTTCAGGCGCGTGTCGATGGAATATAGAAAGTGTAATTTATAATGTACTCTCTCTACGGTTCTATCAACAACTCAACGTTTGAGTGTTGAGACGAGACATCATTATTTTGCTGTAAACACACGTTATGCCTATGACTCAGTAGCTAATCGGTGATTACCGGTGCCCCTTATTTGGCTCTTCTAGTGATGAAACATCACTGATGTTGTTAATCTAATTCTAATCCATATTATAAAACATTGAATTTCTAAGACGGTTCCAACTCGAATCGTTAGCCATTCACTTGAGGCACCTCAATAGTGCCTAATTGCATTTATACCGGTCATTTACAGGTACGAAGACACGTGTACCTATGTCGTAATAGCTCACAATGTAACTCAAGTGTAAGAATAAATAATAATAAAAACTGCTAAATATGTATATTGACTTAAAAATATTACAGGACATTAGAGGACAGGGCTAGCGCGCTCAAAACGAAACCAATTCCGCCTCCGCAGCTTTAATCTGTGAGTTTGGACTATTGGAGTTTGGACCAATGCTCATAATTATTCGACGCGATAACGCTATGTCACGTAGTTCGTAACAAGGGTGTTATCGCTACTTTTTGAGTACTCAAAGATTTCAAAGACCAAAAGAGGGTAGGTACAAGTTCCACATTTCCATTTCTGCTAAACTGCAAACCAGTTTGTCGGCAACAAAATTGTGTTGTACGTTTCAACGAACCTGTATTAAGTACTTTTAAAATCTGTCATAACCAAAATATCGACTCACATTAGGTTCACCGCTGACGTCGACGTAATGCGTCCGGCTATGTATAGCGGCCTGGACCACCGGCTCGCCCCACAGGGCGTAGGGGCCGCAGCAGTTGACCAGCACCTTCGCCTGCGAGCACATGCTGCGCAAAGACTGCTCATCCTGCACGTTTGCTACCAACACCTGCGTCGACGACAGATCCTTATCTGCCGAGGATGTTAGACAAGATAGATATACCTAATGTTTTGTAGTATTTAACTTCAGGACTCGAAAATTAGAAGTACCCTCGAAAATCGAGCAAAAATAAATAATACACTATAAACTTTCATATTAAATAAAGGTTTCGTTTCTATAGTTCTGTTAGAACATAATTTACAGGAATAATGGAATTGACCTTCAGATTGAACTCATTACTTGTTTACGACTTACGACACTGCTAACCTACACTTCAGTACCTACTATGTACTTTATTATCAATCACTAGCTGTTACCCGCAGCTTCGCATGCGAAAATTGTGTTTTACCTTATTTGTGCCTCTTTTATTCATATAATTAAAGTACTCGTATTATATACTGAAACCCAAGATACAAACACAAAGGATTTCTTTTTATGTCTTTTTCCTGCAAGAAAATATGTATTCCATCAATTTAAGCAAGGAACGTTTGTTGCATTTGAAGCAAATCAGTTGATGTTCAAAAAACAAATTCCATACAAACTTACATCCTGTATCCCAGGGAAACCTATAAATTTTTAGGGATGAAAAGTTTTCTAAAGCACGGTACAAAGTATACGTAACAACTTCACCAATTTTCATAAAAAACCGTGCACGAAACTCTTAAGATGCCTGGACAGACACACAGATAGACAGACAATAATTTAAAAAAATATATTATTTTTGTGATCTAATAACATGTTATTGAAGTCCCCTCTAATCGAAATTTTGAAAAAAATTAAGATTTTATGATTATTTATTGTAACCTCTGTAGGTACCTCTTACAGAAAAAAATAAAAAAACGGTGAAGTTTTATTGAAAAACTGATATTTAAGAATTTATGTTCTGAAACCTATACTACAATCACAAAGGATTCTTCCGGTGGGTTTTAAAAATAAAGAATTTTGATATTCATTTGTTTTTTCTTCTGTTTCATTAAAAATTATGAAAAACTGGCAAATATGTAGGTACTCCATATTGTTGCAAATTTGAAGCATTTTTAAATTAATATTCCATACAAACTTTCATCCTATTTTCCAATGGAAATCTTTAATATTCCGGGATAAAACGTTTTCTAAACTATGACCCAGAGTATAAGTAGCAACTTTACCAATTTCCATCGAAATCCGTCCAAGGGTTTTGATGTGATGCCCGGACAGACAAAAAGACAGACAGACAGACGTACAATAATTCTAAAAAAATATTTTTGTGCTCTAACACATTTTTAAGACACCTCTAATCAAAATTTTGAAAAAATATTCAATGTACAGAAAATTTGCCCCTTGAGTTTTATTATAGTTATTATGTTTTATTATTTTAGAAAACTACTGGAACGTTTTTCAGTGTATCTATTACAAACTAACAAACAAATAAACCAAAAATCAAAACTTTCATATCAATTCACTTCATATTTCGTTATTTATGGATTATAAATTTCAATGTTAATTCCTCTCCCTCTTTCGCTTCCTCTCCCTCTCCCTCTTCCTCTCCCGCTCCCGGTTTCTCTCCCGCTTTCTGTCCGTCTCCCTCTCCCTTTCCCTCACCTGGTCCCTCTCCCACTTTCTGTCCTGCTCCCACTCCCGCTCCCTGTCCCTCTACCGCTTCCTGTCCCGCTCCTGGTCCCTCTCCCTCCCCCGCCCCCTGCCCCTCCCCCTCTCACGCTCCCGATTCTTCTTCCTATCCTGCTCCCTGTCCCACTCCCTCTCCCGGTCCTTCTCCCGCTTCCTGTCCCCTTCCCTCTCCCGCTGCCTATCCCTCTCCCGCTTCCGGTCCATCTCTCGCTTTCTGTTTCTCTCCCTCTCCCTTTCTCTCTCTCCCTCTCCCGCTCCCGGCCCCTCTCCTTTTTCCTGCCCCTCTCCCCTCCTCCCATTCGTAAAGCCCCCTATATTAAATTTTTGTTTCTCACTATAAGCTTACATATTAATTTTCACATTTCTGAGTTCAAAAAAAATGACGTAGTTTCTTAAATATTTACAACCCCTTAGTTGATTTTCGATGAAACCGTGATACAGTTATTTTTGTGTCTTCCTTTAAGCTTATATTATGTATATAAATTTTCACCCTTATAACTTTAACACTGACGAAGTTTCCATACTAACTTGTGCCGCCTTAATTAACCCTTTAGGGGATGATTTAACAAAAAAAAAACCTAATATTTCCAAATTTTGTTTGTAATCTGGAGCTAATATAATATAAATTTTCATCGAAAATGACGAAGTTGCGTACTAAGATCCATGCCCTAAATTAACCCTTTAAGGGATGATTTTCCAAAGCACGTGACAAAATTAACTTTTGTTTCTAACTATAACCTTTACGTAAAAATTTTCATATTTATAACTCTAAAACTGGCGAAGTTGATTTGTATGTAGTTGACTTCCATCCCCTATTTTTAAGGGATGAATTTCGAGAAAACCGTGACACAGTTATTTTTTGAGTCTAACTATAAGCTTATATACAAATTTTCACCCTTCTTACTTCAAAACTCACGAAGTTGCCATACTAACCTCTTCACTCTTGTTTAACCCTTTAGGGGTTGATTTTCCAAAAAAAAAACACATAACTTTTAAATTTTGTTTCTAATCTTGAACTGATATGTAAATGTTTTTAACTTTCAAAATGATGAAGTTGCGTACTCATTTCCATTAGCTAAATTAACCCTTTAAGGGATGATTTAAAAAAAATATGTATGAAAGTTAACTTTTATTCATAACTACAAACTTACATAAAAAAATCATAATTATAACTCGAAAACTGGCGAAGTTGATTTGTATGTAGTTGACTATCTACCCCTATTTTTAGGGGATGAATTTCGAGAAACCAGTGATACATTTATTTTTGTGTCTAAATAATAAGCTTAGACATAAATTTTCACTCTTCTTACTTCAAAACTGACGAAGTTCCCATACTAACTTACGCCACCTTAATTAACCCTTCAGGGGATGATTTTCCAAAAAAACGTAATATTTCAATATTTAGTTTCTAATTTTGAGCTGATATGAAAATTTTCATGTTTTTAACTTCAAAAATGACGAAGTTGCGTACTGAGTTCAATCCGTTAAAATAACCCTTTAAGGGATGATTTTCCAAAAAATGTGTTAAAGTTAACTTTTGTTTACAACTATGCACTTACATAAAAATTTTCATGTTTATAACTCTAACACTGACGAAGTTGGTTTGTATGAAAGTGACTTCCAACCGCTATTTTCACCCCTTAGGGGATGAATTTCCAAAAATCCGATAGCCTATGTTACTCAGGAATAATGTAGCATTCTAATGGTGAAAGAATTTTTAAAATCGGTTCAGTAGTTTTTGAGTTTATTCGTTGCAAACATACAAAAATACAAAGGTTTCCTCTTTATAATATTAGTATAGATTACGAACAATGGGTACCAAAGTACTCGCATAACAGAACAACGTCCAGCCAACCGGATCAATACTGTTATATAAGACGTTTTACCGTAACTACTCGTATACTAGAATCGCTTTACCGTTTTTATACGTAGAAAAATTCAGTGAACAATTGAACACTTTAAAAAAACACTTACTCCCTACTTTATAGTATGTTCTTAATAACCATGATACATTATGGAGTGTGACTCACCAGTTTTACCCGAGATGTCCTTCAGTAAAGTCAGGAGTTTTTCCCGACTGCGTCCAGCGACGGCCCAGGTCAGGCCCCGCTGGTCGGCAATGCGAACCAGATGTTCCACGGCATGTCTTCCCGTGTACCCCGTCGCGCCGAACACCACCACGTCTAGCCGAGACATCTGCCCGCACGCTACTGTTTGTGGGAGGAGGGGAAATGTGCGATAAGCTAGGAAACGTAACAATTTAGTTTAATATTATTCCCCTCTTTATTAAACTTTGTTGTTCACTAAAATTTGCACAAAACTGAGCTGCAAGTAATAACGTAAGCCGTATTACACATGTAATTGTAAAATATTGGTCTATTAGTGGGTAAGATGCAACGTACACTAATGACTTATCCGTTATAATGTCAGAAGAATAAATATCTGAGATTATTGTGTAATTATAGAAGGACGGTAGCCACTGTCGGTAAAATAATTAAGTAGTATTACCTCACAGAATGGATAATCCTATGGTGCCTTAACCCCGCTCAGCGTGTGTTGATTTTGCTTGTGTAACTACCTACCCAATTAAATAATATCTTTTAATTATTATAATTAATTAAGTACCTAATTAAAATTTAAAGAAATATCAACGTTTAATAATGGAAACTACCTAGAAATAAGTTTGAATAAGCACGACTTTATTAATTTAACTATAAACTTGTGTTTTACTGATGCCACTACTGGCCTGCTAACTAGATTATTCCGAGTAGTCTATTCAACACACAATCGTGAGTGAAAAAAATACATATCACACATTAAAGTTTTGCTCTTTCTAACACGCCCGGGCCGTGGCTTGTCCCACTCACTCGCTATTTAAGATCGGATTATGAAATTTTTATTTGCTTTACCCACGTACGGTATCTACTTATTTAAACAACGAATAAAGGCTAGGATGATGAAAATTCCATTAATGTGATTTTTTGCATAATTATCATTGATGCATTTAACTATTATGCAAACGTGCATATTCGTTCACTGTGCTGATGGCTGATTATGCATTATTGCAATTATGTATAATACTATTGTCTTCTGTGATATTATTAAAACTGTTCCATGGCTAGTTTCTATAAGCAATTTATTAATGAAGAGACAGTTTTTATAGAAAACTAGCTGACCGGGCGAACTTCGTATCGCCTAACAATTGATCAGTTATCGAGCGGGATGAAAAATAATTAAATTACTAAAATTATTATTAAAAATAGGGGTTGGTGATAGAAGGGTGACAATTTAGAGTTGTATGTATTTTAATGCCACATTATAAAAAAAAAAAAAATTAAAATTTTGTCCAAAAAATAAAAATAAATGTTTCGGGATGACAACCCTTATCACTTAGGGGTATGAAAAATAGATAGTACCTAGCCGATTCTCAGACATACTGAATATGCATATAAAATTTCATAAAAATCAGTCAAGCCGTTTCGAAGGAGTATAGTAATTAACATTGTGACACGAGAATTTTAAGAAAATGTTATATGTAATATAAAATATTTAAAATAAAACTAACCATTGAAATATTATTACTAGGCTGTAACAATGATATTGTAATTTGTATACAATGTATAAAAATACTAAAACAGGGCTACAATACTTATCCCTAACTTGTATTCTCTGTCTCAGACTTAATCACAAACATGGATGTATTACTCTATCTAGATCACTGACTTTGTTTTGTAGAGGTATTTGAAGTCCGATGATGTCATATCAGAATGACCATTCTACCAATCACAGCCCGGATTGAGGTTGTCCTTCATAATTGTAGGGTGTCCACACTTAGAAAAATGCTATGGTTGTTCAAAATGTTTTCTATTGGTAATTTTTCTAGCGGTAAAAATTATAATATGGAAATAATTCATTTTTATTAAAATGTCTTCAAAATTACCGAATTAAAATTATTCCATTATGAGTAAACTGAAAATTAAGGTATACAATTACGGTACATCTATATAATCTATACAAATAAATAAAATTGGAGTGTCTGTTTGCAATTGCGTCTGTTTTTGCCGTATTGGGGTGGCTTAGAATACTAACCCCAATCCCACGCCGGATGGGTGTCGTAAAAGGCGACTAAATCTGGCCTGCTGGTGGTAGGGCCTCTCGAAGAATTATACATATAGTACTCTAACTGGTACCTGAGAGATGCCTGTGGACGAATGACGTCATAACTGAAGGACCATTTTTTGTTGTGTCCATGTTATCTATGTATAGTCCCAGGATATATCATTCGCTTATGATTTTTATAATGATGATTTTTAACAAAAAAATAACCGACTTCAAATGAAGTACATTGTACTTTTGACATGGATGCCATTGTCAGATCTCGCTCAAATTTATGTGAGACTACACGACAAGCACCAGCTTTTGATTAAATAAAGAATCATCGAAATCGGTTAGCGCGATATTGAGTTATTCGTCCATTTATCGCGCACATACTTAATGCAAATTTAAGACTTATATGATTTTGACATGGATGCAGTTGTCAGATCTCGTTCAAATTTATGTGGAACCACACGACAAGCACCAGCTTTCGATTAAAAAAAGAATCATTCAAATCGGTTCACCCAGGCCAAAGTTCTGAAGTAACAAACATAAAAAAAAAATGTGTGCAATTCACACGTGGTTTTGGTTTCTAGATAATGAGATGAAAAAGCAATAAATCGAATCTTAAAGTAATAAATCGAAGCGCCATCTATGAATACAACTTAGCACTTTTTAAAAATCTATCTAGCAATAAAACGAATGTTCTATCTTATTCCTCGCGCCATCTATGAATACAACTTAGCATTTTTACAGCACTTAGCTTACTTAGCATTTTGACAGAATGAAAGAATGAAATTCTTATTTTTTGTTGATAAATACTTTGAAAATATTTAAAAGAGCATTTGAAAGTATTTAAAAACAGTATAAAAATAAAACTAAAAAAAAAAAACTAAAAAAAAAAATACTGAGAGACGCGAACCTGCGCATCAGATATTGTGTATCTACGTCCTGACCATTGAGCTACGGACAACTTAAATTGAAAGTCGAAATTAGCGGTTATATTATCTTACCTGTCGTTGCATCCGGTTTCAAATCACTAACGATTCTAAAGAAGTTTCACTTCAAAAACAGTAGAATTGAGAACCTCCTCCTTTTTTTGAAGTCGGTTAATAATAAAACATCTAACATGAATATTATAATTAGTAACGTAATTGTGTGGTAGTTTGCAACACTGTGCCAAAAAGTTAATGTGTGTGTAATTTTTCAGTGTGGCGATTACGGTCATCGGGGATGTGTGAAGACTGTGGTCGTCGTTTTTGTTTGTGTTGCTTAAAATGTGGTGTTGTACTGTTGTCAATTATCAGTGAGAAAAAACAATAAAAACAATTGCAAAATTTTAAATTCAGTAATTTTGAAGAAATTTTAATAAAGTGTTTTATTTCTATATTAAAAAATTTTACCACGAGAAAAATTATTTATGTATTATTATTATTTAACCGTTTATGTACACGTATAACAGTGGTTACAAAAGGCCATGAAAGTAATTTTGTACATAGGCAATGCTTATTTCTAAAAGAAATCTCTTCCAGCACACCTAGGAATGGAAAAGTGATATAAAATTAACTTAGCGTGCACTTGTTTATAAATAGTATAATAAGATACATATTAATAATACCATGCATACATAGATACAAATTATATATACACAAATAAATACACATCTTATAAATATATACATTATTAAATCTAAGGACAAACTATACATATTATAGATTTATAGAAGAAAGAATAGTAACCACGACAGGATTTACGAGTATTAGCAGAGAGAAAAATAGAGTTCTTTTACTCTTTTTTTGAATGAATAAATTGATAAATTACCAATAGAAAACATTTTAAAGAACCATATCAAAATAGGACATATTTTTTCTAAGTGTGGACACCCTACAATTATGAAGGACAACCTCAATCCGGACTGTGATTGGTCGAATAGTCCTTAAGATGATGTCATCGAACTTCAGGTACCTCTACAAGGTCAGTGATCCAGATAGAGTAATATATCCATGGTGCTGACAATTCCGTTCCATCCATCCACGACATGTCTATGTCATGTCAGATCAGATCAGCTGTCACTGTCAGTGCTGTGCTGTCACCACGCCACGAAAAATTGCATTAAATTTAACCTTTGCTATTCTTTGATTAAAATTTAATTATAATATTAAAAATGGAACTAAACGAAAGAATTCTACACTACCTCGAAAAATTTGGCAATGTAGATACTCTAAAGCTAGCAGAAGAGTTTGAAGAAGACCATCAGAAAATTGTTGGGGCAGTGAAAAGTATCGAGGCACTTGAAATGGTGGTATCAGAGCCGGTAAAGAGCACTAAATGGGAGCTCACGGATGAAGGAAAGCTGGTGGCTGACAAGGGTAGCCACGAGGCCGTGCTGTATAGGAGTATTCCAGCTGACGGTATACCCCAAGCTGAAGTTATGAAGGTAACAGTGATTTTGAAAGCACTTTGTAGTAGGTATTGAAAGCATAAAAAGTCGGTTTACGAGGCTTAGTATCACCGGTAAACCTGTTCACCTGGTAATTGAATGGCAGCATAGCTACAACTAATATAATACATTTTTTCTTTATTAGTAGTAATGCAACTCAGTAAGTCAGATGAGAATCAAACAAAGTTATATTATTCATGAGTCGTTTTGATATCACTATTTATACCTTATATACCAGGTGGAAAATATTTATTCTACCAACATTTCAACTTTTCATTTTACTATTCACAGACAATACCAAATGCCAAAGTTGGTTTCAGCAAAGCAATGTCATCTGGATGGATTGTTATAGACAAGTCTGGAGGAGCCCCGCTCGTCAAACGAAAAGTAGAAGCCATCACCGACACAGTCCAGGACCACTTGAATGAGATAAAAAAAGGCATAGACAACATTCCAGATAATGTACGGAATGATTACAAGAAACGGAAACTCTTACAAGAGATCACAGTGAAAAGTTTCCTATTGCAAAAGGGACCCCAGTTTGCCACGTCAATTCGGAAGCTAGAGACTGATTTAACAAGTGAAATGCTGTTGACTGGATCTTGGAAACAGCTGCAGTTCAAGCCATACAATTTTGATGCCTTGGGTACTATTTTCATGTTACTTAAATAACAGACATTCATGCAGAATCCCTATTGTTAGGTGATTCCTGTAATCTCCTGATAAAGTCATGTATTGAACTTACTTACCTAACCTAAAGTTATGTATTCAACTTACCAGTAAATCTTTTTGCAGTTAGGTATGATATGATTTTTTTATAAAAGCACACACAGAAAAAACTGTCTTTCTTCACTTATTCTATACATTAATTTCTATAATGCACATGTTCTTGCACAATAATTACTGAGTATTAGGTATCAGTAACTTCATATTTATTATTGCTTCAGTCTACACAGAAAATATTTTTAATTTTTATTAATTTGATATTTTTTATGTATCTAAATAACTGTCAATAGAGACAAGGCACCTAATGTTAACTGGTTAGTTGCTCAAACACTGTTGACTTCAGGCATTGTAATATACTATATTTTTAATTTCAGGCCAACCCCCAGAATGTGGCCACCTGCATCCGTTGCTCAAGGTACGGTCAGAGTTCAGGGAGATCTTCCTAGAAATGGGTTTCACTGAGATGCCGACCAACCGGTACATAGAGAGTTCCTTCTGGAACTTCGATGCCCTATTCCAACCACAGCAGCACCCGGCCCGGGACGCTCACGACACCTTCTTCTTGTCCTCGCCAGCCAACTCTACTCAGTTTCCGATGGATTACTTGGAGAGAGTCAAAAAAGTTCATAGTGAAGGTGGCTATGGATCACAGGTTAGTTCCGTGTTGTTAGCTACTAACTGCTACAAATCGCACCTTCAGTGCAACAAAGTCACAAATAGCCAAAACTGTAAAATTGAGTTAGTATGCCAAATTGTCTATAAAACAAGCATTTTACGTGAAACTATAGCAAAAACTATAAACAATTAAT
Organism: Thymelicus lineola; assembly: GCA_963932265.1. Lineage (NCBI taxonomy): Eukaryota > Metazoa > Arthropoda > Insecta > Lepidoptera > Hesperiidae > Thymelicus > Thymelicus lineola. The sequence goes on from OZ010689.1 coordinate 1,132,188, forward strand.
AGTATATATATTTTTAACCTATTACAGATAGTAATCCAGTAATATGAAAATAAATGCGAATGTAAAAAAATCTTAAAGTCCTCTCATGTAAAATTACAAAAAAAGCTGTTGTGCCTTTGTTGCACCGAAGGTGCGAAATGTCTAGAGGAAGCAAAACAAATGGGCCGGCCCATTTTTCGTTTACATTCTCTTCTCAGTTGACAATGCATTGGTGTCGTCTATTTTAAATTGTCTTGTTGAGCACAGGCTGCACAGTGTTCGAGATTCTAACCTATATCATTCAAACCATTTATAAATTTTTAATACAACCACGATTTCGTCAAGTTGCTTTGTTATGAAGGAGAAAAGGCGAAAGAAACTTCTCAGCACATCTTTAACTTCTTAAAAAATATTCCCTAACCTAAGCAGGATAGGTTGCATGACTAAACATCTTCATTGGAGTTAATTATTTCAATATTAATTACATTAGGGCTACAGATATGAATGGAAGATTGAAGAAGCGCAGAAGAACTTGCTCCGCACGCACACGACGGCGGTGAGCGCGCGCATGCTGTACCATCTGGCGCAGCAGAAGGAGTTCACGCCACAGAAGTACTTCAGCATTGACAAGGTAGACCATGACATTCAAATTATTTCGTTATGAGACCTTACTAGACCTAGTCCTAGATGCCACGCTAAATAGACTACCATGATTAAACAACATTTTGTGTGTGTATTGTTGAAACTGCCTTTTGTTTTACATTTACCACAAGTAAATTTAAAAAAGGTTTCAGCAAGTTTTATATGCACGCACACAACTGTAGTGTACTCCTTAGCCAGTTAATAGATTATTTTGGCAAAGTGAGATCTGGTGGTGAAAGGGAAAGGTGGTGTTGCCTGATCTAGTCGGGTATACATGCAACCGATTCAGAAATCTTCGATAGCGTGATTCAGGTCAGCGTGACGTCACCGTGTGACATAATGTGAGATTTAGTCAATGCGCACTCCGCACTTTTGGTATGATGTTACTAGTACGTGCGTTCGACGTGTCGGGTTAATTTCAAAATGGCTGCCACGCCGTGTCATACATTCATAATCTATCACACATGTCATCACAAAAAAAGACTACCCTGACATTGTCAGAAAGGATAAGAGTTATGTTTAGAAAGAGAGGCAACGTCTATTGACGATTAATGCTGTGCAACCTGAATTTCACTTTAAGCGCGTCACACATGGCGAAGATACTATAACATTTTAGCTTAAGATAAAATATCGCTCACTATACATTTTGTATGAACCATCACACACGGCTAAGATACGATAATATTTTCATATTACGCATGTTAAGATATCGAGCGATATGGACATTTTATATTAAGATGCTTAATATATCGTAACATGCCATCTTAAGATCCAAAATATATCAAGCTCCTTACACAGAGTGTGCACAATATTCGATGCAAAATGGAATGAAATATATTAATTTTACTTCTTCTTAGCCGTGTTGGTGTTGGCGGCTTAGAATACTGACCCCAATCCCGCGCCGGATGGGTGTCGTAAGAGGCGACTTAATCCGGCCCGCTGGTGGTAGGGGTTCTCCTGGATGGGGCTACCACCAGCATGAGTCAGCCGCCAAACGACTCTTCGTGTTCCGGCTGGGGGCTTGAGAGCCAGTTCTTTCTTTCTTTTTCTTCTTTCTTTCCTGGCCGGCAACGCATCAGTGATGCCTTTGGTGTTGCTGATGCCCATGGGCGATGATAGCCACTTACCATCAGGTGGATCATCAGCTCGTTTGCCGGATATTTCCATAAAAAAAACCTTTTCTCTCTGTTTTTGTTGTTGTTTTTATTATTAGTACGCAAAATATTGGAAACTATTGGAAACTATAGACTATAAACTTTCCTTTGACTTTTTAAAATATATTTGAAACATTTTCGATGAAAGGTCTTCGTAAAGATTAAACTCACCGCGGTCTTTCCTAAACTTTATATGATTAATTTCTACCCAAATTGTTCGGTAATGGCAACGTGCGGCAGAAATTTTTAAGTCATATTCGAAGTCAGAATCATCATCCGATGAGCTATCCAATAAATCTAATAGTAAGGCCGTATTATTAATATTAGACTATCCTGTATATAGATTGCGGGGAAATACGACGTGTGACCCAGAGAAAGATTCGAGCGATATAAATATTATCGTATCTTAGCCGTGTGCGATATCTTAAGATACTATAATATTTTATAGCAAGGCATCTTAACATAAAATATTATCGTATCTTCGCCGTATGTGACGCGCTTTAATGTGATTTGTAGAGTGACTCTTCTGTACCAATAGGTACTATTATGTACTCTGTGTCAATACCATTGTATGCGCCTATCTGCACCGTGAAGATATTACTCCCGTATATGTGCAGGCGCATGTTGTGCATTTTGCATACTTTCATTTTACTTACTTTGTCACTCTCATCTATACCACGACACGAACAACATTGTACCTGCAACTTTATTTGAAATAATTATACCGTTTGAGATCACCTTCGGTGCAACAAATAGTGCAGTCATTGAAGCGAAAAATACGGTGTTACCTCCGAATTTTTTTACTGTGAACCGATTTGCATGAAATTTTGGAATTAGGCTTATCTAACCCTTAACTTCAAAAGTGAAAATAATCTGAACTCCGCAAATTATTTTTAAGGGGTGTAAACAACCCCTTAATGGAAAAATTAACATTGAGCCATTTTATCGCTAGAAAACATGTGTAATAGTAAGTTTTGAAATTGTAAAGTGTTTTCTAACACAATTACCTCATATTAAAATCATTTTCAACCCCTTGAAATTCTTACAACCCTTGCTAACAACCCCTAAATTAAAAAAATCACAAAAAATTACTTTGGTATGACATAAAAAGATGTAAGTATAGAGTAAGTATTATTTTGTTCTCTATAATAATAGTCAAATTTTTAACCCCCTTTCAACCCTTAAAAACAACCCCTTGATAAAAAATTGTTAAAATTTTTTTTTTGATTAAATGAAAAGGATTTAAATATTATTCTACACTCTCGAAAGTGATTATCATAATCTTCAACTTTGCTACCCTTAAAACTACCCCTAAATTAAAACAGTAAATATATATGATTACATATTTAAAAATAATTTAATTATAGAGTAAAAAATTGCCATTTATTGAATAAAATATTTACAAATTACATAAAATACATCGTACCAGATTATTAAAATATATTATTTTTCATTACTAAATGTCGGAGTCGCTGTCACAATTAATATCTGGTTGAATTAATGGGCTATTTTGGCAATTATCTCCACTGCACGTTCCGCATGTAGTATTACAGAATAGGCCAACTCTTCTGCACCCGCAAGACGTTCCACATCCTTTTTTGCAGTTGCAAAAAATCATTTTTAGGAGTTCTTGTGGTGCGGGTGGATTTACAGACTTAAGTGGAGTCAATAAGCCGTCACTCATGATCCACCCCCAATCCGTTGGACAAATGTTTTTATTACCAAGCCAAATCTGGGTTTGCAGATAAACTCTCTTGGTATGCTCATCTATGGCACCAACGGTTGGAACTAGCGATGACAATTTTACAGCAGTGTTTTTTGTAGCAGCTTTGAGAAAACTTGCTCCAAATATTCACACTCCGAAATTTTCAGTTACTGAGTAGAAAAAAATATGATAAGTTTTTGGACCATAACTCCTTCAATTTTCATGCTATCACAATTTATAATAAACCATTTTAAAGGTAATTAACAGAGCTACAACATCCTTCATTGCAATATATAGTAAAAAACCTTTTTTTAAAACGGTGAAGGGTTAAAGGGCTTAAGAGAGACTGTGATTGCGCTGCCGCGCGCTCTTTAAACAATCATATCTCCGTCAATTTTTGTTTGACAGAAATAAAAAAAAAACCAAATTGTTCGTCAGAAAAATACCTAAATTTTTCATCCCTACACTTTTTTACGTATCTGTCGTCATTTTTGAGATATTATGAAAAAAAGGTGTTTTTTTTGTAAATTTGAAATTTTGTTTTTTTATTTAAATCTTGATTTTTTTTTAAAATATGTGTCCTGAAGCAGCCAAACTGATACAATCTATCAAACTCTTCATAATAAAGTTATTTCTAGGCGGAATACGATTAATTTTCATTTTGGCGGAAATGGCACTTATGAAACCCATTGATTTAAAAGAAAAAATATTAAATGGTCTTCTTATTTTCAATACAGCTCACTTATTTTACGTGCAAAAGACCTATAACAGTGCTCATTTTAAAGCTTATTTCAAGCACTACAAAAACTTTCTTTATGGCAGAATCACGGAACACAGAGACAAGAGTGGAAGTGCGAAGTAGGCGGGGCACAGCGACTAACAGTAAGCGTAGCTCCGCTTACTTGCCCGCATAACATATCTGTCACTGAGCTGCGTCGGTTGTGCATTACATAAATTAAAATTTGACTTAAATTATAATAATATGACTTATTGTGCAATTTTGGGTGCAAAAATGATAGCAGAGCTAAGCATTTATTTAATGGCAGTGTTTCATACCACAGCCACCCACAGCTAAGCCTAGTTTTATGTTTATTTTGTATTAATTCAAAGTCAAAACATAAAATTAAAGGAAATAATATATTTTTATGATCAAAAAGCTACTCTATTTACACGGCAATAAGGTTATTTTTATGTTTTAAATGGTATTGCTACTCGACTATTGTTTTCCAGAACATTCTTTGAAAACATTCTTTGCTACTCGGGAAGGGATGGGATAAATTTATCGATATCGGTGTGTTGTAATTTTATTTACGATGTAATATTATACGACCAAGAGCCGACTGATTAGGGTTTAAATGGCTATTTATAGAGAAAATATCTTCGTATATAACCTATAGTTAATACATATAAATAGTTAATGCCAGTTTGCAATCTCTAACAGTCAACTTGGTCAATATTATAATATTACTAGCAGTTGCCCGCAGCTTCGCACGCGGAAATTATGCCTATCATAATATTTGTAATTTTATACCCCTCACAGAAGAAAATTTAATAACAGGTTTTATATTGAATTTAGGAATTTATAAAGGAAAAGAGCGGGTTTTGAAAAATAAACAATATTCACATTAATTTTCATGAAAAATTTTGAAAAATTCGAAAACATGTATTTCATCAATTATAGGCGAAACGTTTGTTGCAAATTTAAAGCAAATTAATGATATTTTAAAAATAATCCATACAAAGTTTCATGTTGTTTCCGGGAAAATCTTTTAATTTTTCTGGATGAAAAGTTTTCTAAAACATGACCAAAAGTATAAGAAACATCGAGCACATAATATAAGAAACATCTCAACTAATTTAAGTCGAAATCAGTTCAAGGGTTTTGATGTTATCCAGACAGACAAACAGCAGGCAATAATTTTAAAAACAAATTTTTGGTGCTCTAACACGTTATTGAAGTTTTATTTATTGATTATAAATTTCAATATTAATTCTCTCCCTCTTTTTCTCTTCCTCTTCCACTCCCAGTCCTTCTCCAGCTTCCTGTCCCTCTCCCTCTCCCGCACTCGATCCCTCGCCCGCTTCCTGTCCCACTTCCTCTCCCTCTCCAGTTCTCTATCCCTCTCCCTCTCCCGCTTCCTGTTCCCTTCCCTCTCCCGTTCCCTGTCCCTCTCCCTCTAACGCTCCCGGTCTCTCTCCCACTTCCTGTCCCTCTCCCGCTCCCTGTCCCTCTCCCTCTCCCGCTCCCGGTCTCTCTCCAGCTTCTTTTCCCTCTCCCCTCCCATCCGTAAAGTCCCTTATGCAAAATTTTTCTTTCTCACTATAAGCTTGCATATTAATTTTCATAATGACGAAGTTCATGAAAAACTTGCAACCCCTTTATTTACCTCTTAGGGATGAAATTCCAAAAAAACCTGTTACAATTTTTTTTTTTCTTAATTATAAGCTTACAATATATCAAGTATTACTTCAGTGTTCAAAAATGACGAAGTTTCTTAAATATTTACATCCCCTTAGTTTTGCCCCATAGGGGATGAATTTCGAGAAAACCATGACTGTTATTTTTTGTGTCTGACTATAAGCTTATATACAAATTTTCACCCTTCTTGTTTCAAAACTGACGTAGTAGCCATACTAAATTGCACACTCTTATTTAACTTTTTAGGGGTTGATTTTCCAAAAAACAAATAACTTTTAAATTTTGTTCTAATCATGAGCTAATAATATGTAAATTTTCATGTTTTTAACTTCAAAAATGACGAAATTGCATACTATGTTCACATCGCCTAAATTAACCCTTTAAGGGATTATCCCTTAATCCTTTTCCAAAAAAAAAGTGTTAAAGTTAACTTTTGTTTATTAATTTTCATATTTATACCTCGAAAACTGGCGAAGCTGATTTGTATGTATTTGACTACCAACCCCTATTTTTAGGGGATGAATTTCGAGGAAACCGTGATACAATTATTTTTTGTGTCTAACTATAAACTTAAATACAAATTTTCACCCTTCTTACTTCAAAACTGACGAAGTTCCCATACTAACTTGCGCAGCCTTAATTAACCCTTTAGGGGATGACTTTCCAACAAAACGTAATACTTCAAAATTTAGTTTCTATTTTGAGCTAATATATAAATTTTCATGTTTTTAACTTCAAAAATGACGAAGTTGCGTACTGACTGTTGTCCTCTAAATTAACCCTTTAAGGGATGATTTTCCAAAAAAATGTGTTAAACTTAATTTTTGTTTATTACTATAAACTTACATAAAAAAATCATATTTATACCTCGAAAACTGGTGAGCTTGATTTGTATGTAATTGACTACCAACCCCTATTTTTAGGGGATGAATTTCAAGAAAACCGTGATACAGTTATTTTTTGTCTCTAACTATAAGCTTAAATACAAATTTTCACCCTTCTTACTTCAAAACTGACGAAGTTCCCATACAAACTTGTGCCGCCTTAATTAACCCTTTAGGGGATGATTTTCCAAAAAAACGTAATACTTAAAAATTTAGTTTCTAATTTTGAGCTAATATGTAAATTTTCATGTTTTTAACTTCAACAATGACGTAGTTGAGTACTGACTGTTGTCCTCTAAATTAACCCTTTAAGGGATGATTTTCCAAAAAAATTTACTAAATTTAATTTTTGTTTATTACTATAAACTTATATAAAAAAAATCATACTTATAACTCTAAAACTGACGAAGTTGGTTTGTATGAAAATGACTTCGAACCCCTATTTTTGCTAGTTAGGGGATGAATTTCCAAAAATCCGTTCTTAGCTGACGTCTCCTTAGCATAATCTATCTCCTTGCCAAATTTCATCATAATCGGTACGGTAGTTTCTGAGATTTTTTGTTTAATCAGTGGTGTGTCTCTTTTCAATTTTATATATATAGATTATGAATAATAAAATTATAATAATTATTTGAATATTATACTTATTTTGGTTTCTATAGTTACTTCTTAGATTTCCTAAAGACGCATAGAGAAAAGAAGACTGGCTTAAAACTACTGGGCGGATCAATTGGTTCCCAGTAAAATCTAGTACCATGCTCAGAGCATTTTTTTACAAGAAGAATTCATAGTTTCAGTGACCGTCAATACGGTTTCCGCCATGGCAGATCAGCTGGTGATCTTTTAGTATATCTTACTCATTGCTGGGCAGAAGCAAAAAGGCTGTAAGTTTGGATGTTGCAAAGGCGCTCAAGAAATTTTTGGACTAGCGGTCACCCATCCAACTACCGACCGCGCCCGCTGTTGCTTAACTTCTTCGATCGCTTAGGATCGACGCAATCCGCCGGGCTATGAGAGCTTCAAAGCTAGGAAATATAATTCCACGAAAATAAAGGTGTTTAAACTATTCCTTGGCGGCACTAGATGACGCAATTGGTTCTACTACTAAACGTTGTAGGTCGAACAAAAGGAGAATGCCCATTTAGTATGGAGAAATGACTGTACTGACTTTAACATTTTTGTGTCTTGATAAAAATACCTTTATTTGATTATGTTATCTTTATAAATTACACATACTAAATTTGTCAGTGTTAATAGTAGGAAATACGAGATTTTCAACAAAATTAGTTTGAATTTAGGTTATAGTAAACTCACAGTAATATGGAGCCTATGCCGGCGTATTAAAGTCGATTGCGTATGTAATGTCGATCATTTGACAGTCCCAAAACGCCATGTAGTTTATAATGTATTATAATCACAGAACACTTAATCCTGGCTGATTATAATAATTTTCTAATTCATTTGACAGTCCCCTTAAGTCATCTAGTTTGTTGTATCATAATCATAATGGAATCAATGCAACCTATTGACCCGAAGGATCTTAAAATATTTCTGATTGGCCCTTATCCAAACATAAATGGCCCAATGGTTTTCTTTTGTAAAACGGAAGTAAAGTTACTTATTAATTTCAGAAAATTATTCTCAAAGAGGATTTTTTTAGGAAATACGGTATATACTTGAAATATTTTAATTTAATTTTTTGTCCAAAAATCATTGTGACACAATAATTTTTTTGAGAGTACTGGTTATGGGCATTCTTTTTTACCTTTTTTGTATAACGTTAAGGTTGAAATTCATCCTAATTCACATCATTGTTTTTATAACTAAGCTACGTTGAGCTACATTGAAATTTCACTTATCGACATACTGTTTAGTTAGCTAACGTTAATAAAAAAGCTACGGCCACGTCTACGCCTTGTAATAGATATAAGCTTTCAAAATTTTGAGCACGTTTTCACATAGACACACACAAGTTGTACAAGAACAAGTACCAACATTACCTTGTAGTATACCAGTTTCGATAAATATCGATAATTGTCGATAACGCGGTAAAAGCACCACGCACATCCCTAGGCCTAATTAACCAAAAATATAACTTACCGCTATACATTTAAGGTTGATATTAGATTCCAGTCACGACATCTAGCGTTCAGAAGACGGAATTATTTAATCATTTTCCAATAAGATTGACATTGTAATACAACCAACTGCAATTCAATGTCAACCTTATTACTATATGTTAAGTATAGAATTATTTATTACGTAGAATATTGCCATCTAGCGGTGTATAGCTGTGGTATAGCAGAACTTGAAAAGTATTATGATCTTAATTGATAAAGGTACTAAGTTCACTGAATATGACATTGAAAAATAAGAATTAACATCAAATATTAAAGTGAATTTTCAAACATAAATAGCAGGTTTCTCGGACTATTCGTAGTTGACAACTAACAACCAATCAAAATGTAACTTTCTTAGTAGTAAGTAATACGATTATCCATTTACTTGTGTTTTTTTGGCTAGAACGGTTCCCATACTAATCAACACTTATACCATTTCCACCTCTTGTCTCTGTGTTCCGTGGGCAGAATGCATAAAATGCATCTGTTCGCCGCTAGATGGCATTGAACACATAGATTAAATTTCAGACAAAATAAAAAACGGCTTTGATCTTCAATATCTAGCTTAATATTGCACTTAGAATGATTTAAAAAGAAACTAAATTGTTCGTTTTTTTATCTGCTACAATTTTGGTTCTTATAAAATTTTCGACAAAACATATATTTTTGGAGATATTTGCAAAAGACCGATGAAAAACGTGAAAAAATTGCGATTTTTCAATTGCCAATAACTTGAAAAGTATTGGATTTTTCGAAAAACTTTATGGGTGATTTTTAGCTTAAAATTAGCCCTTCTATCGATATCCGAGGTTATTTTGAAAAAAAAATGTCCACCCCCGAGAAGGGGTGGCAACCACCCCCAGGGTGAGTGCGGAGTTTAAATCATTTTCACTTTTGAAGTTAAGGGTAAGATGAACCTAATTCCAAAATTTCACGCAAATCGGTTCACAGTAAAAAAATTCGGAGCAATAATGCTTCAATGACTGCACTAAAAGGCACAACAGCTTATTTTGTAATTTTACAGAAGAGGACTTTAAGATTTTTTCGCATTCGCCTGTATTTCCATATTACTGGATTACTATCTGTAGTAGGTTAAAAATATATACACTAATAATTGTTTATAGTTTTTGCTATAGTTTCACGTAAAATGCTTGTTTTATAGACAATTTGGCATACTAACTCATTGTTACAGTTTTGGCTACTTGTGACTTTGTTGCACCGAAGGTGCGAAGTGTGATTTCCATTGGGCTCCCAAAGGCTCAAACAACCAACACACAATCCGCAGGTGTTCCGCAACGAGACGCTAGACGCGACGCACCTGGCGGAGTTCCACCAGGTAGAGGGCGTGGCGGCGGCGCGCGGGCTGGGGCTCGCCGACCTCATCGGCCTGCTGGACGCCTTCTTCCAGCGGCTCGGCTTCCACCAGCTGCAGTTCAAGCCCGCGTACAACCCCTATACTGAGCCGAGCATGGAGATCTTCGCTTATCATACTGGTACGTGCATTCCGCATCTTAACGTTGTCTGAAAGAGATCGGTGTAGCGATATGACCGTCTTTTGTGTACTATACTTGCCTACTTGACATTGTTGTTATCATATTTTTGGTGTGCAATAGAGTTAAATAAATAAGTGGAATCTATTTTCAGTCAATATCAATGAATCTAGTAAAATTATAATAATGACAATGACTAATCATATTTCATTAGCAAATGTATGAAGCACTAATGGCCCTTTAAAAGAAGAACCACCGTAACAATAACCTCAAAAATCTTCCAGGTCTCGGCAAGTGGATAGAGATCGGTAACTCAGGAGTGTTCCGTCCAGAGATGTTGCTACCGATGGGCCTCCCGGAGGACGTGAACGTGATCGCGTGGGGCCTCTCATTGGAGCGGCCCACCATGATCAAGTACGGCCTCAACAACATCCGGGACCTCGTGGGGCCCAAGGTGGACCTACAGATGGTCCAGTCTAACCCTATATGTAGGCTGGATAAGTGATGTTTGTAATAAATGTTAAATTATTGATATTTTTTTTGTTACTGTACCTGAAATTGTCACTCTGCATTGTGTAGAAGTCTGGAGACACCCAATGCTGGTCAACCCCAGGTCCCATATAATTTGATAGATGAGATTAATAGAATGACAAATTGGTAGTTGAAAAATAAAACTCATATTGCTTTAAATATTATTTCAGCTTATAAGCATAACAATAGTATAATTTATGATTATTTATGGAAATAGCCAGTTAACGAGCTGACGATCCACCTGATGGTAAGCTATCGTCGCCCATGGACATCAGCAACACCAAAGGCATCACTGATGCGTTGCCGACCAAAAAAAGAAAGAAAGATATGATACAATATTGCAATATATTACATAACTTTACACAGAGATACACACAACCGTTACGTCCTAGCGTGTTCCCTGTTCTGTTTGTACCAGTCCACTGTATCTTGGATCGCGCGCTCGAAGGGCGTGAAGGTAAAGTCCTTGTACAATGACCGGAGCTTGGAGTTGGAGGCGGTCTTCTTATACTGGCCATCGGCCTTGCTCGTGTCATATACAATCTGACCGGTAAACCCGTGAGCTTTCGCTATCGCCTCTGCCACCGCACTGATTGTCACTTCGTCTTGTTCGTCCACTGAAATTAATGTGATTTTTTTAACTGATTTCAAAAAAAGGAGGTTCTCAATTCGACTGTATTTTTTATGTATGTTATCTCAGAACTTTCGACTGGGTGAACCGATTTTGATGATTCTTTCTTTAATCGAAAGCTGGTGCTTGTATTGTGGTCCCACATAACTTTGAGCGAAATCTGACAATGGCATCCATGCGAAAACCATATGTCTTTTTGCATTAAGTATGTGCGCGACAAATGGACGAATAACTCAATATCAATCGATTTCGATGATTCTTTTTTATTGGAAACAATGTAATTTGAAGTCTGTTTTTTTTGTTAAAATTTTTGAAATTTTCTTTAAGCAGTACAAAAGTTTAGCTATGGACAATGTAGTACCTGACAATATGATAGGTTCCACACTCTCATAATTCCTCAGCACCCATATGAACAGGCGAGCCAGGTCTAAGGAGTATATGAACTGCCTCAGAGGCTTGCCGCTGCCCAGCACGGTGAACGTTGAATCACCTAGAAATACATTTTATGGAGTTATATGACTATTTATGGGTGAGTCACCAATTAGAAGTCATGTCGCCTATTGGTCCACAACATTTGGAAAATGAAATTTAAATTCTATTTTATTCATTTGATCTTTTCGTCGAATAGTCTCTATTTTTGAAGTCCTTTAAAAATTAAGTATCTTTCGAAGGCCTAACAAAGGTCGGCTACTTTTTGTAGCGATATAATAACGCGCATTGTGAATGTATAATCACATTTTTAACCTTAACTTAATACAATTAATACGACGAATTAAAAGCGCCGTGCCACCAGTCGGCGCAGGCCCTTAGCGGCTTGGCTTCACTTCAACCCATTAATGGCCCACTACTGGGCACGGGTCTCTCCTCTTGAGGAGATCTAGAGCGCACTCCACCACACTGCTCCAGTGCGGATTGGTGGAGGGGTTAGTGGCCAACCCGAGTGTCGGAAGTTATCCATTATTTATTTATTTAAAATTTATGTCACCTTATAAAAAAGGATGAACAAAGGGCAAATTAATGCTTAATAGCATTGTCCACCAGTCAACCCTGGGTGGATGTGGAAAGAACTGATAGCAGGTGTTAAAACTACTTAAGAAAGAAAAAAAATGATAAAAAAGGAGAAAAACAAATAGTACTTACGTACAATATACACTTATATACAATACATACTATTATGTTACATATTATATAAACCATTTAAATATATGATTCATACCATTCCGTATGGCGTCGTCCATGCGGCGAACGAGCGCGGGTATGACGTGGCTGGAGGCGAGCGAGAAGTTGTCCCGCGGCCCGAACACATTGCACGGGACCACCGACGTGAACATGCACCCGTGCTGCTCGCTGTAGCCCCTGACACAACATTACACCATCAATATAACAATATGCCATCAGCCCGTTCACTGAACATGTCTTTTTTATGGTAATAGCCGGCAAACAAGCTGACAATCCACCTGATGGTAAGTGGCTATCGTCGCCCATGAGCATCAGCTACACCAAAGGCATCACTGATGCGTTGCCGGCCAAGAAAGAACTGGCTCTCAAGCCCCCAGCCGGAACACGACGAGTCGTTTGGCGGCTGACTCATGCTCGAGGGTAGTAGCTATCCAGGCGAACCCCATGGAGAAATAATAATAGCAATAATGGTATTAATTAACAATTAAAATCAATATTACTAATATAATCCTTTGAGGGGCCCTACCACCAGCGCGGGCCGGATTTAGTCGCCTTTTACGACTCCCATCCGGCGTGGGATTGGGGTTAGTATTCTAAGCCGCCCCAATACGGCTAAAAATGTCTCTCTTCCTCTTGAGGAGGCCTAGAGTATACTCCACCATGCTGCTCCAGTGCGTATTGGTGGAGGAGTTAGTGACTATATTAATATATCTTAGAGAACTACATGCATTAATTCATCACTCATCAATATGAAGTGAAAGATATTTATTTACCTAATTGGTAAGTGTCTGTAGCATGATAATGCATAGATAAGCATATCATACTTATTAATTCAAAATTATCCTTAATAATATTATAAATACTTAAAAAAACTTATGGAACAGGTAAGATATGTATATAAAGACGATAATGCACACAATTTACAGAGCTATTATAAAATTAGGTATCATCACAAAGTTATTCATGTTAGTACCATTATCACTTGTTATCAGGTATTCGTGAAACCAAAAAACAATTATAACTAACTGATAAGCACAGGAAATTTGTAGCCCGGCGGTTTTCTATAGTGATAATTTAAGTGCACTTATATGTTATTCTTATCAAACTTAAAACCTCATGAGTTATTAAACAGATTTCTAATAACTCTAGTTTCAAACAAGTTGATAAAAGTTTTCAGTGGTCTTTCATGTCCATTGCCATTTATCTATCAGCATTCAAGACCACAAATGTACTAATTACTTTCAGACGTTATTAAATTTTGTATGATTTATGATATAGATATTATAGATTAAGGTATAACAATGACTACTATAGAAACATTATCAGAGCAAAGGTTATAGGTACCTATTTAAAACATCAATCATCCTCTTAGCATAACTGTATCCATAGTTTGAGGAATGTGGTGGTCCATTATGTACCTGTAAACAGAAATTTAAGTGTCATTACCATATCAGAAAGGGCACCAACATCTATCCTTACAGAAGTGATTCAGCTATATATTATGATGTATGCACATAAAATCTTACCATGGTCTCATCTATGGGGTATGTGGTCTTGTCAGGAAATATGCAAGTGGATAAACAGGATACCACTTTCTTCACTTTATGCTTATAAGCTGTATGTAGCACATTATCATTAATTGCCATGTTTTCTCTCTGGAATTTCAAAGTTAAAAAATTACGTACAACAGAAACTAGTCTAATGTTTTATTAATAACTATACTATCCCAATAGATAAGCATAGTTACATACATAGAATTCCAGAAAAGAGTTCTTATGTTTCAAAAGACAATACAAGGATGCATTAATACATTATATTAAGTTGAATTTGATATAGAGGACAATAAGGTATCTCTAACAATCACATACTTACAAAGAAATCTAAATTATGTGTCATATTGTGAAACAAACCCCCGACCATGGCGGCTAAATGAATGACATGGGTGGGCTTGTGCTTATCAAACAATGCTTCCGTTTGACCCCGGTCCCTGAAAAAAGATATTAGGATATAATAAAATGTAGTCACACTAGGATCCACTATACTAAGAGTAGCATGAAAAACCATAATTAAAATATCACAAAACTTTTCCCCAAGCAAGAAACTTACCGAAGGTCGCCATCCTTTGAACCACAAAATACCCAAGTTTCATTTAAGTCTCCTGTTGCATTATCTGCTTCGATTACAGTTTTGATTGCTTGTCCTACGAGTCCAGACCCTCCAGTTACCAAAATAACATTTTTTCCGCCACTCATCTAAGACATAAACCAAAACATCAATTGAAAAAAATCTGATATAACAACAAAGTAATGGTTAATTACTCCACCAACCCGCACTGGAGCAGCGTGGTGGAGTATGCTCTAGGCCTCCTCAAGGGAAGGGACCCGAGCTCAGTAGTGGATCATTAATGTATTGAAGCCAATGATAAATTAATGAAATAACAAATCAGGCATATAGCAGACATGGCTCAGATTGATAATAAAAAAATGAAATTAAATTAAATAGAAACCACAGTGCATATTCGTCGAATAGCTGGCGAAATGTTTTGATTGAGGCATTGTTTCGATTCAATTACAAGATTACAAAGCAACTACAATCCCCAAAAACAAGTATATTTTAGTAGATTCTATAGTTTTACAACCTGGCAGAAAAAACAAGAAGGATACACAAATAAACAAACTAAAAAATTCAAATTTGAATTCTAAATTACTTACCTTACTACTATCTTATCGCATACACTATAGACAAGTTAATATGTGGCAATTTTTATTATTAATAAAACTAAATAACAACCGAACCGATTGAATGCAAATTATGAAATGAAAAGATTTAAGTATACATAAAAGTATAAGAAAAATTAAAATTTCTTTAACACATTACTAGAATCTTTTCAAATTGATAAAAATAAATTGAAACTTGAAAACTGAATGAAATTGATATAGTTATAATTTGTATGTTTTGACTTTAACAATACATGACAGTGACACAAACACAATGACACTTGAAGTTGAAAGGACACTTGACAGTTTTGTGACATCATGAACCTCAGACAGTTAACAGCATGGATGTATTACTCTAACTGGATAAGTAATTTTGTAGAGGTACCTGAGAATGGATGACGTCATAACCTAAGGATCATTTTTCTATTGTGTCCATGTTAATTATAATCCCAGGATATATCATTCGATTATGATTTTTAATAATGATATAAAAACATCTAAGCTGAATATTATAAGTAGCGTAATTGTGTGGTAATTTGCAATCCTGTGCCAAAAAGTTAATACAATTTTTCCCAGTGTTAATTACGGTCATTGGGAATTTGTGAAGACTGTGGTCTTCGTTTTTGTTTGTGTTGCTTAAAATGTGGTGTTGTACTGTTATCAATTATCAGTGAGAAAATTACTATAAAATCAATTTCAATATTTTAAATTCAGTCATTTTGAAGAAATTTTAATAAAATGTTTTATTATATATTTATATAATTTTTTACCACGAGAAAAAATACCAATAGAAAACATTTTTTAAAGAACCATATCAAAAATAGGACACAATTTTTTTAAGTAAGTGTGGACACCTTAGAATTATGAAGGACAACCTCAATCCAGACTGTGATTGGTCGAATAGTCCTTAAGATAATGACGTCATCGAACTATTCTGTACTTCAGGTACCTTTAAAAGGTCAGCAATCCAGATAGTGTAATATATTGATATTAGTGTAATATATCCATGGATATCAGCGTAAGCGTAAGGCACAGACTAAACCTAACCTGACAAGATTTAAAATACTATTTTTTAATTTGGTAACATTGTCTAAAATAAATATCAACTTGTCTATGATCAACTACGATCTTAGCAAGATCACAGAGTACTTAAGCACTACGTGCAAGATTATTGGTTTATTGGGCAAAAGTGGCATTATAACTTTATTTTATGTTAGAAAGGAACTAACTAACATAGCCGTGATAGTTTTCGTTGTGAATTCATCATCTTATTTTCGAGAATTATTATTTTCACTTGTCCAACTCCAACGTTTAGCCGGCAGGGGCGTGGGGAAACTCTAACGAAAATTAGCATTTTAAAGCCAAGTATTTCGCAAACGAACCCTTAAATTCAAAAATGGTCTTAGGAGACCCATAATATTTTGAAAGACTTTTTCAGCGATACCCTATGAGGTACGCAAAAAAAAATTTTTTTTCAACCTAACGTAACCAGTAGGGTAAGTATCCTGAAAAGAATTTTTTTTCAATATTTTATTCTACTTTTTTGGTTTTCTAATAAATGTATAATATTGTAATATATTATTATCTACATAATATGTCAAATTACAGCTTTCTGGCACTGAGGGTCTCGGCGCAATACCTCGGACAGAAGGACGGATGGACGGACGTACGGACATAACGAAACTATAAGGGTTCCAATTTTACTTCGGTACCCTAAAAAACCATAAAAATTTTAAATATTACAGAAATATCTTAATCAACTTGAGAGTATACTAGTAACCGTCGAAGAGTTTCATTATTCAGGTCCAGTCCTGACTCCATCATCAAAAGTAGCTTCAGAAAACAAATTGCCTAAGAATTTAATGTTGAAATGATAAGATAGAAGAAGATTAAAACTTCTCTTCCAAGATTTATTTATTAATGTATCTTTAAAAGTCAGTCTATAATAACCCTTTGCACTCGAAAGTTGAGTCTCGCTCACCACATGATTTATTGCCTTATCTCGAGACGTGACTCGCTCACCACATTGTTTGGTGCGGAAATTCGATGATCAATTATCAAATAAAGAAACTTAGACAGTTTACACAGCGCATCGAATTTTTGCACCAAACAAAGTGGTGAGCGAGTCACCTCTCAAGTTAACGTGATGGAATTTACTGTGCTAATATTTTAAATTAATATAAATAGAAAGATGTAAATTACAAAATCAGTAAAAGGCACAACTTTTATAACAAACTGTTTAGTTTGTACATGTATAGTCCCCACGAACTAAGAATGCATA
The DNA here is from genome assembly GCA_963932265.1 of Thymelicus lineola. Taxonomy (NCBI): domain Eukaryota; kingdom Metazoa; phylum Arthropoda; class Insecta; order Lepidoptera; family Hesperiidae; genus Thymelicus; species Thymelicus lineola. The sequence goes on from OZ010689.1 coordinate 1,149,920, forward strand.
TTTTGTCGTTTGTCATCGCAGTGACACTAGAGATGTACAAAAAAAATCGATTCACGAAAGAACCAATTTTTGCAACAAATCGATTCAAAATTGTAAGACTTTCTAATCGATTCAATAATTAAATTGTAAATTCTAAAAACCGAAACATTTAGATATCCACAAGTAACTGGAATGATACTGCCTCCATTGAGTTACTTAAGTTACTTTACCATACCTATACGCTCAATAATGATGTATTTACGACTATAATAAAATATTTTTTTCCTAAAAAACTCACTGTTAATTCGTCCGCGCCGCATCCAGCGTATGAAATTTGGGTTTCGGTTGAATAATGAATATTTTAACCGTATTTTAATCAGTTCAAATGGCTGCGGTTAGAGATTATCGTAATAAACACTTTTGGTCATGTTCTTATAGAAGAGAAGAAATTAAATTGTTTAATTGTTAAACACAAAGAAAGAAATAAAATAAATTCATTTTTATTTTAAGTTTCGATTATAGTAATGTATCGATTATTATGGTTTTATAAGTGGCTTCATGCCGTCACATCACTTAACGTCAGTGTAGATTTTGTCATCTTCATATAACATTGATTCGACGCCTTATTTTTTTATTAAATTTTGCATAAATTATTATGTGATGGGATTTTTACTAGATTATAACGTTTAATATGATTTATAAATAACGTCAATACGAATACGATACAATACGAATAGGGATTTTTAACAAATTTCGCCAAAATCCTTTGTTCGTAAGTATCCAACTATTCATGTCAATTAAATAATTATTCCATTTTGCTCAAAGACGTACGTACAAGGTTGGTTCATATTAATAAATGGCAGCTATCATTAATGCGTTCTTAGATAATTTTGAGTATAGAAATTGTGATTTTAAAAGTGGCAACAACTTTTCCGTTCCAAAATCAAATAAATCATGATGATTCACTTTCTTTTTTAAAGTCCAGTATGTTTTATATTTTTATCCATGACTCTGTTGCCAGCATTAAAAAAAAAGAATAGAGTCTATGCAGGATTTCTTGAAAATGATTGGCTAGTGTTTTCACATTGAGCATTCATTCTCGCTCTGAAAACGCCAAATACGCTTTCAAACCAAAATGGAGGATTTGTCGGTCGAGGTGTACGGTGAAAATGGTGCTTATTATAAGGTTTGTAAATCGTGAAGTACGTTCTAATTGTGCATAAAAGACGTTATTTCAATTAGTGAATCGTATAGAGAGTTATATCGGGCCATGATTTCCTAGTTTTATCACATACTTCAAAAGTATTTTTCCGGGAAGATCATCGCGGCTGGAATGGACGCCATGTCCGTCTGACAGGGCGTGAATTTTCCATGTGTTTTATTCGTGCTGCATTTTATATTATGAGTAATGATTGTGAAAAATAATCCGAGTGATACGAGACGATTTTTCGTATTTGCACATTTTTGTATTTTCGGTCGCATCAACTCTGTTCTATTGTCGTATCGAGTCGTTGGATCATCTGGATGTTCTAAAATTCTTTTGTATTTTTAGGCCATTATCACCGACGTGCTCGACAACGAGGTTCTCGTAGCCTTTGAAAATGAGTGAGTAGAAAATTGCTGTACTTATTTAGTTCGTTTTATCAAGACATGTATACCGTATACGTTACTGACTGTGTATGTTTGCTGTTGTAGCTGGCAGCCTGAATCGAAGTTTCCGTTCTCGCAAGTGTTCCTCCCGCCTAAAGACACCGGCAAACACACAGAGTTCGTTGAGAACCAAGAGGTGGAGGTTTTCGCGAGGTCGAACGAGAAGGAAGCATGTGGCTGGTGGACGGCGAATATCAAGGTATTGTATTACTTTCATTCAGTGTCAAATAATGACAGTATGAGCCAATAACATCAAAGAAAAATTTTGTCCTACCCTCCAATTGGAAATAACGTTGGTAATAATAACAATTCAGCTGGAGAAATTATTGTGTTTAAACCAGATTTGGCCCCCCACACTGCCAGATGTCAATTAGCATAAAGAGGTTCCTAACCTTGCATTGGCTATTCTAAGGACTTGGACATCCTATTGTTAAGATATAAAAAGATGTTTAAAAGTACTTTCCATGCTTTATTTTTGTGCTGTACCATAAACATAATAATAATAATATTTACATTTATAGATAAAATATTGTTTTTGTGTCTGTAAAATAAAATATCAAGACAGTTAACTAACAAAGAATTTATATTTTGATCTGAGTTCAATGCATTCTATAGATAGAGCAACTTAATGTCTGAATGATTATTGCGTTGTGTTCTGATTATGGAATCTACAGTTTTAATCCTTAATTATTAGCGGAGGTATAACAATATTTGTAGGAGTATATTATTCTAATAAGATTAATGGTCTTCATACCTGTAAAATAAATTTTATAACAGATGATTAAACAATGTCGTTATTGTCAATTAAACAAATCTAATTCAGACCAACACAAAATTATTCATATAATAATAATTATTATAATCAAACAACGTGTTTTAGAATTGGTTTCTTTTTAAGACACTGTTTCAATTTTAAGATCTTTTAAGTCTGTGTGCATAATTATAATGAATTTAAAGGCAAACTAATTTATTATTCTGTAATGTGCACCACTTGGTATATGTATTTCAAAATCAAGATCACAACACAAATGCGCATACATTGTACCCTCAGTGGAAAAAAAAGTATAAGATGAAAATTTCAATTTTACAGGAGAGCAAAAAAACTTAAAATATCAGTAAGTATAAAAGGAATTTACATTACAATTTCTTGCACAAAACTGTCAAGATTAATGATCAAAATTTGAAAAAAATTGAGCATATGCAGCTTTTGTCCCTCTACCCAATCATATTAATAACTAAAATTCAAAGTAACACAACTTATGCTTTTTTCTACTGAGGGTGCGACACTTTCATATAAGTTTGACCTAAATCCCACTCAGTTCTAATGTGATATTAAGTGAAATTGATTAATTTTGTTAAACATTTATTCTATAAAACAAAATTTACTATTTGATTATATTTCATAGTCCAGCTGTCATTGACATCAGTGCGCAAGTTACTAGGAATCTTGAGGAATGTTGGAATGTGTAGTGATTAAATGTTTGGATGGATAGTGAAAAATCATAACCATAAATCATGATTTAGATTTCTAATTGCAGTCTGGGTCTGTGTTTGTGTTGTCTATGACAACCAAGACACACAGAGAATCCTCGCGTGGGACTATTGTGTGATTTTTTATTTACACTTTTGGTTGAAAACTGGTCTCTATTGTATCTGATCTTAATTTGTCTAATGCTGCAATGTAAAATTGTAATGGAGGATACAGCTGTGTGTTTATTGCTTTAGCTTAACTCAAGAAAAGATAATTTGTAGAGTTTGTCAATAATGTATCTTATTACATCCATTTTATTGGTTTGATTGTGGCATAAAAGTATTAAGTTTTTTTTTGTATTTGATTGGATGTTCTTTGCTTTGGTTTTCTTTTTTTAGGGTTCCGAAGTAAAGTCGGAACCCTTATAGTTTTGTCATGTCCGTCCGTCTGTCTGCCTGAGGCATACTGTTGAGACCATACAAAGCTGTAATTTGGCATGGATGTATGGGTACCTATCATAAGATAAAAAAATATTTGACCGAAATTCGTTTCACCTAAAATTTTTCAACTATTATTGTTGATCTATTGTCAATTCGATTTTTTTCGTTACTCCGACGTTTCATTTGGTTGAAATTTTTTTACCAAAGTTACACTTAAGCCGATCGCACATTATGACAGCACCGTACGCGCCGAACGCGCTACATTTATAATTCGTTGTATGAAATCATGACATGAGTGGCCGCATAATATGTCACCCGCACCGGACTCTTTGGCCAGCCTCAGCCACGGCGGCGAGCGATAAAACCACCTGCTCCTCAGCTCGCGGGATCTCGCCTCTCCGCGTCTACGCGGGTTTCCATAACACTCTAGGGGTAGGGCAGACAAAACTGCGTGAAGTCGGTTTTGCGGCGATTCGTTTCTATCACAAAATTTTGTAGTACTACATGTTGACTTTTTATGACAAAACTTTAATTTAATGTTGAAAATGCTACCAAGTAACCTGCTATATTTGTAACCAAATATTATACTAACACTTATCTATCTCCAGGGCGACATATCATTCAAAAAAATCAATTAGACAACGAACACTCAGTTCAAAGGTAAAAATATTTATTTGTAAAATATCTGCAAGTTGGCTGAAAATCGAACTTGGGATACCTCGCTTTGGGGTCATTACGTATTAACGTTGGTTTACTTAGTTGGTCGTCAATAGTCAAAATCCTTTTGCACTGCTATTTCCTCTGTAATACCAATTGGTGTTTAATTGATACAAAACAAATGTATGCAACCGTAAAGAATTGGTTGGTGGGTATTACAAAAATATAATCAAGTGGTTTTCGTTAAACGCATGCACTTGCGATACCCACCTGTCCTATAATATATAATATTATAAATTGTTGGTAATCGATAATGCTGCAAGCTGCAACCTTATTCCATGGAACTGAAAGCGGGGTCGGTTGGCTTAAGCCCAAGAAGCCTGTTTTAGACTTCAGTATTTCAATAGTCATGTCAAATTATACGCAAAGCCTTGCTGCCTGGCAATAGAGTTGCAAGTCCTTTAGAATCATTAAAGGAATCTACACTGTTTAAGATCGTTGCACACGAACCAGTGATATGTTATGCTTCAAAATAGTGTTGGGCGATTTAACGAAGCCTACTTTGAGTTTATGTGTGGGGTCAGTTTTCCGCAGTAGCATGCAGTGGTCATTTGTGGAGAAGCATACACTGATGCCAAAACATACATTGATATGTGGACTTACACTAATGATCTTTCTTCTCTTCCGTATTAGATTATAAGGAGGTCCGACTTGAGGCTAGCTTATTAAGAATCAAAAATATTTGCTCTATGGACCTGGATATTTCATCATCGCATACAGCCCCAAGCCACCCTTAAACAAACTTATCAGTAAAATCCTTAAATTGAACTTTGGATTCTTCCGTTCTTCGTTACAATTAATGGAAATATACTGGTTTAATTTGAATTCGTACTGATACTGAAGGGCGAACGCTTTATTAGTAGCTATAATAAATCCGAATAAAAATAAAAAATAGAACATAAATCTTCAGTAGGCGTTGGATCCGATAAAAAAATAAACGCTGGCAGGTTACGGTAATTCAGTCGTCAAGTCAACGACCGGACGGCGGGCGCTATCGCGCTAGGCCGACGACTTGATCCTTCGCAATAATCGCTTTCATCTGAATTACTCGTCGCGTCTGATTTCGCGTGGCCTTGTGTGAATGCGTTTTGTATGCTTTGGCACCTTTGTGTCGCATTCGCATACTTCGTAATTTGTATCGTTGGTATTCTTATACCAACAAGCGACAATTTTATGGTCAGTTTAATGATAACTTGTCTCCCCTGCCCATGAATAGCCCAAAAACTGAAGGTAGCGCCGACGTATTGATAACCAAATCGCTGAGTTGTCTTTATGTTTGAAGACATTTGTATGTCGCGAATTTTGGGTTATTGTCCATTTGCCTGCCTGCCTTACTGCCATAAGGAATAGGCGTGGTGGTGGATTGCCTACGCCTCTACGGGCTTGGTGACGCTGTCGGCTCCCTGAGTTGCCACTACATTATGCTGATTTGACAGTCCCTTATTCTTCTGGGGTTTGGTTTCAATGAGGCTAATTTTTTGAATTTTCGGCCACTTCATGCTGAGGAGAATGTGGCAAGTAGTTTTTTTTTCTTTTTTTTTTGTTGTTCAAAGTCCTCGAACGTGGTACTTTTAGAACCTCGTTTTGAAGTCGGTCAAGAGACTAGATGAAACTGTAAACTAGACTTCATCATATCAGGAATACATTGCGCTTCTTATCTTGTCTGATATTATAAAATTGGGGTAAATCTTATATTATTACACATTCCCGTAATTTTCTAATCGTACGTACGCGTGAAAAAATATTTTGTTTATAGAATTCTAAATAGATTCTTTTAGGGGTCGGTTTTCCTAGTAATTTATTTCAAACGTTTCATTCGAATAAAACCATTACATTACCAGTATCATTTTATCTTTGCGGTGGTTGCGTAAAAGCAGACAGTGAAACAAATAAAATTTCTATGTTTATTATTTTGTGCCCAACGCAACCATACAGGATTGTAGTATCGTCTTGTTCAATTTTAAATAATAGTCGATTATACAAGTCGGCGGCAATATGTACAATGACAGGGAAAGCGGAACATGTGAGGTGCGTGCGAAGAGCGAGGCGCTACGGCCTACGGTCACATCTCGTAATTAGTTGGGGTAGGGTTCGAAGTATCGGCCTCTGGTATCGATACCGAGTACTCGTGTGGTATCGACGGGTAAGGTATCGATACCAAAAAAGTATCGGTCCTGAAGTATCGATACTACTCAGTATCGAGTATCGAGTACTCGCGAGGATCACAGTCAGATCAGAGCTAAAAAAAAAAAGGTCGTCGACATGTCCCCATGACACTTTCTGGTTTAGTCCGAGCACTAAAACGGGCCACAGTTGATCTTTTTTCATATGAAAATACTGAAAAGTACTCAGTATTTTAAAAGTACTCGATACCGACGTTTCACATGAGTACTTGCGAGTAATTACCAGGTACGAGTATCGAGTACTCAGTATCGAGTATCGCGATCAAAAGTATCGATACCTACTCAGTATCGAAAGTATCGTTCGAACCCTAAGTTGGGGTTTCACTTTTGGAGCTGGTGCAGAGTGGTGCAGCTGGGAACTTGTTTGAGGGGGTTTTAGCCTGGAACAGGGATGAATTAGGGTGTATGGTGAATGGTCTATAGGGTGTAGGGGCAATAGGGCAATGTTTAATAATTCATGGCGAGTCAACTTCACGTAGCAATGTTAATGATGCTGCAGTTCACTTGGTACTCTAAACAAAAGACCCGGTTGAAGCGGTTATAACATATCTATGGTAGAACCATTGATTGTATAGATAGATATATGAAAGAAAAAAAGAAAAAAAAACGTTTATTTCTTTGGCACACACACGAACATAGTTAACAAAAAATAAAAATTTACACATAGACAAACAATAACGAAAATAAAATAAAAATTTATGACGTCTGTAACGTTCGCATGTATGTGCCCAGTGGCCCAGAAAATGGAGTTCACTCAGCTTAATGCCGTTGTGGTAGCTACGGCGCTGATTTTCAGTGAGTGCAATTTGTGATGCACGGACGTCAGTGACTTTATTTACTAGTGCTAACAGGTTGTAATTAGGTGTATGTCCATTATTGCTTATATCCTATTTGCGACATGGAATGGAGAGCCGTCATCCATAGTATTCATTAGTTTACAGCTACTTCAGGGAGTTGAAATTATTTCTTTTTTGTGAAAGTCTGGTTTTCAACAAACTTTGTCCACTAATCTCCAAGTTGCTTCACGGGACAATAGTATCGGTAGTGAAACCTTCATCTTGCTGGAACCGTTAAAGTTTACCTCCAAAACTTTTCAAGTCATTGGTCCGTGTCTATTTTTGTCCTGATTTCTACTACCGTAAATTCTATGATACCTCTAAAATATTGAGCAAAAGTTACTTTACATGTAAAAATCACCGGTCCACCCCACGAATAATTTATCAACTGTCTCGTGGGACTCGAATTTTAAAAGTTTGAATAGTGTATCGAGCCGGTTGAAAATGTTTCTAAAAATAAATAAATACGGGCGTTTCCATCCGGAACTTTATTAAATGTCAGCTTGGTTTCAATACGCTTGCTTTTGTTTACATTTTTTTTAATTTATTTTCTTTGAATTGCATGAATTACAATTAAATAGTGTTTGTATTAGTTATTCAGAAATACTTTCTAAAATTAAGCCCATTTGGTAGTGAGCCTGCTTTCCGAGCGCAGTCATAGGACTTCCCAAGGGACCCAAGTTGTTTGTTCTCGTAAGTAGTGGATCGAGGGTGGAGCTAAGTTTTCGCTATAGCATAATAAATAGTGCTTTATCACCCTTGACTTCAGAACTTCACCAAGTGATTTAGGTACCAACTAACTTATAGAAATCGTATAAAAGAATTGCACGTATGAATTCATAATACTGGAGAGTCTTCCTTTCATTTCTTTGAGTAACGTTCTGAAATTCAATTTGAGGGTTGTTCTTGCACCTGAAACGTATTCATGAGCTGTAATTACAACACGTTTATTTGTTAGTCAGTTGCACTTTTGGCGAATGGTACGTTTTTATAGTACCAACAGATTTATGTAGGAGTTATGAGGAATATAGTGTGGAAGAGTTTTAAGAAATATAGGTACTTCAACTGCACCTCCGAAGAGGTAAAATTAGGAGTCACAGATTGATTATTTATAATTTATAAATATTATATTATTATAATATTTCCATCAGCAATTCCTACTAATATTACAGATGTGAAAGTTTGTATGGATATTTGTTACTCTTTCACGAAAAAACTACTGAACGGTATTTCATGAAATTTTGCACACAGGTAAACCATGATTTGTAGTATGACATAGGGTACTTATTTCCGGAAAACGCGGGCAAAGTCGCGGTCAAAGAGTTAATCTTCCATAAATAGAGTAGTAGAACAAATGAGTAGAGTAGTAGGTACTCGATGCCGCGATGTAGTGGAATCGGTAAGTTTTCATAATACCGGTGTATCGGTAATCGGTGCTGGCGGTCGGGCGCCCGCCGCGGTGTCAGCGCGCGGCAAGCCGGCAACCTCGCTCGGAATCTGGGCCGCGACTCGCTAAATAGCTGCGCGTTTTTATACAACATCCGAAAATCGTTGATCTTCCGCCTCGATCGACTCGTTTTCAGTCAAATTAAACCCCTTTTATGACGGGCTAAGATACAATTATCTTGAAACATCAAATTTATAAATTTTATATTTTTTTGGTTTTGGGAAAAATCTATTTTGGTTCATATGAATTGAAATGTTTGAAATGTCCACCGGCTATCAAAGTAGGTATTGCAAAACTGTTAATACCGGGGTAACCTTGATTCGTAACTGGGGCGCACGCCGCGCCGCCGTACGTCCGCGCCGCTAAATAGCTCTTGATACGTTTTTCTAAATCTGAAAGCGCATTGCTAACTGTTGAGTTTACTGGAACACTCCCGATACACTTGTAACTGGCGACCGAAATGTCCAGCCACACCACCATTATAATATTATAACTCTAGCCACATAATCCCCGCCCACTCACTATTACGGTCATATGCGGTTTTAGCAGTTGTATTGTACGAAGGAAACCATGATTAATGAAAATTTTTAAGCTTTTATCCGTTCTTACGTCTATTAATTTTAAAAAATCATAAATGTAATTGACATCTGGTTGGTGTCTCGAATATAACATCTAATTTCTTAATATAATATATCTTTCAAATATATTGTTTTGTAAAAGCATTTGCATTCTTATACGAGTCGGACTTATTGCATCGATTGTTTGAAATAAAACTTGTAAATTATTATTTAGAAGTTTAGACCGTAACTTCGTAAGTTAAGCAATATAATGTATGTGCTGTACGTTGTTCAAATGTAGACAATCCCTTTTCAGATGATCAGAGGCGAATTCTTGGTGATAGAGTATTTGGAATGGGACAACTGCTACACAGAGATCGTGCCGAAGGACCGCTTGCGGGTCAAGACGCCCAAGACGCCGATTGACAAGAGCACCTTCCACAAATTTGAAATATCCGTTCCCGATGATCTCAAGGACTAGTAAGTTTCACACACCTATCTACTTGAGAAAAAAATATTTCCAATTTTTGGTGACGTCGTGGAATCAAATCATCATAGCCTCCCATCATCGATGTAATGTTTAATATCATCACTTTCTTTATAATTATTATTAACATCTATGTATGACTGGGTAGATATTGGTTATTGGTATACATTTTTGTACTTAAAAATAAGCTAATGTTGTGAAGATGTAGTCCATTTATTATTGGGTGCGCAACAGTTGATACAATGACATAAGTACTTACTAACGATCATTTGACCTGCCATTGATATATTTTTTTTTAGTATAACGATCAAATGATGTAACGACCAATCGCCTAATTTAAGCTTAAGGCTATGGGTGGTAGCCCAAAGCTAACTAAATTACTTATCGCTTTACTTTGCCGATAGCAAAAAACAGCACAAAATATGACCATCAATCGACGCCATCGTATTTGTTGTTAACAATAGTGATTGTTATATTGAGATATCTTGTATGTTCATTATTTATTATTTTTTCTCGGTTGAAATTAAAGGATTGGAAAATCAGGAACTGTTGCTAGTTCAATAACGCCCCAACTCAGATTCAATAACGGTTACTTAAATGCCTCCTTAGTACAAAATTTGTTTGGTGATTCATTACTAAAGAGTGATTTATGTAACCGTTAATGACTCTGAATTGGGGCGTAATACAGAGAAACAAATTTCTGAAAAGGGAAACAGGTCTGTGACATAGTTATTTATAATACCCTTGGACAAATTTTTCGTCGATTACATCATTTCATTAAGCACTGAATAGATAATATAATTTTATTAATACATTGCACATGATAATACATCACAATAAATTTCTTTAGTGCGACGAATCACAACCTTGGTGAAATTGTTTACTTAACTGACGAGCGTTTGCTCAGGCAGTATACAGGAGAGAGGTATTACTAATTGAGAAAACAAACGCTATCCATGATATATTCTTGACTATCACCATTGACTTATATTAAGCGTAAGTTCATGGCACGACGCTCAGTATGCAAAATATATTTTTGGAATCTAAAATTTTTCAACATCGAGATACTGATTTATGAATTCATAAATAGCAAGACTAATAGCATAGACTATATTACTTTTAGAATGTTGTTACTTTTGCAGTGCCATGCACTGAAATTAATGTTTTTCTTTCTTTCTTCTTTCTTTCATAACTTGGTCTAATGTCAATCCTTAGTGTTTTGCTTTTCTATGCATTCAATAAATATGTCTCGCTACCGACTTCTCCTCAGCTGAACAAATGTTATGAAATGATTATTATATCATGTAAGTCGGTGTGCCGCGACACCTCATTTGTTTGGTATTTAAATAATTTTATAAAATTAAACCGTGTTGCGTCGTTGAATGTTTGACTGTGAAATAGCCACGTTAGGTGAAAAAAAAGGTGTACGTCTACGTGGACAGAAAACCTTAATCATCGTCTTATTATTCAGTTTTTGAATGATTTCAATAAAAATGTTAATCTTTAGAATTTAACATGTTTTCATAATTAAATTATTATATTAATAAGACTAGCTGTGTTGCCCGCAGCTTCGCACGCGGAAATTAAGCTAATCATATTTGTACCCCTTACAGAAGAAAATTTAAAAACAGGTTAATTTATATTGAACTACTTATATTTAGGAATTTATATACTGAAACCTACGATACAATAACAAATCATTCATCCGGGCGGGAGCGGGTTTTGAAAAAAATACAACATTAATATTATATAATTTGTTTTTTCTTTTTCATGAAAAATTTCAAAAAACTCGAAAAATGATTTCCTTCAGTTAAAGGAGGAACGTTTTTTGCAAATTTAAAGGAAATATTAATTAAATAATAATTAATAATTTTCCATACAAAGTTTCATCTTGTTTCCGGGGAAAACTTTTATTTTTTTTCGGGAAGAAAGGTTTCTAAAATATGACCCAAAGTATAAGGAACAACTTAACTAATTTCCGTCGAAATCAGTTTAAAGGTTTTCATGTGATGCCGATATCAGAGAAACAGACATACAAACAAATTAAAACAAAATTTTGTTGGTGCTCTAATGGTCGTAGCACACATATCAACTCGTAAACGGAACGTAAACGTATCAACTCTTGCATGTCAGTATTCTTTGTATGAAACTCCCTACTGTAAAGCACACTTATCGGATTCGTAACGTAATCGCCTCGCCTCGAGACAAGCTCACGAACCGCGGTACGGTGCGTGGACGACTTGCCGTACCCGCGCTTACGTCTCACCGTAAGCTATCCTTCGACTTTCCGTTTCCTCGTGCGAGCGCCGCGCCGCGGCTGCCGCTGCGTCGGCGAACTGCTGTCATTCATTCCGTCAACCAGCGGCCGGCGAGCCGTAAGCGCGGCGTCGCCTAGCCGTAGCCGAGTCGATTTGGAGCTGTTGGTCGGTTATAACGCGCTTACGTTAGGTTGACGGCGAGGCGATCCGGTGCCGATCCCTTTCCGAGTTGATATGTGCGCTATGACCATTACACGATATTAAAGTGCCCTCCCCCTCTCCCGCTCCCGATCCCTCTCCCTCCCCCTGCCCTTACCTTCCCCTCTCCTCCATTAGCCCTCCCCTCCACTCCCCTCCCCATCCCTTCCACTCCTCTCCCCCTCCCCTCCGTTAGCCCTCCCCCCCTCACGCTATCCCTTCCCTCCGCTCCTCCCCTCCCCTTCACCTTCACCCTCCCCTCCCCCTCCTCTCCGCTCCCCTCCCCCTACCCCTCACGCTACCCCTCCCCTCATTCTCCCCCCCTCCCAGTTAAAAGTACCAACAAAGTACATTCACTGATTATTAGGCGATACGAAGTTCGCCAAGACAGCTAGTGTTAAATATTTATTTAATGATGCCAAAGAAGTATAACTTCTCACGCGCGTACATAAGTATACGTTTCTTTTTTTTGTGAAAGCTATAAATTACTATAATTTTTTAGCTTACACAAAAAAAAGATTGTGTGGTTTTATGAAACCACGGTATAAGTGAAACCTTTTTTCGTATTGTAGACATTTAACTAAAAATTTTTGGATAAATATTCGATTTAGGGTATTAAAATGGCATCATCCTCGTTGATCAGTTTTTCGGACTGCCTAACTGTGACGTTGTTTATCAAAAGCAAGAAATATCAACATAAGTATATACCTGGACATCATCAGACCTTCAGAATGTATCATGTAGTAGCACCCGTACTCAATCAGATAAATGTTGAAAGCTAGGTCATCCTAAGTACTTCCGTTACTGAGAACTGATAAGTATATACCTGGTCATCATCAGACCTTCAGAATGTATCATGTAGTAGCACCCGTACTCAATCAGATAAATGTTGAAAGCTAGGTCATCCTAAGTACTTTCATTACTGAGAACCGATAAGTATATACCTGGTCATCATCAGACCTTCAGAATGTATCATGTAGTAGCACCCGTATTCAATCAGATAAATGTTGAAAGCTAGGTCATCCTAAGTACTTCCGTTACTGAGAACCGATAAGTATATACCTGGTCATCATCAGACCTTCAGAATGTATCATGTAGTAGCACCCGTATTCAAACAGATAAATGTTGAAAGCTAGGTTATCCTAAGTACTTTCGTTACTGAGAACCGATAAGTATATACCTGGTCATCATCAGACCTTCAGAATGTATCATGTAGTAGCACCCGTACTCAATCAGATAAATGTTGAAAGCTAGGTCATCCTAAGTACTTTCGTTACTGAGAACCGATAAGTATATACCTGGTCATCATCAGACCTTCGGAATGTATCATGTAGTAGCACCCGTACTCAATCAGATAAATGTTGAAAGCTAGGTCATCCTAAGTACTTCCGTTACTGAGAACCGATAAGTTAAGAACCGACCGTCACGCGACATGCGACACACATACCAAAAAGTTTGAGACGATGTAATAAAAGTTTCACTTTAAAAAGACCTCTTAACTTCAAAACTTTAAGGGATGAAATTCCAAAAAAACTTAATACTTCCAAATTTTGTTTCTAATCTGGACCTAATATATAAATTTTCATGTTTTTAATTTAAAAAATGACGAAGATGCGTAATAAGTTCCATTGCCTAATTTTGGAGCTTTCTGGATTATTGGAGGAATTTCTAGAACATTTTATATTGATCAGAAAATTGGCATACAATCTAGATCATTTAAGAAATTTCTAGGTCATTCTAAAATCTAGAACAATTAAAATGTTTTTATATTAATGATAATCACACATTTCTAGAAATCACATGCTGTTAATTCTTTAGAGGAATAACTGGTTGTTGCAGCGAATAATTAAAACTTTTTCGAGAGCACACATTTAATTTCTGTAAGAAAAACACAGAGGGAATGAATGCATTCATGCGACGGTCGACAGATAACAAATCATTTTGCGTGCGTAGCATCCTGGTCATCTACCAGCAACACGCGGCTCTAAAAAACGTTGCTCCCACGAAAAAGTAGGCGTTTCAATTCAACACGTTTCAACCCCGTATCTTCTACACCCTTTTAAGTATCAACTTGCAACCACCCTTATCTGAGATTTGAGCCTCGTACTTATTGCGACATATACACACTATGCGCTTGCAACGTGCAGTATTGGCTGCAAAGTGAAATATAGGGACACACACGTCCTCTTTTATATATATAATAGATTTCCTGATCAGGCTGTTCTTAGGCTGCTAAGTATTTTTTGGTTTGCTATATAATAATAGCTATCCAGGCGGGTCGAGCAAGACATGAAATTGATTCGGATATAGTGTGTAGATTATAGCCGCTCCCTCGCATTACTTTGCGCCCCCCGGAGCTGATTGCACCGAAATGATCGTATTCATCATGTCATAATATCTGGACATTAGGCGATGGATGGCTATGTTGTATCTCGTTCTGGTCACATGCTAACATCTTGTTTGAATTCGTCACAGTATAATGATGTTTCATTGTCGCTAAAGATGAAACTAATTAGAATAGGCTTCTTACAAGTTTATGTACGATTACAATATTATGCAGAAATAACGTTCGTTAATGTGCTTCTTAAATCAAAAACTTGAATAAAAAAACATGGAAAAAAATACAATAGTTGTCAACATATCGGATTAAGACATTCACAATGTTTTGTAGATATGTGACACAAGTGATTTACTTTATCATGTATAACATGACGTATGTATGTGTGGCTGTTTATTGTTATCACCATAGTGTGATCTTGTGTAGTATAAGTATTGACTGGTTGTGACAATTACATTAGCCTTAATTATTCTGCGGGATTCTTACAAAGCACGTATAAATTACCAGATGACTATAAGAGTATGATTAATGGATGTGCTTGTACCATTCTTTTGTCTATAGCTGATAATCTAAAAGACAAACCTGATGATATTAAGCGGTTACTGCACAAATGCGGCGTTGACTCGGCAACTGAAATACTTTAATTTTTTTTTATTAAAATTGTAATGTATTTTTAAACCACTGTGAGAGAGCACATACGGCGAGATTAGTCTTTACAAAGTCATTCAATTATCTTTTAAGTATGCAAAGCCATTAAAATTACATTTTATTTTTATTATTATGCTTATGTTATTTTATCTTATTCGTATGGAATTAGTAAACATGAACTTAACAAATAACTTCAAATATAACAAGATATTCCTTAAATTGGTCCTTAATACGATACCGTTAGCCTAGGCGCACACCATGCGTAATACCGCATCGGACAACTCGTAGTGCGCGCATATACATACTTTGTTGCAAACGGTCGCGCGCAGCACTCTGCGATACCGCCCACAAGATGTGGTGAACTAGCGACGTTAGTAGCGTGACTGATTGCAGTCTTCACGACATACACAGCGCGAAGGTGGAGAACGCGCACAAGGAGTTCCAGAAGGCGATCGGCGCGGCGCTCGTGTGGTACGTGCCCGAGCGGGGCGTGCTCGCGGTCGTGTCGCGCTGCGAGACCTCGCAGCGGCGCGCGCAGATGCTGCAGGAGATGCACTTTAGGTGAGGGCACATACACAGACACACTGATAAACAGACTTACGGCTTTATCACACTGACGGTTTCTTAGCGGATTCAAAGCGGAACGGGTGCGCAGCGAATTCGCCGCGGACATCATTTTGTTGTGTGCGTTCAGAGAGCGTATTGTACATTGCAATCACGACATGCACAAGCGTCGAAAGCGCTGTTTATCCGCTTCACTTCCACGACGTTTTGCCGCGGAGGCGCGGCGTATTCGCTGCGCACCTGTTCCGCTTTGAATCGGCTCAGAAACCGTCAGTTTGATACAGCCCTTACACAGATACACACACAAGGACATATAGTACACGCACACGCACGCACGCACTCACGCACACAACAAGCACATGCACGCATTCACGCACACAAGCGTATTGGAGATATTGTGTACACATATTGCTAAATCTTTATGTACCTATTGAAAGTTTAGCATAGCACCTAGCACTTGATGTTTCCAAATGACATATAAACATATGGGAGCTTAACAGTGTATAATTGTGACAACTGGGTGCATACAGCAATGTAAATCTGAAGTATCAGGGCCCCCGGCGTTAAGTTAAGACGAGATGGGTTGTATACACTTCCTACATTATAAGATATATTTCGTCTTTCGTTATTTGACAGCATTTGAACAGAATAAAACATGGAGATTTGAAATATAAATTTTCTTTCATGGAAAACCTTATTTTCAACTTTCTACTACTCTGACATATTTTGTCCAGTTAGCTGATATGCTCTATGGTATGCCTAGGATATTATACTTTTAGCTGTAAGTTTGCCTTTTATTGTTAAGACTAGCTTTTTCCCGCTGTATCTAAACGAAATATTTAATTAAGTAATTTAGATTTATAGAACCATATTAGATATTAGATGATACCCGTGGCATCGCGCGTGTGTATATCGATTTTTTACAAATCCCGCGGGAACAATGAACTTTTCCGGGATAAAAAGTTGCCTTTGTGTTAATCCAGGGTATAGGCTATCTCCATTCCAAATTTCAGTCAAATCGGTTAAATAGTTGTGGCGTGATTGAGGAACAAACATCCAAAGTAAACTTTCACTTTTTTAATATTAATAGGACTAAATAATACAGATATCCTAACCCATGGAATTGAAAACATTGTTTGATTACTAAATGATTGACAACTCCCCATTTCCAGGAATTTAGCTCAGAAATTGTTATTGCTGAAAAAGACTGAAGAGGCAGCAAGACAACTGGAGTCAACAAAAATACACAATCAAGGAGGGTGAGTACAAAATGGCTTTTTTGCAAAGAGATTGAAGATTAAACAGATTCATTGTTTTGTATATTATGTTACGCTCAAACACGAAAACATATATTATTAACTAGCTGTTGCCCGCAGGTTTGCATGCGGAAATTATGCTTGTCATATTTATCCCCTATTTCAAAAAATAAGTCTTAGTTTTTATCATCTTTGTAGTTCATGAGCTACAAGTCTACAACGGTTCTTTACGCTAGTGATAATAGTTAAAAAAAGCAAAGCAAAGCAACAATCCATAATTGTCCCACTGCTGGGCTCGGGGTCTCCGCTCACAATGTGAGGGGTACAGGCCATAGTCTACCACGCTGGTCAAGTGTGGATTGGTAGACTTCACACACCTTCGAGAACTTTATGGAGAACTCTCCGGTGTGCAGGTTTCCTCACGATGTTTTCCTTCACCGAAGCAAGTGATAATTAACTAGTAATCCGCACATAATGTTTGAAAATTAGAGGTGCGTGCCAGGATTTGAACCCGTGCCCTCGCGTTCGGGAGACCAACGTTCTAACCGCTAGGCTATCACTGCTATAGTTAAATGATAATAGTGTATGAAACTGATAATAGTTAAATGACAGGAAATTATGTATTATAATAAGGCACGGCACGGTATGGTATGGTACGGCTGCAGGTACTCGGACGAGTTCAGCGTGCGCGAGGAGCTGATGGGGCTGGCGATCGGCACGCACGGCGCCAACATCCAGGCGGCGCGCAAGGTGCCCGGCATCACCAACATCGAGCTCGAGGAGGTCTCCTGCACCTTCAAGATATGCGGCGAGGTGAATATACTTGTTATATACACTACTGTTGGACTGGCTATAAATAGAATTACATAACGAATAATTAAAAGCAAATGGACTGAGTATACAGCATACATAATTATTTTATTTATTTGTGCCTTCCAATTTACTACATAAGAAGCTTAGGATCCGTTTAATTTTACATCCCTACTTTTGTGTCAATCTATTTATTCAATGAAACTTTAATGGTTTCGCCGCAAAACACAATCTAAATGCACGCTTGTGTGGATTTATCTATCTGTATGTATTTTTGACAGACTTCAAAAAATAAGTTACCAAAGTTGATTACTTTATCTAGACACGCGGCAGCGTGTCAAGCCAAGTTCAAGCAAAGGAACTGGCTAGCCAGCGCCGAGTGTAATATTACACGAACCACTCGGTGCCACTTTTGACACTTTTATAACTCAAAACCTCTTTAACGTAAACACATGAAACTACGTGTGTTTAATTATATTCATATGGACATGTAGAAGACCAAATTTCATGAAGCTAGCTCAAACGGTTACAAAGATATGAAGGTCAAAAAGTCGTAAATTTTAGCACTGACTGACTGACATATAGTACCTAAATCTAACCTACTTCCAGATAACCTAGAAGGATGAAATTTGGAATCCAGCTCGGTAATTGTGTGTAAGCGTAGGAAAAAATCAAAAAATTAAAAAAAGTCGAAAAATAAGTGGTGTCCCCATAAAAATTTGTATGGGACCGAAGCAGAGCCATCTAGCGGCAGTGAAAAGAAAAGCTTCGGTCCCATACAAATCTTAGCCAACTCGCATTTGCATTGTGAGCCCATTATGTCACGTAAAACTCGCACTAAGGCCTCTGTGCACGCGGGGCTCAATATGACATTCCATATGACGTTCCATTAACGCATTAGGCAATTTGTCCTGTAAGGTTAGTGGTAACTTTATATAAATAAATAAATAAATAAATGACATACTTCAGCGCATGGAGTATTGAGGTAGAACGAGGGCCATCTCATATGTAGGGAAAGTTGAAAAAGTTTCCAGCTGTTTACAAAAAATAGAGTTTCCAATAATGGCCATTTCTAAATGGCGCTAGTGTGTGACAAATAGATATGTGAAAGAAAGAAAGAAATTATTTATTTTGCTAAGCACTGCAACAAGTTATAAAATTTACACTAAATAAATCATTTACAAAATATTATATGTTATAAAATCGATATAACCTGCTGCAGCACTGCTCAACAAAAAAGGTGCGCATTCAGCATATGCCGCGGGCTCTCCCCCGGGGGTTGCCCGCCTTGTCGTGGTGGATGGGCTCAGTAACCGTGGACTGGTCACCCACGGTGAAGCTAAGAGGCAACCAGGGCCGGCCAGTTTGGGCCGCCGGTTGGCCCGAGGAGGGCGCTCCCAGCGGGCTGAAAAAGTTCGCTGTGGACGCGCGTGGAGGTGGGACCGCAGAAGAAGAGGAGTGCCGGTATTACGGTGCACCGTTCTCCCTATCTTCTGCGGCCGTGGAGGGGTCGCAGGGGGAGATGCGTGTTGGTATTACGGTGCGCCACTCCCCCTACCCCCTGCGAGCTGGTGGGGCCGTTCCGCCGAAACGGCACTGGTGGGGTCGCAGAAGAAGAGGCATGTCGGTATTACGGTGCGCCGCTTGCCCTATCCTCTGCGGCCGAGGTGTGGTCGATAGAAGAACCACAGACCTAATCTTCCACCGGGTACCAGTTATCTGGTATCCATGGCCTCCTAGTAGCAAACTTGGGGGGAGTCTGCTACAGCACTGGTGGAGGCCGAGGGGGGAGGCGCACCTTACCATCTGGTACGCCCATCGTGGAGGGCTTTCGCGATGGAGCCGCTTGTAGGCGGCTGCCGCTGGCGAAGTCGCGGATGTGTGCGAAAGCGTTCCCGCAACCCCGTCACAAGGCGGCGAGAAGGAAGATGGGGGGGTTTTTAGTGGGTATACCGTGGGTCTCATTAGCCTATACGGGAGTCCCACATATCCACTCGGGTACCCCCTGCGCCCGGGTGGTATGCGTAATGCATTTTCCCCCCCCGGAGAAAAAAAAAGGTAACCACGGCTACTGATTTTCAGTACGACCTTTATTGTGTATATGTACATGGCTGTTGTAAACGGAGTGAAGTTTGCTGAGTTATGCCACCCTAATCAATGGCGCTAGTGTCCGTCAAATAGATATTCGAACATAGCTGTTGTAGACCGCACCGCAGCCCCACCCGTAATTTTACGCGTTTCCACCCATGAAACGTCAATTTAGTCTCTAAGATTTGTGAACAGGGTATATTTTTCTTTACAAAAAGTAATGATATCATGATGGTGGGATTGTTATTATAAGCCGCGCCATTAAAAAAACTAATCTAAAATGGCGGAAATTATCATTCCCCCTCACTCGCACGTTAAAGACAGGAATAACGTGCGAGTGAGGGGGAATGATAATTTCCGCCATTTTAGATTCGTTTCTTTAATGGCGCGGCTTATAGTTGTTTTAAAGTTGGTTATTGTTTTTGTAAATGTTATAAAATAAGCGATCTATATTGTGTGTGTATAAACAGATATCATTTTTTGAAAAAAAGCTTTAGGTGTTTTTCCTTGTTTGGCGAGGAACTTTGTGAAGGCACGATGCTGAATTTTCTCCATAGTGACTAGTTCCTTTCCGACTGACTTGTTTGTCCATTGATAACTCAAAAGTTAATGACCCGATTAGGATGAAATTTGGTACACATTGTAAATATGGCTTCAACCCATTGGTGTGTGTGTGTGTGATTGTCAGTCGATGGAGGCGGTGCGCGCGGCGCGCTCGCTGCTGGAGTACGCGGAGGAGTCGATCAAGGTGCCGCGCGCGCTCGTCGGCAAGGTCATCGGCAAGAACGGCAAGGTCATACAGGAGATCGTCGACAAGAGCGGCGTCGTGCGCGTGAGTATACCGTACCGACCACATTGTACCTTACACCGACACAGGCCGACCTTACACCTGTAAGTTTTATTTACGTAACTAACTTACGTAATTAACTTACGGTAAATTTTCAAATGTAAACACCCTTTGTGGGTAGCTTATCGTAATTTTATACTACTTACGTAAGTTGGAAAAATTACAAGTCTAAACGTGTTCGAGTTAGCTTATGGAAGCGTCTCACAACTTATCGAAACAAATTGATAATTTGAGAACTTACAAATTAATTTCACCACCTAAGGTAGAAGATTTAATTATTGATTTCGAATCCCATACTATGGGATTTCAAAAATAAAGACTACAAAAACCGTGTAAAAACAAATTTACTTTATAATGACTTAAGTGAAATGTTTAGTATAACTCCAGAAGAAATAGAAAACTGCATAACATAAGAAGGCAATTTAGCCAGAAAGTGGCAAAAATTAAAAAATGAAGAGTGGAAGTGGTATTAATGAAAATTACATACCAAATTGGCGGTATTAAGGGCATTAAAGGGCATTAAGCCATTTCTTTCTTGCTCCAAGAAAAGGATTATGAAAGAAATGCAACTGATACTTTGGTAATTTTATTTATTTAAATATTGTTGATTGTAGATTTTATTCAAGTAGTTATTCAACTTGCTTACTGGTACTGCCATGAAACTTCACCTGTTGTTGACATAAAATATTCTCTTATCGTAATTGCTGCCGTGGTAGGGTTGTTATTGTTATTTAACCCTACAACACTATTGGTGGGTGTTTCAATGTCGTCGTGGATTAAAATATTGCTGAGAATTACTGCTCGATGCTAAAAAATTGTGAAGGACTGCGATTACTGATACTGCAAGTTGAACTTTTTCTGTGCACAGTTCAATAGGTTTTCGAAGTATTCGAAAACGACTTGCCAAAAACCAAAAATGCTCTCCACGATACGTCTGGCTCTAGAAAGGCGATAGTTGTACATTCTTTTATCTATGGGTTGATTTGAATATGGATATGGTTTCATCAAGTATTTTGATGATGCGTTTGCATCATCTGCAACTAAAACATAAGGTATAATAATAATAATAATACGGTATAGCTACTTGTCTTCCTTATAGAGTTTGTGGTGGTGGTAGTTTCAGTCTACTTGACTCTAATGCAGAGTACAAAGCAGTGTTGTGAAATACTCCTCTGTCAGTTATAAAATATGCATCCACAACAATCATTAAAACAATACTGTGTGATCCTTTATAGTTAAAATATGTGCTGCCGCTATGCCCAGGAGCTTTGATTATGATATGTTTACCATCAAGTGTTCCGATACAGTGTGCGAATTGCCAATTTATTTCATATCCTTCTGCAATTTTAAGCCATTCTTCTGTAGTTGTGGGTACCTAATATAAAGAATAACAAAAGATTAAAAATATTTCAGTCTGATCCATCTTCTCAAGCTGAAATGCAAGAAAGAGGTTCACTGCCATTGGCTGAATTGTCTTCAGTGACAGATGGACGGCAAGCAAGTTTGTCGATGCAACAAAATGGAAGTTTTAAATTGCCAAATCGCACATCAAAAAAGAGAAGGGAAGATTCAACTTTAATCAATAAATGTTCTCAAATTGTAAATCAACCAAAGGACGATGATCAAATATTTGCTGATTATGTAGCTTCTGAACTTCGAAAATTTAGCAAAGAGGGCAATAAAAAGCTTCGTCGCATAGTCAAAGTCAAAGTCAAAATATTTTATTCATATAGGTATCACTGATACACTTATGCACGTCATTTTTTGGCTTTTCGGAAGGTGCTTTGTCGTGGAGGAGAAGAAAAGCCTAAAGAAACTCCTCAGCACATCTTTTAAAAAAATATTACAAAAAAAAGATAATAATACAAAAGTATTTACTATTCTGAGCGGAACTGGTTGCAGAGCTGGTCATTTCCATGCGTCTTTGTCATTTAAATACTCGTCTACACTATAATATCCCTTGCCTAACAATTGTGTCTTTACACGTTTTTTGAAAGTTTCTATTGGCAAGTCACGTATTAATTTTGGGATTTTATTATAGAAATGTATACCAAGCATAATACAAAGAGCAATCATAAATATTCAAGATGAAGAAGATGGTCTGGTTCCACCAACTTCACCCGCACTTCATACATCTTGCGAAAATTCATCGTCTACAAATAATTCCAGTCAGAAAATATTGGTTCGCAACAATATCGAATTAACTTAATGGATCTCGTGGAAACTCAAATAGAAAATTAATTTTCAACTTTATACATGATCATATTTTTAAGCTTTCTATTTTTTTAGTTTTATAAATCAATAAAACCATTCCTTACCTTGATACATTTTTGTTTTAATGAGGCGTAAATGGCAGTACTGCCCTCGTTATGATAAACAACGTATCTGACATTTTTGGCGAAAACGAGTTATTAGCATATTCGTAATCAGCGAAATTAGATCTATCTAGATCTATTATCTATTTTTTCGTATGTATTATAGAAATAAAAATAAAGGTAAGCATAAACAACGTATGTGCAAAATTTTCATTCTCTTCCTTATGAAGAACAACGTATTGTCCATTACGTTTAGAGTTATATTAGTTTTTATATATTATTAACTTTGAAATTAAATAGGTAAGTTATACCAAAAATCTCGTCTATTTGACGCAATGAACTAATATACTTACGTACATTTCATTAATTTGATTAATTAATGGCACAAGGAGCCAATGCGATTATTATTTATAGGATTTCGTTAAACTATATGAAAGAAATACAAGGCATAAACATCGTAAGAGCACTTTCCTAGTGATAATTAACGTAACTGAATAATTTTCCTAGGTATAAGCAACGCAACTGCTTAAAAATTAACACTTTTTGGGTTCTATTAACTCAGAAAACATTTAGAAAACAGAAAAATGTAATGAGTCATAAAATACACACATATAGTAACAATTAATTTTAACAATTTTGAAAATATCTCAATTAGTGTAGTCGTGACAACAAAAATAAGAAAAAAAACTTTAGACGCGTTTATCTCGGAACTTGCTGAAATGCAGATACGTTGTTTATCATAAGGAGGGCAGAGTACATGGCAGTACATACTTCAGGCACAAAAATTGAAATTGTAGATGCAGATATTCTG
This sequence comes from Thymelicus lineola, assembly GCA_963932265.1. Taxonomy (NCBI): domain Eukaryota; kingdom Metazoa; phylum Arthropoda; class Insecta; order Lepidoptera; family Hesperiidae; genus Thymelicus; species Thymelicus lineola. The sequence continues at coordinate 1,173,820 of OZ010689.1, forward strand.
AACAAGTACATTAATGATTTATAGAAATCACCTGAAAATAGAGATACGAGTAGGCTAATATTGCAATTTTTAAACGTTGATATGAATTTTAATTACAAAATGATTCATTATACATACCTGAAGCTAAAAATAGAAGAGTGACCATTAGTTTCCCAGCTGGTGGAATTTTGCCTTCCGAAATGCTGTACCTTCTTTTTTAATGATTGGTGCTACTTGTTCCAAAATAAAATCGAAGTCCGTGGCATTCATTCTTATAAAGTTAAAACATTGGTGTTGGTCTTCCATTCTCAACTCCATCAAAAGATTCCCGAACGCTCCTAATGATGTTAAAATAATATATGCAGCAGCTGCTTGAACTTGACGACGAGAGGGCATTTTCGATTATGATTTTTGTAAGTATGTGTAAATGGCTTGTAATAATTTACGTAAGTAAAAACTCACAAAATTTACGTAAGCATTATTTACTGTAAGTTTATTAATATGTTTAAATACAACCGTAAGTTTCTTACGTAAATACGGAAGCAACTTACAGGTGTTAGGTCGGCCTAAAGATACACAGACACGTCAAACTTATAACACCCGTCTCTTTTCGTCGGGGATTAAAATTAAAAACAACGTACTGTACATTTATTTTATTTATTTATAAGCTTTATTGTAATACCTACAAGCTAGGCTTACAAAGGGCGGACTTAATGCCATGGGGCATTCTCTCCCAGTCAACCCATGGTGTAGGTGAGGTGTGGTAGGCGGTAACAATAATTATTGAACGGGATAATATGCTGTATTAATACATAATAATAATAATGATAAAATGTATACATAATTATAAATTAATTGTACATGTGTGTGTCTGTGTGTGTGCACAGGTAAAGGTGGAGGGCGACAACGAGCCGCAGCCGAGCGCGCCGCGCGAGGAGGGCATGGTGCCGTTCGTGTTCGTGGGCACGCGCGAGAACATCACCAACGCCAAGGTGCTCGTCGAGTACCACGTCGCGCACCTCAAGGTCATTGTTCACATTTTACACATTCCTTCGCTCACATATACCACTGATAGCCTAGCGGTTAGAACGTGCTCTCCCGAACGCAGGGGCCCGTGTTCGAATCCTGGCACCATAATTTTTGATAATCTAAAATTTTAACAAAAAATTAACCGACTTCAAATGAAGTACATCCAATAAAAAAAGAATCGTTGAAATCGGTTGGATATTGAGTTATTCATCCATTTATCACGCACATACTCAATGAAATGAAATGAAATGAAATGAAATAATCTTTATTCATGTAGGTATCACTGATACTCTTATGCACGTCATTTTTTTTTAATCTACCAGCTTTTCGGAAAGGTGCTTTGTCATGGAGGAGAAGAAAAGCCGTAAAGAAACTCCTCAGCACATCTTTTAAAAATAAAACTTATATCTATTACAAAAATAGGTATTCTTTAACCTGTGCAGAACTGGTTGCCTAGCTAGTCATTTCCAAGCATCCTTGTCATTTAAATATTCATTTATGCTATAGTAGCCCTTGCCTAAGAGCTGAGCCTTTACACGTTTCTTAAAAGATTGCACCGGTAAGTCATGTATTTGTTTTGGGACTTTATTATAAAATTTTATACCTAGTCCCATAAAAGAACGTTGCACTTTAGAAAGACGGTACGAAGAGGTAGCCAATTGATGCATCCTTCTTGTTTGACGATTTGAAAAATCACAATTTTGTTTATATGCAGTTATGTTATTCCGTATAAACACTAAATTATTATAAATATATTGGGAAGCTACTGTAAGTATACCTATTTGTTTAAATTTGACACGCAAGGACTCCCTTGATTTTAGTTTATAAATAGCTCTAATGGCTCTTTTCTGTAATACAAAAATTTGTTCTATACCGGCTGCTTTGCCCCACAGTAAAATGCCATAAGACATAACACTATGGAAATATGCAAAATAAACAAGCCGAGCAGTGTCGACGTCAGTGAGCTGCCTTATTTTTCTAACAGCATAAGCAGCCCTAGCAAGTTTAGTTGTGAGAGATGCTATGTGCGGGCCCCATTGCAGTTTACTGTCCAAGGTCACCCCTAAAAAAACCGTGGATTCCTCTATATTTAATGTTTCGTTATTTAATTTAAGAGATTTATTTACTTTTTTTACATTTGGCAACACGAATTCTAAGCATTTGGTTTTCTTTGCATTTAAAAGTAAATTATTTATAGTGAACCAATGTGAGACATGCGACAGAGCACTATTAACATCGTCAAAATTATTTTTATTCCTATCAGTCTTAAATATTAATGATGTATCATCTGCAAACAGCACAATGTTCGCATGGTTTTTAACATAATGTGGTAAGTCATTTATATACACCAGGAAAAGAAAAGGGCCCAAGATCGAGCCTTGCGGAACACCCATCACAGTAGGTGACCCTGATGACTTTTCATCGTTTATATTAACCTTTAGTATCCTATTACTTAAATAAGATGCGAGCAAGCTAAGGGCCTTGTTTTTCACGCCATAGTGACTAAGTTTAGATATTAATGTATCGTGCTCAACACAATCAAACGCCTTTGATAAATCACAAAATACACCTATAGCATTTTGCGACGACTCCCATGCTTCATATATATGCTTTAAGAGCCTGGCTCCGGCATCTGTTGTACTACGACCTTTAGTAAAACCGTATTGCTCCGGATGTAATAAATTATTATTGTTGAAGTGGGTTAGCATTTGATTCAGTATGATCTTTTCGAAGATCTTACTGAGTGTTGGTAATATAGAAATTGGCCTATAATTATTAATATCCGTTTTTTCACCTGTTTTAAATAATGGTATAACTTTACTGCATTTCATTAGATCTGGAAATACACCAAGATCTATGCATTTATTAAAAACTACAACTAAACAAGGAGCTATAATATCTATTATGTGACGAATTATTTTTACTGAAATACCCCAGAGATCACCCGTACTTTTTACTTTCAGAGACTGGAAAACTTTAATTATGTCCCTGATTGTAATGTGCTTAAAGTCAAATACCACATTGCATTCCTTAACATTATCTCTTAATAGATAAAATGCTTCTGTTGAAGAAAAGGATAGTGTACTAGTTAATTTAACGGGAATGTTGCGGAAGAACTCTTCAAAAACGCTTGCCACTTCTTTATCAGAAGTGATTTTGTTTCCATTAATCATTATTTCATAACTAAAGTCACAAGATTTAGAGTTGCCGGTCTCATTTTTAATGATATCCCAGGTGGTTTTTATTTTATTATCCGAATTAACTATTTTATCCTTTATGTACATTGACTTTGCTTGAGTACAGATGATTTTGAAAATCTTCGAGTAATTTCTTACGTATTCTTGAAATGAGGGAGAAAAATTATATTGTTTTTCGTCATAAAGCTCGTATAATTTGTTTCTACTTTTAAAAATACCTACAGTAGCCCAGTCGCTAAATTTACTATTTTTACTTTCTTCTATGTATCTGAATTGAAATATTCGATTAAACTCGTCATTAATATTTTTAGACAATGTATTGTAAAGATTAATAGGATGACCATTTTGAGAATACACTGATTTACGCAATTTTGTTTGAATTTTTTCTTTAAAAAGTGATATTTTTCTCTTTGTCACGGGTCTATATTTTATTATTTTTTTCTTATTATCGTGGCTGTTACGTACCGCTATTTTTTGCCCACAGTGGTCTGATCTCAACTTGCTAAGTATTTCTTTGTCTAATATCTCACAATTGCAAAATACATTATCGATACAAGTACGTGAAGTTGCAGTTATTCTGGTAGGCTCAGTAAACGAAGGATTTAAATTAAAACACTTAAACAATGCGAGTAACCTAGCAGCTATAGAAGATTCTACTAAAATGTCAACATTAAAGTCACCGCAAACTATTAATTCTTTTTTCGACACAAATAACCGTTTAAGGACATCCTCTAGAGTATCTTCGAATAGGCAAAAATCCCCAGAGGGGGGGCGATATATACAGACTATAATAAACCGCTCCAGCTCCACACAGGCTAGCTCTATAGTGCGCTCAATAGAAAGACTAACAATGTCCTTTCGATCTTTACAAGGTATATTGCTGTGCACTAAAATTAGTGATCCTCCATGGATTGCAGTCTCTCTATAGAATGCACTTAACAAACTGTAATTGAATACATTAATATTATTTCTTACACTTGTTAACCAATGCTCAGTAATGCATAGAATATGTACATTATAATCTTTAACAAATAATTCAATTTCTAACTCTTTGCCCGATAAGCCCTGTATGTTTTGATGTACAATATTCATATTAAAGTGCTTATCCGTTGTCATTAAATCTAGTTTAAAGTATTAATTAATGTACCTGAGCTGGTACATTTGTCAACTATAGGAATAGTGGTAGTACTACCACAATCAATATAAAATGGGTCAATAGACTTTGTTACACATGTAACACTATCATTTGTTAAATTATAAGCTAACAGTTTAGCTATATGTCTTCGATACTTTAAAGGTAAGTACATTTTATTTCCACTTAATTTAAAGGAAGAAAAAATATATTTATTAGTGTCAAAATAAACTACAGTAGAATCCGTTTATTATGACTCCGCTTATATTGACCAACCGCCTATTATGACGTAATTACAAACGAAGTTTGGTTTTCATATAAAATTATTTTAACAAAGTCGGATATAATGACTTCGCTTACAGTGACATGTCGCTTATTATGACCCATTTTTAATAAATTTTGCCCGTTTATAGTGACCGACATGATTCTTTACACCTTCGGCAATGTTCGTTGATTCCCGATGACGTTCGGCACGTGGCTTGTATTTGTTTTGAATCTCAAAAAATGAAAAATATACATACGTACGTGCATTTATTACGTGCAATTTTAATTTTTATTTAATATGCTATGTTTCTTTATTAAAATAAGTATTTATTTACCTAAAAAAATAAGGTTGGTTTTTTTTTCACAAAAATGCTTTGTATGACGTCCGCTTAGTATGACGTGTTTGTCAATTCCCTTCGATGTCATTATAAACGGATTCCACTGTATTGCATCATTATGATGGTATGTCAAATTATACATTGTCTGGTTTAACTTATAAATATAATTATTTTGTTTATCACTAAACTCATTGGAATAAGGAAAAGCACATAAAGTAAACTTGCATTTAGTATTTCTATGTAACAATAACAATTTTTCAACACATTTAGTTAATTCCCATTTCATTATATTTAAACTGTCACCGATCATTAAAATTAATGAAGTATTCTCATCAAGATTATCACAATTAATATGGTTCACTAAGTACTGGAAAGTGGCTCCTGGTGAGCATAAGTTTGTCACCGAATGTGCCAGATTATTACTCATAATAGACCCAAAATTTTTACCCAAACTATCACTAATAATAATAGTTTTCCTTTTTGATTTAATTAGTGGTGAAGAAGGTTGGGGGATGCTCTGTTTGAGACTTGCACTCTGCACTGCTTCAGAGCACTTACAATGTAAAGAACAATGCCCAAAAATTATTTTTATTTTTGTTAGCGTCTTAAAACGTCAGTTATACCGAAGCAATTCAATTATTTTTTACGTATTTTAAAATTAATACCTGTACCCGTATTACCCAGTGTAAAATAATTTTATTAATAAGTGATGAATTGACTATAATAACAATGATGTCAACAATGTCCATTTTCATTCGGGCACTCACTTCGATACATAGCTTGTATCAAGCAAGATATAGGGAGACTTCTGGCCAATATTACAGACAGAATTTCGTCATAAATGGTATGACAAATGTAATGATGTCAAATTTCCATTTCCGGTTGTCAATCAAAAAAAAGTTAGAATAAAATAATGGTAAAAAATACAGGCAGTCGTAAGTCTTCCCTACTCTATGACTCAATGGTTATAAGAATTCAATCTCAAAATACTTTGGTTCTGGGGTGTGTCTGCTGAAAATTCTTATATATCTAAGCTCAGAAATTAAAGCGGCGATTTTTAGATTTTTTTTTATTTTAAGACGCTAAAGTTGAAAACGAAATAAAACGATGTATGGCAGTTGGGCATTGTTCTTTAAGACTTATATGCTTTTGACATGGATCTCATTGTCAGATCTCGCTCAAAGGAGACCTTCAGTTTTTGGCCCAAGTATGTACCGAGGTACAAGTTATACCAAAAAAAATCTTAAATTGTGTAGAAACAGAATCTATAATCTAAATATATTAAATTGCATTTAAATCGTGAAAAAATATATATCAAAATATCATAAACTGCGTTCAATAAAACGTGCGTTGTCCTGATTTGACAACTATCAAAGTCACAGTGACATAGTGTTCTGTGACAGTGACATTACATTGCAGTTGTTTGTTTGCATTTCAATCTACAAATATGAATTATTTTATCGTAATAATTTTGTTTTAATTATTAGGTAGTAGAATCCAAAACACAAAATAACACTCCAGAGACGCGAATCAAACGAAACACAAAAACGGAATAAACAAGAGGAAGTTGACATGTCAATCACGGCATGGATGACAGTTGATGACAGTTCACATTTATTAATCGCATAGATTAAGTACTAAATCTATGGTTTATCGGCTTGGCTAGTGGTATTTTAGCCAGCATTTTACATATTTGAATGTATTTATAATATGATCTTAATTAATTGGTTACAAAAGAATAATTTTCTATGTTTTTTACACCTTTAAAAGCCGATCAGTCCTACTTTTTTATTAAATCCGAGAATAAAATACGTAACATTAAAAGTATAGTATTGCCATGAACAATAATTGTGTTGCCGCTTAATTATATCTTTGAACGATAATTTCGAGTGGTACAAATGAATAATAAATTCTGATTAATTTTTTTTTGAATTCAGCGTATTTTTTTATACCAAAATACATCAAGGTACACAAGGTACATGTTTGGGCCACGATTGTATGGAAGAAAAAATGGATCCTTTATGTGGGACTACATGACAAGCACCAGCTTTCGATTAAAACAATAATCATGAAAATCGGTTCACCCAGTCCAAAGTTCCGAGGTAACAAACATAAAAAAAAGAAAATGTGTGCAATTCACACGTGGTAGAAGTGAAACTTTCCAAAATTTTGGTTTCAAGATAATGAGATGAAAAAGCAATAAATCGAATCTTAAAGCAATAAATCGAAGCGCCATCTATGAATACAACTTAGCACTTTTTAAAAATCTATCTAGCAATAAAACGAATGTTCTATCTTATTCCTCGCGCCATCTATGAATACAACTTAGCATTTTTACTGTCTGTATAATCGGTTGGTCGATCGACAGAATGAAAGAATGAAATTCTTATTTTTTGTTGATAAATTCTTTGAAAATATTTAAAAGAGCATTTGAAAGTATTTAAAAACAGTATAAAAATAAAACTAAAAAAAAACTAAAAAAAAATAAATACTGAGAGACGCGAACCTGCGCATTAGGTATTGTGTATCTACGTCCTGACCATTGAGCTACGGACAAGTTAAATTGAAAGTCGAAATTAGCGGTTATATTATTTTACCTGTCGTTGCATCCGGTTTCAAATCACTAACGATTCTAAAGAAGTTTCACTTCAAAATACAGTCGAATTGAGAACCTCCTCCTTTTTTTGAAGTCGGTAAATAAAATACAATTGAGTCCTAAAATTAGTCAATTGGTCAATGAGTGAATGAGTAAAGATGGGTATTGTTGGTGTTGCAGGAGGTGGAGCAGCTCCGCGCGGAGAAGCAGGAGATCGACCAGCAGTTGCGCGTGGTGATGGGCGGCACGTCCACCTCGTACCCGCCGCCGCGCGGAGCGCCCCCGCAGCGCGCGCGCCGCCCCCGCCCGCCGCCCGCGCGGTACCCGCCCGGTGAGACACCGACCTGTACCTGTAACCTAGTCGCTAGCACTGTTGCCAGCTTCAAGTAGTAACTTATAAGTTAAAAAAAAGTGGATACATTCTTCCGTGAAATACCGTAGATTGCAATGATATTTAAAAAATACAGATACGTCATGCCCTTACAAATCAACCAAAAAATCTGTTCCGAAAAGAGCTACAACACACACGTGTATCTTTTGTTTCACTACACCAATCACATTACAATAATACACGAAGGCATTATAACGTTGTATGTCAAATCTCAAGCACTTCTACAACAACAGCGTGCGTATCGTCTTGTATTGACAGAGCGACTATGAGCAGACGAGGTCAATTAACCGCTCTTACAATCTTCATATTCGGTGCGCTAGTGACATACATCTTTTTTACTTATATCATTGGTAGATTGTATGAGATTTGAGGTTATTTCCTGCTGAAATCATATTTTTGTGTGGGTCAAAGTACGGTGACATATTCTAAGAACATTAAAAATCGTTAGATCGAAGCTGAATACAGTAGATCTATCGTAAATATGTGGTACCTGGTAACACTGGTTGGTAGTGACCTTGCTTGCGAAGCGAGGGCTACCGTTCGATTCCCGGCCGGGCCTGATGTTTATGGGGCAGATAAATATTTTTTTCATGTCAGTACTATAAGCCTATGGTAATGTTATCAATTTATTATGTGACACGAAAATTAATGCATTAATTCTTTAAAAAGACCTTAGTGTTTAGATACATAAAGAACATAGGCTTTGGGAACTTTAGCGCATGTAAGACAAAGATAGCGATACGAACATGCTATCGTGTCACTGAGACATAATACGCCGCGTGCCGAGCATTGCCGAATTATGTTACTGCGCAGCCTTCTGCGCGAAGTTCAGACGCGACAAGATACGTCGGCCGTAGTCGCTTCGATTCGACGCGTTTCTTCTGGAATCGACGGCTGGCTTAAGTGGTATATTGTAATGTTATAATATGTTCCTGTCGGCAGGCGCGCGACGCACGACGCCGGAGCTGGGCGACGAACGTGGCGACGGCGGCTCGTACCGCGGCCGCGCGCGCCCGCCGCGCCCCAACAGGTGAGGACACAACACTACCACACTACACCACATTATACCACATTTAATCAAATCATTTGAACCAATACATCGTGCTCCTGAGGATGTGCAGTAAATTTGCCAAATGATTCTATAGCTTTTACTGAACATAATATATAGGAACTAGTGCATTATATTATAAAGGTTAGTTTTTAATTAGTCATGTCAAAGTTTCATAACAATCATATTGCGACGTTGCCAGCTTTCGTAAATAGATTTCACATGAAGTGATTTACATTCAAGTATAATGAAAATAATGAAAAATGATAAATTTAATGGTCTGAATAACAGGCCGAAGTTATTGCATAACCTCAGGAACACGATGTATAAATAAATAATCTTTTCGTCTTACACATCATTACGATTCAACGACAATCTAGAGCTCTGAGATATCAAATTCTTATTGGCTTATTTCATCTGTACATTAGGTTAGACAGTATTTAGTTTTTGAACAGTTTGTGTTAAAACGGTGACTTAAAGAAATTTTTGGTTTTAATCGAAATATATGCGAATAGAACGCGATAGGTTTAAACTTCTATGTGTTATTATCATTAAGATAGACTTCACTGCTTTAGGTTGCTTTCTGGGAACTTTTAGGAAACCTAGGAGCTTCACTATAGTCCCCACGAACTAAGAATGCATATTTGTCGTTTGTCATCGCAGTGACACTAGAGATGTACAAAAAAAATCGATTCACGAAAGAACCAATTTTTGCAACAAATCGATTCAAAATTGTAAGACTTTCTAATCGATTCAATAATTAAATGGTAAATTCTAAAAACCGAAACATTTAGATATCCACAAGTAACTGGAATGATACTGCCTCCATTGAGCTACTTAAGTTACTTTACCATACCTATACGCTCAATAATTATGTATTTACGACTATAATAAAATATTTTTTTCCTAAAAAACTCACTGTTAATTCGTCCGCGCCGCATCCAGCGTATGAAATTTGGGTTTCGGTTGAATAATGAATATTCTAACCGTATTTTAAGCAGTTCAAATGGCTGCGGTTAGAGATTATCGTAATAAACACTTTTGCTCATGTTCTTATAGAAGAGAAGAAATTAAATTGTTTAATTGTTAAACACAAAGAAAGAAATAAAATAAATTTATTTTTATTTTAAGTTTCGATTATAGTAATGTATCGATTATTAAGGTTTTATAAGTGGCTTCATGCCGTCACATCACTTAACGTCAGTGTAGATTTTGTCATCTTCATATAACATTGATTCGACGCCTTATTTTTTTATTCAATTTTGCATAAATTATGATGTGATGGGATTTTTACTAGAGTATAACGTTTAATATGATATATAAATAACGTCAATACGAATACGATACAATACGAATAGGGATTTTTAACAAATTTTGGCAAAATCCTTTGTTCGTAAGTAACCAACTATTCATGTCAATTAAATAATTATTCCATTTTGCTCAAAGACGTACGTACAAGGTTGGTTCATATTAATAAATGGCAGCTGTCATTAATGCGTTCTTAGATAATTTTGAGTATAGGTCATATAATTTGCAATATATTTTATATATATAATATATATATAATATATATATAATATATATAATATATAATATATTTTATATTTATATTCAAACCATTAGTGGCCCTATTCACTTCATATGTTTACCGCTAAGAAAACCCCATTTGTCATAGCGCCTCAATTCCAGGGTACCGCGCTCACCGTGAGTAATAGTGTTGGGATTCTGGGAGTTGACATCTCGAGTGACGTACAGTATCGGCGTCATTTAGAAGCCAAGGCTAAGCTGGCCTCCAAGAAGCTTGGTGTCTTGAACCGGGCTAAGCAGTACTTCACTGCGAGGCACCTGCTTATGCTTTATAAAGCTCAAGTCAGGCCTCACATGGAGTACTGCTCACACCTCTGGGCAGGGGCTCCACAATACCAGCTTAACCCATTTGACGCCATACAGAAGCGAGCGGTCCGAGTTGTCAACGACCCACGAGTCACTCACAGGTTAGAGCACCTGAGTCTCAGAAGAGACATCAGTTCTCTCTGCGTGTTCTACCGGCTTTACAACGGTGAGTGCTCCGAGGAATTGTTCGACTTGATGCCTACGTCTCTTTTTCATCATCGCACCACTCGCCGAGGATTGAAGTTCCATCCACACCGATTGGACTCGTGGAGTACTTCTACAGTCCGATTTTCACGAACTTTTTTGCCACGCACGTGCAAACTGTGGAATGGGCTTCCTTCCGAGGTATTCCTGGAGCGCTATGACATGGGGTTCTTCAAAAAAGGTGTGAAAAGAGTTCTCCTTCAGGGCCGGCGTTGCATTGGCAATTCCTCTGGTGTTGCTCATGTCCATAGGCGACGGTAACCACTTACCATCAGGTGGCCCGTATGCTTTTTCGTCTGCCCTTCAGGCTATAAAAAAAAAAAATATGTCAGACAATCACTGCATTTACTCGTATTAGTAAATTGAGCAAATCGAGACATTTTAATTTTCACTTAGTTATTTGCAAATGTGGATTTCAGAAGAGTGAAGTTCTGAGCGCACAAATCTTTTGAAAAAATAATTCATTTCAAATTCATCATTGAATCATTCACATTGTATTGTATATTCTAGTCTACTTTTCATGACATTGTTTCTTTTTCCCCGACCCGTGTGGCGCAATGGTTACCATGCCGGATCGCAGCGCCAAGGGTCCTGGGTTCGATTCCCAGCGAGGCAGAAATTTGAAAAAAAATGACGTGCATAAGTGTATCAATGATACCTATATGAATAAAATATTTTGACTTTGACTTTGAATGATGAGTTTGAATTTCTGTCCTCGGTCTGGATGTGAATGTTCTTGTCTTGTGTGTTGTCCATGGCGCCCACGATACAGGGAATCCTAGTGTGGGGCTATGAGTGTGAAGCGTTATTTATTTATTTTTCGGATGTACGCAACAGGGAATGCGCTACTGACTGGGACCTTTTGCCTATCACTAGTCATTACCAACTAGATAGATGTTAGGAATGCATTCACTGTCCAGACTGTAACTACATTTTCATTACCAATGGCTCTTCATAATCTTTATGTATCGGCTTTCATCAACATATTTCAATAGATATAGAGAAGCTATGAAGCCATTAATAATATTTCTATATATTTTTTTGACTAAGGTAAATACCATGTACATGTGTTGTTACATTCTGCTTATTGACATCTAGATCGCTTCTATATTTCACGCACTCAAGGATCATGTAAGCATACTTTATTATTATATTGTATACTTTACTAGATACATTTATAGATATACTAGCTTTTGTCTGCGGCTTCGACCGCGGTAGTAAACCACTACCTTAACCTAAACGAAATTTTTAATTAATTTAGATTTATGTCCGTGGCTTCGCGCGCGTGTATATCGATTTTTTTAGAAATCCTGCGTTAACCTTGAACTTTTCCGGGATAAAAAGTAGCCTTTGTGTTAATCCAGGGTATAGGCTATCTCCATTCCAAATTTCAGTCAAATTGGTTAAGAAGTTGTGGCGTGATTGAGGAGCAAACATCCAAACATCTGCACTGTTACTGTTACGGAACGCACGTTATTTGTTTCACTTCGTATTTCCCCGCTCTCCGCCTCATCAGATCACAAACCTTCACATTTATAATATTATTAGGACTGCGTAGTGATTTGATGAAATAATCTATACAAGGATTGTTAATATTGTGAATAATATTATAATTAGTCATTTAATGTATGTGTGGTTACACACAAATAAAAGCTGCTTTATTTAAACAATATATTTAATTGCAAATAAATTACAATTCGCTAATGATTTTAATATAGAACGCGTGTGTGTCGGGGAGCCGCTCGGTCAACTAACTCGCATTGCCGTGTGACATGCTTTTGCTGAGTTAGCTCTCATTGTCTTTAATTATTAGCTAATGTACGGGAATTCCGTACAATGTAATTTTATTAATTTTAGTATTTATTTTTAAGTGGCGGTTGGAATTAAATACAGAATCATGTCATTGTAGGCCTTTATAGTATTTACGGACGGGTTGCCATTAGTGGATGAACAGTCCGCGTTGGTGAACGCATACACTACAGCTACTTTTAAAACTCATCTTTAAGCGATGCAATTGTTGACAGTACACCTATCTTGTTATGTTATAATCAGTATCGCGACATAACCGTGCATGTATCAACGTATCATAGCTTAATATCGCTTCAGTACTGACCAGATGTTAAATGAATGTACAATCGACTTCCAGATCGAGCGAGCGTCGCGGCGAGGAGCGTCGCGTGCCGCTAGAGAACGGGCGCGCGCACCCGCGACCCCCGCGGGACGGCCGCGAGCCCCGCGAGCCCCGTGAGCCCCGCGAGCCCCGCGAGCCCCGGGACAACCGAGACACCCGCGAGCCCCGCGAGCCCCGGGAGCCTCGGGAGCCGAGAGAGCCGAGAGAACAACGCGATGGAAGAGACGCGAGGGACGCTGTTAGTATTTGTTTTTAGAGTTTACCTCCCTATGAATCGATTTTTACATATAAGCCCGGGGTATGAAAATTTATGGAGAGTACTTTCTGGGTTATGTTAGGTGCCTTATGCGGTTAGTTTTGTAGTTCGTAACACAGAATCTATATTCTATTACTGATTACTGATTAGTAACAACGCCATCTAATGATAATAATAATCTTCTTACTGATTTGACGATTGCAAACTAGATGGCATTTAACTCTAGTCGTGCGTCGGAGCTGACACACACAATTTATTTTATTGCGTTTATTTATTTAAAGGTTTATTCGCAGAGCGGACGGCGGCGCGACGGCCGGCGGCAGACTGACGACGAGAGCTCCGCGCTCGACAGCCAGGACGTTTCCAGCGCCGACCGGGGTGCGTAGCGCACACACACACACACACACGCACGCAACACACACGCACGCAATACACACGCACACGCACGCAACACACACACACACACACGCAACACACACACACACACACACGCAACACACACACACACACACACACACACACGCAACACACACACACACACACACACACACATACATACACACGCACACGCAACACAGACACACGTACCGTCCACACATGTCATACACTTGGTCACAACCGATTAGAATTTTTACTTGTATTGAGTTTTGCTTAGGATGGTGCGGTTTTTAATAATTACTTTTTTATTATTCTGCGAAGTAAGTAATGGAGATGTATTGTCAGTGTTCGCGACTTTTGTGACATTTCACTTGGACTCTGTGCTAGTGCGAGTTAATCTTTAAATTGCGTTTAGTATAATACGAGAGTAGAATTGAGTTGTGCATATTATGTGGATAATATTCCAGCACATGTTATAGACATACATACGTTATAAGCCTATTTTAATATAATGGAGCTTATCTTAAAGATTTGATTACTTAGTGTGCAAAAATAAAATTTGTTGAAAAAGGCGCTGTATGACAGTATGGCGCTGTAATTCGCGCTGAATAATTCAGTATATTGAAAATACTATTTTTCTATTATAGTATTTATCGAGTTAATTATCTTACATGAATGAGTTATTTCCTAATAATAAAAAAGTGCCAAACGCCAATACTGAATGAGATATTTGTTAAATGTTTCAATGTAATGTAAATTTTTATTTCTCAAAACCTGTCGAGTGGGGTATCTTTGAAAAGGTACTCAAAAATGATTTTTAGATTCAGTATTACTTTTTTTTTTAACAACATTCTAAAGTACTGGGTTTTTAAATCCTTTTTAGTTTATTTACGCAGTCGGGTTTTTTGTTTTTTTTTTTCATAATTTTTTTTTCGCATTGCATCCATGATAATGGAACAACTATATTGATTAACTTGACGTTAATATTTTAGGAGCACACACACTCACAAAACACACTTAAACACATAGTGATGGATTTTAAAGACCATAATGTGAACTGTGCAAAATTCAAGTATTTATAAAACTCTTGCTTCAACATGTATTATTACTGGTTTTTTGTAGTAAGACTTACTATAAGACTTTCAAGGAATGCTTGTCTTCTCGTGTACGAAATCTGAAAATATTACTGAATGTGCTAGTTGAACTGTAGTGAGTAGACCCATGTTACGTGTCATGTTATGTTATCGTATGTTTATAGTGTTTATGTATGTTACTGCACCCGGTACACTTTAATTAGTACATTTAAGGGTAATAATAGGGCCGTTCACGCCACTTAATATTATAGATTAAATTGACCTTCAATGGATGTGGCTGTAATTGGGAATTTTTACACTATTATCTATGATATGGTGTGCTTAAATTGGCGTAGTTTTCGTATCGTTGTTGCAAACTATTATTTATTTAAATAATGAGCTCTGTGCAGTTGCCAGTTTAAGTTTATCAGTATGGTGGGTAAATTAGCTTGCTGTTTCTGGATGCTCGAATCATGTAGTGTAGTTTAGAATAGCTTGGTGATGGTATTAAAGTTGTGTTCGCGGGAATACCAGTGCATATTGGATCAGTTTGACATTGCCTAGCCTGGCACTAAGCGGTCTGTGTGAATTGTGTGATATTTTAAATGAAATATGTATATTTTCATTATTGATCTTAAAAATAACAAACATATCCATGCAAAAGTGGTCTAAATCAGCACTAGAATTCATTAACTATACATTTAACTTTTTAACTGCTAAAGTGGCCTTAATGTTAATTTTACAAATTTTTATACATTATATATAACATAGACCGACTTTAGTTCCAGACTAGATATGTATATTGACTTGTAAGCAACGTTCAGTGCATTCGGCGAAGCCTGCCTTTACCTAAATACATTTTAAAGTTATCGTAGGGGTGCTATCCGCGGTAACGTAAGATTAAGATTACTGACGACGGTGTCGAGAAAGGGAATCGTCCAGAATTGACAAGCGTTTAATCTCATTTTTAGTCCTGTAGAGTCATTTGACTTTTCATGTGTGTTGTTCGTTGTGTATTTAAAAATAATATTGAAGGAATTAAAAATGAAAGAAATTATTTTACATAGATAGCGTAGCTTGCATTACTTTGAAAGTGTTTATAAACCAAACCAATTTGGAATAAACATATTTCATTTCAAAATCCATTTTATTCAGACCCAGAGTATTAGTCACTATTATCAGAAATGCTACAAACTAGAAATATTTATTTAATTTCAAAAGACGTTACAAGTCATTTAAGGAGTCTGTATTTAAGCCAGTTTGCATTCAGGAGCAATTAGGCAATATTAATGTTAGTTCAGTAAATTAAATTATATTTTTATTATTTAGCCAACCAACGACATTAGCGCCGGTTAAATAACTCTACAGGATAAAAACGAGACTATCCGAATGTTTAGCGTGCGAGTGTGTGCGTGTGGCGGTAGTGTGTGAGTGATCACGGTTCTATTTGTATCCTGTCGAATTTCCTTATTCGTGGCTTTATTAATCCGCATTTGCGGAGTAAAGAGTTATTACGATTGTGAGCTATTTGCGATAACTGAAGGTTAAACGTATTTACAATCAAAAGTATCAATACAAAAATTTTGGTAGAATTTAATTTAAAAAAATATAACCGTGTATATTTTGCTGCAGTCCAATTTAAAATATCATTTACATTCAACCATTTATTTGGCTTGATGAAATTTAATATGACAAATTTTCTGATCAACTATTATCATAAACAAAATACGTATATGTACTATACGTATTCGCAGTTTTTGCATTTGTCAAACAGAATCCGGAGCTTTGACTGTAATGTTGAGCAGTACGTGTGTGACCGTGTGTATAGACATTTGACGATGAGAATGCGTGTGCGTGCGTGCGAGTGTGCGGGTGCAAACGTTGGACGAGGAATGAGAATGAGTCGAGGCGGGGGGTGACGGTGTGTGGTGTGCAGAGTCGGCGTCGTCGGAGGAGGGGCGTGGCGAAGGGGGCGAGGGGGGTGCGGGGGGCGAGGGCGCCGCGCGTCGCCGCCGCCGCAGGAAGACAGGTACCGGGCGCCGCGAGCCGACCAGCGACCACACAGCACATAGCACGTAGCATGACAACACGACAACGACACAGCTTTATTTATAACTAGCTAATCTATCTTAGTCGCTCCTAAACAGCTTATCAAGATGAAAGATTAAGAATGCACCAATTTTTAAATTTTAATAAAATCTAGTAATTTTATTGTGGAAATCATACACCATTTGGTGCATTAGTTTTTGCGTCGTTAAACAGACACGAATTCTTAAATGATTGTTTTGACTTCTATGGTTTCTATGGAGGCATTTTTTAAATATCTGCTGTGGTTATGTACAGAAATCGGCCAGTAAAATTTTTATATTCTAAATTCAAGTGGCCACTGTAGATATAACGTGTTTTATGCCTTAACGCTAACATTAAGTGGTGTAGCAGCCCCATTAACATACATATGTCGTTGTCGTGTCGTCCCACGTCCAATACCGAAGCCGGAATGTCGGCCGATAACATTGACGTGTATCCAAGCGTGCCTTTTTGCAATAATCTGTCCGGGACACCGTAACGTTTAATGTATATATGTATGTCTATTATATGGTACACACTTTATTGTATCAAATACAGGAGAGCCTCGATTAACCGGAGTAATTGTTGTCATTACGCATTCAGATAATCGAAAATCTGGATAATCGAATGTATGAAGAAAAGCGGTTTTGTAAACGACAGATTATAGCATAATACATACAATGACCTAACATTGTATGTATTATTAAAAACAACAAAAATAAGTTAAACTTTTTATGTAAAATAACTATTAAAAAACGGATCAGTTACAGATAATTGTCATTTTTGACGTGACTTATTTGATCGGGGTTGTAGTCGGGAACTGTAGTCCGCATAATCACGAATCCGTATAACTGAGGGCCTGATAATCGAGGTTCACTGTAGTCTTAATATCTTATGATGTAGTTATTTGATAATATAAAGGCACATGGATCGGCCCGCCGCCATGTATTTTTAATATACATACACATTTTGGTGGCGATTACGTAAACGTAAATATTAGTTTACGTACTTGACCTTATTATTTTATATTTTGACTGCTTTACCATCTTGGCGTCCTGTATTAACACGCTTTGAAAATATTTATCAAACTATCATTACTTATAACGTATATTTATTTTACCGATTAATGTTTCCTTGGCACTTCACGGTATCTAAATCTTAGTGCATTATTGTTGATATACTAAACTGGTGTTTTAAGTTATGTGTTGATATATATGTAGTGCGTGACCAACTATTCATACCGACATGATTATAAGTGCACGGTGTCAGTTGGGTGTTGGTTCAGTACACTAATATATTATTCCACTTTGCATTTCTACGTCTATTATTCGACTATGCTGTGTGTGACCCTTTAACATTAACTGAACAATGTAGGTAATAACATTACAAAATAATGCGTTGCCTTTTTATAATGCATTTGCAATAATATGAGTATATAATGACTCTCGGCCACGGGCGTAGCCAGATTTTAGTATCGGGGGATTGTTTTCAAGTTCGTTGGGTTTGAACCCCAAAATCTACCCCCTGGCTACGCCCGTGCTCTCGGCAGTCATCGCTTGAGTGATGTTTTGAATTAGTGATCTATAATGCGGACAAGAGATTGCCGAGAGATATTCATAGCGACGTGTTGTGCTTGTAGCACTACTATTGGTATCGATGCATGATTAGTTGTAGCATTCTGTTGCTGTGTATCTATACTGACATGACGTAACATTTTCAGATTCAAATGTACAATGCTAGTTAGCTGTTAGAGTATTCCCAGTACGGGTGTCGGGTCTCCCGCTAACGCGACGTGTGTCCTTATTACTTTAAAGTATATTGTTATTCACACGAGCGTTTAAACTTGCTTCCTGTGGGTTTGTGTTTATGTATTAGTGCAATTTTAACTTTGAGGTAATATGTTTTGTGTTTAAATAACATAGGGAGTAGTCATATTTATTTACTTAATCAAAAGTATTATTGTTGAAATTACTTTTCTAAATGTTAAGCGATTTTGAGTGACCTAGGAAGATCTTTCTAAAAAGTTTTACGTTACAATTTATTTTTGTTTCATTTACGTGTAGGATTTATGAACTTGTACAGAGAGTTGTAAAATTGAAGCAAGTTATCTCAGTAAAACTAATGTGTACCGTAATATGTATTTTGTAAATAAATAAAGTTTTTACCAAATTGATGTTTGTACATTATTAAGTTGATTAACATTACTCCATCACCTGCTAAAGTAGCAAATAGTTCGCAGACTGCCTCGAGCGTTGCCGGGATAGTGTTACGGGGAGATGTAAATAAAACGTCCGGGCGTACGTAGGAAATGTAACATTTATTGATCGCAACATAAATACACTTGCAGGCGGCGGCGGGTGGAAGAACGGCGTGAGCGGCGCGCCGGCGGCGGCGGGCGGGCCGGCGGGTGGGCCGGCGGGCGGGCCGGCGGGCGGCAAGGCGCGTGCCGCGATGGCCAAGGGCAAGCCGGGGGCGGCGGCGGCGGCGGCGGGGGGCGAGGCGCTGCTCAACGGCACGGCGTAGACCGCCCCCGTCCCCCCTCGCCCGCCCGGCGCCACGCGGCGCGCCCCGCCCCGCCCCCGGCCGCGGCACACCCGCCCCGCGGCAATATGCTTTTGTAAGAGATTCGTGACTCGTATTCCCGATTGCTACTCGACGATGTACTAAATTAAACTCGTGCTGGACGCCCCCGGCCGGCCGCGGCGTGCGGGGCGTGCGGGGAGCAGGGCGCAGGGCGCCGGGTGTCGGAGGACTCCGCTCTGTGGTTATGTGATTTCCTACGAAATAAACGTTCTGTACATATTCTCCGCCGCCTTTGATTCGCCCGCCGCCGCCCGCCGACACGACCGACGCCGCACGACGTACTATGACCAGTGTGACCAGTGAGGACGGGTCGCCCCCCCCCCCTCGCCCCCGCCACCGCCACCGCGAGGGACGCGACCATCTACCACGTTACGTGACATCCAGTTCTGGGAAGGCTAGGGGATCCGCTAATTTATTTAATGTTACACTCGCCATCTTAAAAATACTACGTTCGATATTAAATGTAGCCATCTACGACTATGTAATTACTTTTCCAAGAAGACCTTCCCATCGAACGAATACCGGAAATACCCACTTTGTCGAGTCAAAAATAGGTTATATTTTTTTCTTTATACTTTACATTTAGTCACTATTGTATTGAAAACTATTGTATCGTAAACTATAAAGTAGCGTGACATTTACTTGGAAAGTTTAACGCATTTGGAAGTTAACATCGATTAGACGACTAACATTGATCGACCTCGGCTGCGAGCCGCCGCTCGGCCGACGACTTGACAATAATATTTACAATGATAATTACATCAGTCATTACGATAGAACAACACCTCGATATGCATTATTGCCGGGATATCACTACCAAATATATTTACAAAAGTACAGATATGCTTTCTAAGATATTTGGAAAAGATGGGCCCACATTCACGTAAATACATCCTCCACACTAGATGTAAGCTTACATCGTGTTACATAGATTGAGATCCGTCGCTACATTGATACTGTGGAGAGCGTCGCAGCGCATAACTCCTGGATTATACATTTCTCATTGGATTATACGCGTTTCGACACAATGTATATTTTGCCTCTCGGTCGCGTATAAATACGTCTGGATATCTGTTTTCTGCGGATTATTTACAAACGCGATCGAGGGACGAGCCACACTTGACGGGGCGCTGTAAGAAGTATAAAAAACCTTTTTATTTTCTCACTTTAGTTTTATTTTAGAGTAATAAAATGCGCTTCCGTACCGAACTGCGCTCCGTCAGGTGTGACGCGGCCATATTGAAGCTATGTACATGGCAAAATACAAGGAAATTTGGTGCTAATGTGGGTCCATCTTCGTATAGAAATTGTATAAATGTAGCTCTCTTGATATGTTGTTAACTTTCAGGTATTTAACGTGTCGATAATGATAAACATGAGTATTGTTTATGTTGACGTAAATACCCAGCGGCCGTTAATTGGCGACGAGGCCCTCCTATATCAGTAGGTTGTAGCTGATAAGTGCTGATGTCGCATGTCGTTACCGTTCAACGACACGACGTCCTGCCGAGTGAAGTGTGACGATGCCGTGTCGTTGACGGTAACATTTAAAGTGTACAGAATATGATTGACTTTAGTTTCGATGGAGGGTCGCATGTTGCCTCTGGATATTTACGACGGCATCTGTATCAAACAACGAAATGTTTGACCGTAGGATAAGCACTTTTTTACAATATTTTTGAAAAAATAAATGCTTTGTAATGTTTCGCAGTTACATAGCCGGTTGTATGTGTGATGTCATAAGGTATTTCGCATTAACCATACAATTAGTGTACTGCCGAATTTGAGGAACATGTGAAGGAAATTCTCGTGGCCGGCGGCGCCGCTCAGTGCCGCCGGCTAAACAAACTATTGGAGTTGCGAGTTGGAGTTACAAAGTAATTACGATTTTGCACGACATTTTGCATGGTATACCTAATTTTGGTGATTTTTTTTGTTTGGTAATAAACAAAATGTAACAACTGAACGATGACTTTTATTACATTTACCTGTAGATTGAGAAATACCTTTGTAAACCTAATGTCTTTTATAATGTAAGACTCTTGCTTAATACTGTACTATACTATTCTGTAAATTCATGGTAGTAAATCCCATTTGTTCTATGGCATATGATTGCCAAAACGACACTTTCTCTTTTTATTTCATAAAAATACACACTATCATCCCGCACTGGGCGAAGAACCAGTTTAAAAGTAAAATAAAATATGAAATTCACATTTTTCCAAAATGTTCCATAAAATTAAAATTAAATTTATAATAATTTGACTTCCTCACAGATGTTGACGAGACCCCACTATGCAGGGCTCTTTTTTTGCGTATATAAAATCTGCGAACTCTAACCTAATTTACCTTTTCTTCTTTTTCAGTTGAATGGATTAAAATGTAAACAGTTTTTCTAGTGACCAGTTAGACATTCTTTGTACAGGTCTTACTATCCTTGTTCCATAAAACAATTTGGGAAATCTAGACACGCAGCGTGTCAAGCCAAGTTCTAGCAAACAAAAATAGCGTGCAGCACCTTTTGTAATATTACACGATAAAAGTACTGCATGCTCTATATTGCAGAGGTTCCCAGATTTTTTTTCTCATAGACCACTTTCAAAACTTAGCTGGTTCCATTGGACCCCCTGCAGTTACATTTCTACCATATTTCCAAAACTCGACAAAAAATATGAAGAGTAGATGGCAAAAAGTGAGAATTGATTGGTTAATTAATTGATTTTTTTTGTCACGCCAACGCCTGGTGATCTACCTGGACCACTTTGGGAACTAAGGCTCTTAGTATAGTACAAAACAATGAAAGAATGTCTTTTGTCCAAATAACGTCTGTTCCGTAGAACAAATGGGAAGTACCTAATTCCAGTGTTTCCCGCTGTTCAGCATTAAGTACTTAGACACTACGTTTTACTGTTCAGGTTGTTAAGACTGGTCTGGCCACTGGAAATATTTTTCCCTTGTTGAATGAAGTTAGCTTGTCTTTGGTCTTTATTTAATTTGGAGTGGGCGGGAAACATTTAATGGAATAAAAACATTATTTTATGCTATTTTTGTGTTTGTGTTTATTGGTGATTAGTGAGACAACTGAAGAAAGTACGTGCATATTTTCTTTGTTTGCTTTCACATTTTGTGGTAATATTCATATCTAACTCCTTTATTTACAAAGAGCAGATTTTCAATAGACAAATACTCATAAGGACAGATATAGGCGCTTGAAATTGGTAGAAACCCTAAGTATTTAAAATATCAAATTAAACCATTAAACCATTAAACCATTTGGTTGTACCTATCTATAAAATATTTAATGGTGAAAAATTCGACTTAATACTGCACAGTGTGTTATTGGCCCTCAAAATAGAACATCCCCTTTTTATTTATTTTTTAGATAATTAAAATTTTGAAATACAAGAGCATCAATATTTTGATGATGATTTTGCATACTTGATACTCTACAAATCACAATTTTTATTACAGTGTATCTAAACACGTTGATATGATATTTTCTTATTAATTATGTTATCAAACTGCTAATGTAACTTCCTTCACAATGTTTTTCTCAGTCGGAGACACATGCAAAACAGATTGAACTGCAAAATTCTTTGAGTTTTGACATTGTTTAATCATTTACATATTTTGTTTATTCGGTAGGTAGAAGTAGTAAATAAATATTAATGTATTAGTAATTTTTCAGTATTACCTAATAAGTATTACAAGAAAGAAATTACAATTCAAATGATTAAGTGATCAGATTGTTTTCAACTCATCGTTCGTTCTCATTTTTGCATGTATAACTAATAGTTATTCAATAGCTTTAGGGTCAATTCACACTGCGACACGACGCGGTGACGCTCAGTATTTCTTAAGCTCAGTATAAGTCGCTAGCTACCTCATTTCCCGATATGTTTCACTACATCTTCAAGTAAGAAATCTTACGGCGTAGCGTGGCGTCTTAGTGCGAACTGACCCTTAGCTTTGCAGTGTTGCCAAGTTAGCCACTTTTTGGCTAACTTGGCAACACTGGCTTTGCGAGGAGCACGAGAACGATGAGCTCTCACACAACACGAGCCCGATCGTCGTCACATCAAGAGCGCACATTACACAAAGGTGCCCAGCTGAGCGGGCTTGTCCCCGGCAATAATGAGGTGGTGGCATTAGAGCAGCCGGTGGCGGTCCTCCACCTCCGCCTCGCTGTCGGAGTCGGAGCGCGAGCAGCACGACGAGTCGCTCCAGTGCTGGAACTCCTCCTTGTGGTGCTCCAGCGCCATCAGCGACGGGAACAGGCTGTCGCACGCGCTGCACCTGTAAACATACACCGCACCAGTCACGTAACATTACATACTTACTAAAAACTGTATAAAAAAATGGTTGTCTGTAAAGTCGGTTTACGGACGGTAGTTTAACGTGACAACGTCATGACAAAACATTGAAGTAGGTAGTGCTCGAATATAATAATATCTCTGGAAATTAACTTATAATTAGAAACTTTTATATTTATACTACAACGCCATCTAGAACTCCTGAACTAAACTATTTTTTCAGCAAGTTCCCTTCTGACTTAATTGTGTATATAGTTTTGTTCATAGATGGCGCTTTCTCCATTGTTCGCTCGCTCGCGTAACGCGACAGATGAGTCATGCTTTATCGTGCGTGCAGCCGGCGTTCCGTTTTAATAGACGTTATCACGTCAAAAACGACAGTAAATTGAAAACGCGAATTCACCCTCTTACATGAGGGTAGGTGATCAACAATGTCAAATATTGTCGTTACGTAATTAATGAATGGCCCCTTACACATACCTATTTAAACAGTAGGATCAAGAGTAATACATACATTTCATGGATGGCATTTCCAGTACAATTCTACTTGGGTATCGTAGTCAGCGTCAAACAGCACTTGATCAGGGTAGACGAGATGGTCTCAGCGCCATTTGGTCGACGCTTTAAAGTGGCGCTGCTATATAAAAAATCTACTAAACCTACCCAAAATGTCGTTTCTTCTGCTGATGATCGGCGAGCGCGCGGCGCGTGGAGAAAGACCTGTCGCACACGTTGCACGTCAGCGCTTCGTCTGCAACAGTAAGTAGGTATCGGTTAGAGCTTATTATAAAGCACAGGTACACACGCCCCCGCAGTACCTAAGTTTCTACTCGTGTCACCGGTGGCATGGACGACACATGATAATATAACACCCATGACCCGAGTACATTGCTAGTTTTAGCACTACCAGCGCCCTGGGCGAGATTTCTACGGCGCCCCTAGCTAGTCATTGCAACACCCATGCCTCGAGTACAGTGCCGGTTTTAGCACTGCCAACGCCCTGTGCGAGATTTCTACGGCGCCCCTATCTGCCATTGAAACCTATACAAAAAAAATAAATATGTAAATCCATGCCAAGTTTCAGCTTTCCAGCACTAAGGGTCTTGACACTATACTGCGTACGGACATGACGAAACTATAAGTGTTCCGTTATGACTACCTCCGGCGCCCTGGGCGGTCGCCCAACCGCGCCGTACCCTAACGCCGCTACTGCCCGAGTACAAATACTTATGTCACAAATATCTGCCCCGGCCAGGTATCGAACCCGGTACCCCTCGCTTCGTAGGCACGCTACCAACTAGGCTACAGGGTCGTGTTATGAATGAACCCACATGTCACACATAGGTATAAATTAAGCGCGTCACACATGGCGAAGATACTATAACATTTCAGCTTAACATAAAATATCGCTCAGTGCCGGATTTATATTTTTTATGAGTGTAGGCCAATTTATTTCCGCCGCCCCATGCACCTTTCTAAAATAATAATTTTCCATTCATAGTAAGGAAGGCACTGAATTAGTCACTAAGAAAGTGCGTAAAAAAACAAGAATTACAATTTTTAAGGCACTTTTTAATAGCAAAATCATCTATAATATCATCTTCTGAAATCTGCCGCCCGGCCCTAGGATGCTGCCGCCCCTAGGCCGCGGCCTATACGGCCTATTGACAAATCCAGGACTGTCGCTCACTATACATTTTGTATGAACCATCACACACGGCTAAGATACGATAATATTTTCATATTACGCATGTTAAGATATCGAGCGATATGGACATTTTATGTTAAGATGCTTAATATATCGTAACATGCCATGTTAAGATCCAAAATATATCGTAAGCTCCTAAAGCTCCTTACACAGAGTGTGCACAATATTCGATGCAAAATGGAATGAAATATATTAATTTTACTTCTTCTTAGCCGTGTTGGTGTTGGCGGCTTAGAATACTGACCCCAATCCCGCGCCGGATGGGTGTCGTAAGAGGCGACTTAATCCGGCCCGCTGGTGGTAGGGCCCTCGGAGGGATTATATTGGTAGTATTGATTTTAATTGTTTATGAATACCATTATTACTATTATAATTTCTCCAGGGGTTCGCCTGGATAGCTACCACCAGCATGAGTCAGCCGCCAAACGACTCGTCGTGTTCCGGCTGGGGGCTCGAGAGCCAGTTCTTTCTTTCGTTTTCTTCTTTCTTTCCTGGCCGGCAACGCATCAGTGATGCCTTTGGTGTTGCTGATGCCCATGGGCGACGATAGCCACTTACCATCAGGTGGATCGTCAGCTCGTTTGCCGGATATTTCCATAAAAAAAACCTATTCTCTCTGTTTTTGTTGTTAGAACGAAGTTCCTTATCGCGCGTTGTGAAAGGGGGCCAGACGGAAAATTTCGACACTTTTTGATTTTGCGAATGACGACACTTTTTTTGAAGTGATTCAGTTAGTTTTACAGAGATGGCGCTGTACAAACTGCGTAACAATATAAGGTAAATGAAACTAAGTATCCATAGCGAATTCAAAAAATTTAATAGTTTCCTTGAACTTACGTATGTTACAAGTATAAGTTGATAGCGTGATTCAGAATTAATTTACTAACGCCATCTATCCGCAACTAACCAAACTAAATATCTTAAGTCTGAACAGGCGCTGTACAACAATACAATACTTAAATCGAAAGGAACTTCGTTCCATCCAGGTGTCCCTTGACACCTCTCATGTTTTTGTTTTTATTATTAGTACGCAAAATATTGGAAACTATAAACTTTCCTTTGACTTTTTAAAATATATTTGAAACATTTTCGATGAAAGGTCTTCGTAAAGATTAAACTCACCGCGGTCTTTCCTAAACTTTATATGATTAATTTCTACCCAAATTGTTCGGAAATGGCAACGTGCGGCAGAAATTTTTAAGTCATATTCGAAGTCAGAATCATCATCCGATGAGCTATCCAATAAATCTAATAGTAAGGCCGTATTATTAATATTAGACTATCCTGTATATAGATTGCGGGGAAATAACCCCAGTGTGACCCAGAGCTATTCGAGCGGATATAAATATTATCGTATCTTAGCCGTGTGCGATACCTTAAGATACTATAATATTTTATAGCAAGGCATCTTAACATAAAATATTATCGTATCTTCGCCGTATGTGACGCGCTTTAAGGTGCGTTGCTATTCCTGGCGTTTCACTGCGTTGTAAAAATGAGTTTACCCCAGAAGTATTCCCATGCGCTGTTGGGTATAGTGCGTGCGAGTTAACTTGACACCTGGCAGGAATGCGATCCCCTCCAATATCCACTTATTAGACTCTTATTTTGCCCAAAGAGACCGTCTGTCTCACTATCTACTGAACCTACCAGACGAGTTTACTAATTTTCTATAGGTAGGCTAGAATAAAACACAAATTCTTCGACAAATACAAAATTTATTTAAAAAGTTTTATGTATTGTAAAACGTAAATAACCTGTATTGTAAATTTAGATATCTTAATTCTATGGCTGTCAAATTGATGAAATGATGCTATGATGATATACAGTTAACTCCAAAAAGAACGTGTCTGACCACGCGCAATAAAGGGTTCCGCATAGTTCAGCGATACAGTTTATTCCAAAAAGAACTGGCCAAGTGCGTGTCAGACCACGCGTAATATAGGGTTCCGCATAGTTTAGCGATATAGTTAACTCCAAAAAGAACTGGCCAAGTGCGTGTCAGGCCACGCGCAATGTAGCGTTCTGCATAGTTCGGCGATTAAAATTTTAACCAAAAAAACAAAAAGCAAAAAAATCACAAACGGACCCCTGAATCGAAAAATGGTCTTAATAGGTACTTTAACTTTGCACATTAGTTATAAATAACTTATGCCTTAAAATTCTCGTGTATTTTTATTTTTTAGCATTAGGTCTATACTGCCGTCCTCAGACTAAAAGGCGGCTAAATGACAAAAACAGTTTTTGAGTTAGAGCTTAAAAACGCGGGATTATTTTGAAATCGATGCTGGTGATTTTCTATAAACAATTGTTAATGTTGTCATATGTCAAAAGATAGATATTTTTTTGTACTTTAATATTAATAAAGTTGTTTTTGTGAAATAATTAATATCAGGGTAATTAAGCTTCTTATTTTCCTTCTAATCTAGGAAAATCTAGGAAAATTCTCTCAACAGCACAGTACTAAATGGCGGTTAAAGGTTCTTAACTGCCTTATAGGTATGGATTCCTCACTTTACATAGCTATAAAGCAGTTATAATTTTTAACAAGTCTTAGATTAAGATTTTTATTGATCTTCTCCATAACTATAAAACAGCTAAAGGCATATTGCCGCCTTATAGACAAGTAAGTGTTGGTTAACTTTTCTCCCATTGTATCGGGACTACTCCTCAATATAAATTTGCATCACTTAAAAGCGGTTAAATTACTAACATTTTTTTGTTACTGCTTTTTAGTCTTGTATGATCATCATTGATTTTTTGTGAATCCTACAAAATTGACGAAAACTACAAATACAAACAAAGTTTAAAATAAGAAAAAGTCATGTATTGTAATAAAATCTCTTTGTAAAAACACGCAAACAGAAACTCAGTCATGTGTAAGGTTTTAGCATCACACATTTCACTTACGAGACACAAAACAACAAATAATATTGAACTCGGTTCCAAACAAGAATAAACAAAAATGACATATCAAATGAAGAAATTAAAAATTTAAAAGAATTTATTCATATAGGTATCAATCACTGTTCTGCCGTCCTCAGACTAAAAGGCGGCTAAATGACAAAAACAGTTTTTGAGTTAGAGCTAAAAAACGCGGGATTATTTTGAAATCGATGCTGGTGATTTTCTATAAACAATTGTTAATGTTGTCATATGTCAAAAGATAGATATTTTTTTGTACTTTAATATTAATAAAGTTGTTTTTGTGAAATAATTAATATCAGGGTAATTAAGCTTCTTATTTTCCTTCTAATCTAGGAAAATCTAGGAAAATTCACTCAACAGCACAGTACTAAATGGCGGTTAAAGGTTCTTAACTGCCTTATAGGTATGGATTCCTCACTTTACATAGCTATAAAGCAGTTATAATTTTTAACAACTCTTAGATTAAGATTTTTATTGATCTTCTCCATAACTATAAAACAGCTAAAGGCATATTGCCGCCTTATAGACAAGTAAGTGTTGGTTAACTTTTCTCCCATTGTATCGGGACTACTCCTTAATATAAATTTGCATCACTTAAAAGCGGTTAAATTACTAACATTTTTTTGTTACTGCTTTTTAGTCTTGTATGATCATCATTGATTTTTTGTGAATCCTACAAAATTGACGAAAACTACAAATACAAACAAAGTTTAAAATAAGAAAAAGTCATGTATTGTAATAAAATCTCTTTGTAAAAACACGCAAACAGAAACTCAGTCATGTGTAAGGTTTTAGCATCACACATTTCACTTACGAGACACAAAACAACAAATAATATTGAACTCGGTTCCAAACAAGAATAAACAAAAATGACATAACAAATGAAGAAATTAAAAATTTAAAAGAATTTATTCATATAGGTATCACTGTTACACTTATGCACGTAATTTTTTTAATCTACCAGCTAACAACAAATGAGCAGATATTTTGATATTTTTTTTCTAGGAACTCTCAGAGAGTTTCTTTATAATATTCAGTTTGCAATTTAGTTGAAATTATCAGGGAATCCAGAGAAAATAGCGTCTAGCGTCTAGCGAGGTGGTTGAAAAAAAATGTACTGGACGAGTATGGTCCATAACTTAAAAATCTTTTCTGTTATATGTAGATTCTAAAAAGGAAAAATTGAGGCTACCTTAATGAGATTTTTTTTAAAGTTATAGCCATTTTAGTGTCAAAGGGGAGAATTTGAAGCGAAAGTTATTGTATAGTTTACTGCGTTGGGCTCATCTTTTTAAATGTTTTAGTAAATCAGTGCTTTCGCTTATTACAAGATAAATTGTTAATTTTACTAAAAACTCATTTATTCAGTGTAACTTATTTATTGTGTGTCGGTAGCTCAAAAGGACCGATCTCTTTGCGATGTTAAATCTATGTTGATCTATGTTGAAATCGATGCTCTCTTGTCATATGTGGATTAACTAATTATCGTGAATTGAAAAATCCAGGATCATCTCGTCATTTGCGCAACATTTCCGTGCAAAACTCGGCACTTGTAATCAGCAGGCAACAACGATTGTACTTTTTGTAATCGGTATGAGTCACGGAATAGTATTCCGTGGCATGAGTACAAACTATTTCGTTTTAAAATTTTGTGTACAGAAGTTTTAGCGACACCCATTCTCAGAGAAATTTGGCCTAGGTACACTTGTAGAAGAATCTTCTTGAACGCTGGCAAGAACCTTATCTTCATTGACTGTTTGAGGTCGACCTCTACAATTAATACGTCTAGGAATTCGTCCTTCTAAATACGTTATCAAAATTTGATTTAAATTCACCCCTTTGACATAAAAATGGCTATAACTTTAAAAAATCCCGTATTATGGTAGCCTCAATTTTACCTTTCTAGAATCAGCATTGTTTGAAAGTTATGGGCCAACTTGTCCAATACATTTTTTTTCAACCACCTCGCGTCAGATATCTATACTAATATTATAAAGAGGAAAGATTTGATTATTTGTTTGCATTGAATAGGCTCCGAAACTACTGAACCTATTTGAAAAATTCTTTCACTGTTGGGAAGCTACACTATTCCCGGGTAACATAGGCTCTATTATATTTTTTTTACTATTTTTTCCGAAGCGAAGCGAGGGCGATTTCCTAGTATAGAATAAAATCCAAAGCAAAAATATCCGAAGTAGACGCTATTTTCTCTGTGTTCCCTGATAATTTAAACTAAATTGCAAACCGACGTAAAGCAACTCTCTGAGAGTTCCTAAAAATTATCAAAATATCTGCTCATTTGTGGACACAACAGGAAAAAGTATGGTAAAAGAGCCAAATTTTCTAAATTTAAAAAATTATCAATATTTCGAAAACGATGACACTTTTAGTAGGGAAATTTTTTGACATTATGATAGATCAACCCTCAAGCTATCTGCCATCTTCGGTTGATGCACTACTTACAGGATACCCTGTATAATAATAGCTGTTCCGGCAAACTCCGTTTCGCGTGGAATATATAATTGCTGCTCCGCTCTTTTTGATCGTAGCGTCATGCTATTTAGCCTATGCCCTTCCTCGATAAATGAACTATCCAATACAAAAAGAATTTTTCGAATCGGACTAGTAGTGCCTGAGATTAGCGCGTTCAACCAAACAAACAAACTCTTCAGCTTAGTTTGGGACTAGATGGTGTTATGTGTAAATGTTCCGATCAAACATTATTATTTTACATTATATTATGCTTTAATTATATTCCTTTTATAAATTAGGTGCACCACCAGCTTACAAAATTAAAGTTCGCCTTATACACCCTGAATGTCAAAACAGCTGAAGTGAGGCGAGCGGGCCTAAATAGCCGCTTTATAGCGAAGTGTTGCGATTTAACCGCTTTTTAGTCGTGTAATGCATAGAAAAAATATTCTTCTTTACTATGCATGCGGACTAACATGGCTTTCTATAGAAGCTATTATGTTAGAAACATAGTAACAATCCAATGCTTAAAAGCGGTTAAAAGTTTTTAACTGTCTTGTAGCTAGGCATTGACGTATGACCGCCTTTTAGTTAAGTATGTGATAATCATTAGATTCTAAAAACCTAAATTATATAGCGGATAAGAAACTTTGACCGCCTTTTAGTGTAGTGCAAAATAATAACCGTTTTTAAGCTTGGCATTGACCGTGAAAATGCCGAAATAATCCAAACGTTAAAGTACTTTAGTGACCTTTTAGTCTAGAATTGTTAATTAACCGCCTTTAAGTTCTGTTAATATATTTTATTTTGTAAATAACCACCTTTTTAATAAATTTATTTTCGAAACGGTAAAAGATACAATAACCGTTCCTAGACAGATCGATAGAGATTTCAAAACATTATATAATGGCATTAAAAAGTAAAAATTGGCCAGATGTCATTTAGCCGCCTTTTAGCTTGAGGACGGCAGTATATTCATCTATTTAATGCTGGTGCGTTATGACAGTGTAAAACCCTATATCGCATAGGTCAGCTGCTTTTGGGGGTCGTGAAGTTTCACTTCCAATGAATTCATTATAGCAGCTACTTGTTATAGCTACCTACTTTAGACGGATCAGTTAACGTAACAAAATGTTGTATCAATACGCAATAATACTTACATTTTGGTTTAGTTTTTACATTGAATACTCGAATTTCGTATTATACAGATAGTAATAACTGGCTAGTGACTATGGAGGCCATGCGCGATCAAGTGTACTTGATCAAGCGTCAAGCGGGCTTGACGCGGCATCCAGTATACTTGATTATGTATGGCCATGGTATAGCTATCTGGCCATATAGCTATCTCATACACATTGGATGCCGCGTCAAGTCAAACTGCAGACAAGTCAAACTGGAAACTGACAAGTACACTTGATCTGTATGTAATTTAAACTGTAATGGAGGCCCCATTACAGTTTAAATTACACTAAAAAATATATAATTGCAAAGCGTTTGTTTTACATGTGCGCGTTCTTTTAAAAGTACAAAATATTACGAAGGATATGTTACAAGAAACATGGTGTCATATTACTATAGCTATTCTATTCTACTATAAAATGGAAAAATATATATGTAATGCGTTTTTTTTATACGAGTCTAATTTGATAAACAATTATGGCACTACATTTTATCGAAATATTAGTTTTTATTGGTATTTAGCATTCAATAATAATTTGTTATAAAAAATTTTTATTTGATATCTCCTTTCTACTAGTAAACACTCGCTTTGCTTCGATAAACCTATACTCGGTAAATGTATGGACGGTATTCTTTAAATTTACGTGTTTTTATTTGTGAACCGATTGAAATAAAACAAACACTATGACTAAATATGAATCCAAACTCAATACATCAATGAAAACCGCGTCAATCTGTTAAGCCGTTCCGAAACAAATGCATAGACAAACAGACAAAAATTACAGTTTAATTTCTATGTTTATTGATATTCGTGAAACGATTGAAATATAATAAGATAAACCATAAATGTGAATCCAAACCACTACAATATATCAGTGAAACCGCATCAAACAGACAAAAATTACAGTTTTATTATATGTATTGATATTGATTACTGACTAAATAAGACTCGTTTAAAAAATAACACATACAAATACACATTACTTTGTACAAGAAAAGTACACATTCAAGACAATTCAAAATGCAAAATATTTATAAGGTTGCATAAGAGTAATAGGATTAAAAATTTTACAAAAACTCAACACTTACGAATAAGGTCTTTTCAACTTTTTCCAATTAAAATATGGTTTGAATGATAAATTTTAGAATACTTTAATGATGTAATGTGGACCCATCATACACTTTTATTACTGATAATATTTTTTGAAATATTTCTTTCAATACATACCGTAAAACCTAATTATTATGCATGAAATATTGAATGAAAGTTTTTCAGAAAAACACTTTCATTGGAGATGCCGAAATGTAAATGACCATTAAGAAGTTTGGATATGCTAAGCTAACAATAATTAATCTAACTAAATTATCTTTTAATAAATAGATCTATTTGGTTTTAAAGAATATTAAAATAATTTAAGCCAAAGTTAGTCCATTAACGATAATAATAACATTAATTAGGAATTTTTAATTTTTGATATAAAGTTATCAAAGTAAATCTATAATTTAAGATTACAAAATGAGCAAATTGGGCAAGTTTTAAGATTTCAGAAACCAAACTTAACTTTGATTCATAAATTTTGATCACAAAATCTCAAATAATCAATGTTTAACACTTTATACATAACATAGTGCTTTAATTACTTGAACCAATGGACAAAGTGGACTGTAACATCCTATACTTATAGAAAACACACATACAAAGTCTACCAACATT
This sequence comes from Thymelicus lineola, assembly GCA_963932265.1. Lineage (NCBI taxonomy): Eukaryota > Metazoa > Arthropoda > Insecta > Lepidoptera > Hesperiidae > Thymelicus > Thymelicus lineola. The sequence continues at coordinate 1,207,694 of OZ010689.1, forward strand.
GTAAATAATATGTCTACGTACAATATACTTTACTGTGCGCATATGTATAGAAAGTATGTAAAGTTACAAGTAAATAAAAGGCAAAGTGTATGAACACCACAGAGCTCACAGATTTGTATCCACCAAACATATTTGTCCCGAATTTTCTTTCTTCGTTAAATAGGCAATGTGTTTGATACGGAGGACTTCATCATACTGCCAAAGAATTTGGCTCCCGAAGACCCTCCTGGGATGAAGCCCATCATCATCCAGAGGAGTGCCAGGACTTGGGCTACAGCACAGATGATAGTCAAGGGTGTGCTCTGAAGGTGCAGGGCGCAGTACAGTGTTGCTATCAGCGTGAAGCCATACAAGGAGGTTGTGAGCGCCCTCTCCTTTGTGAACATTGACTTCATGTGATTCCAAGGGCCGTATAGAAAGCTAAAACTGTAAGACAAATAAAAAATTAAGCACAGGTCCTACGTATAAAAAAACATTAAAACATCACTGAAGGGTTTTTTATTTAGATATATCATTGTAAGTGGTCAATTTAATTCTAACAATAGCATGCTGTAGTGCATTAAAACATGTTACTAAATCAGGATTTATCAATTGATATCAACTTTACAGGGTTGGAATAACCAATTTGTAAGCCCTATGTAAATTAAGTTTTATTTTAATAATCTTTATTTAAAGATTTTTTTTAATTTTATGAAAAAGTTTATAGTGTGAATGGTTTAAGGATGTAATAAGCTCCACCTTATGTCTAAGGTTTATAGGTCTAAGGCAGCCAACATTTGGCTTATCATGGGTTGTGAACATGTCCTAACAATCTGATCCAGCCATTCCTATGAAATAAAATAAAAATACTAGATAAAAGTTTTAAATAACTGGCATTTTGTCAAAACAAACTAATAACAAGTTCATCCAACCGTAATGAAGATAATGCAGCAGTAAAGCAATATCTTGAAGGCAATTACTTTTCTATTATGAGTTTATATTATTTTTACAGCAAATTTTATAATTAATAGAATTGAATATAATTGAATCGAACAATGACTTGTTATAAGCTACAATTCCTCTGTATCTTATTGTAAAGAATAAGGATAGATACTAATCAAGTTAAATAACTTAGTTACTACCTATAATTACCTGAATATAAAGAATAAACTGCCCAATGTGAACAAAAGTGCGAATTTCCTCGCCTGCAGTAGTAGGAGGGGAATGTACAGGAAAGACAATGTGAAGCACAGGATCCCCAGAAACAGGCACACTCCGAAGCCGAGGAGGCGCTGCGTTCGGCTCTGAAACACAAATGATGCTAATAGAGCTAATAACCCCGATGTAACTCACTGACATACATTGCATACTGCAGTGTAGGACATGTTATGATTAAGAAACTTGTTAAACAGTACTTACCAAAGTAAAGTATTCCTTCTGAACGTTTGCAAACCAACTCTCATTTGAATGACTGCTCGTCGGAGTCTCGTCTCTGTTTCTCGTGAAAAAACTGGGCGTGTAGTTCGATAAACTGAATTTGCTTCGACGCTCATTTTGCAGCAAGTATTCGTCCAAATCCGATTTTAAGTTGGCCATCACGATACACGTCAATTAACACGGTATTTCCCAATTTTACTAGAAACAAATACCAGAACCCGATACCTTGGAGGTATTGTATACTTGGCGTTTATTAATCTATCGCGTTCTGTCATTAACGTCGAAAACTACAAATGTTAGTATCTCATGACATCATAATATTTTACAAATGAATTTGAAACTCTATTAAAATAAAGAAAAGAACACGAATTATAAGCTGAGCTTAATCTTGACTCACGAATCACACACAACACAAATCACAATTCACAAATGACCAATCCTCACAATACGACATACGACAGACGACACTGACATCAATACTGACATTCACTCACATTTTTAATGTTTCTCAACTGTCAATTGTCAAATGCTTGAAATAGTGTTGCAATATTTAAAAATGTACAAAAATAATATTATGCTCTATGAAATGAGTTATCGGCAATTAAAGTCTAAATTAAACAAAATACGGCGTAGCATACCATAATCAGTGTCGTCACTAAAATCATCGTGAACATGTCTTCGTATATTATTGTTGTATCGATCATGCGCACAAGGCGGGCATACGCCCTTCGTGTCGCGCTCTTCTAAATCAGTGCTGCTCCCGTCCGACTCGGCATCGGCTTCTTCGATGTGAATATCTTCGCTTTGCCTGTTATCGAGTTTTTCATTCGATGATAGTTGATTGTAGTTTTTGCGGGGCGGTCTTGCTTCTGTGGACAAAAAGGTAAGGTCTTAGAAAATATTCAGTAAAAAGAGTGTTATCAATGCTTGTTTTTGAAGTGAAACTTCTTTAGAATCGTTAGTGATTTGAAACCGGATGCAACGACAGGTAAGATAATATAAGCGCTAATTTCGACTTTCAATTTAAATTCTCCGTAGCCCAATGGTCATGACGTAGATTCACAATACCTGATGCGCAGGTTCGCATCTCCCAGTGTTTCTTTTTTTTTAGTTTTATTTTTTTTTAGTTTTATTTTTATACTGTTTTTAAATACTTTCAAATGCTCTTTTAAATATTTTCAAAGAATTTTTTTTCATTCTAGTTTTATTTTTGCGACGATATTGACGACACATTTCGGCATTAGTTTTCGGCATCTTATAAAATTTATTATTTAGCACAACAAGATATAAAAATACTCACAAATAAGAGCTCTTTGCTGCGCAAACCCCTCGACAACAACACGTAAATTATTAAGTAGGTACCATCTAGCAGCCGTCTTACACAAAATTACTGTAGCGCGCCATCTAGCAACTAACTAAGAAACAACAATCGGTTGGTCGATCGATTTTTCTTATGTTCGTGGTTACCTTTTAAAAAGTGCTAAGTTGTATTCATAGATGGCGCGAGGAACTAGGTAGAAGATTCGATTTATTGACCAAAATTTTGGAAAGTTTCACTTCTACCACGTGTGAATTGCACACATTTTAATTTTTTCTGAACAGGATATCAATAAATTGTAAATAAGTGCGAGAAATATTTCCCTAATTTTATTTTAATTTTATTCTGAACAAATCGCATTCATCCATTGATCGATTGGACTTCCATCCGATTAAATATTCGAATGAGATTGTTTTATCTGCAACTATGGCAGGCCTATCGTTCCCAATATTATATTATTTTAATCCTAATCCTCAAGTCAGTTGCTTAGAAACTGTCAACAAATTACATTGTTATTTTTTTACTGACTAACTTATCCAGAAAGGACCCCGCAAAATCTCTATGGGAATTGGCTCTCGGCTAAATTTGCTGAAATTTTGCACAGAGGTAGCTTTCATCATGCTGATTAAAAGTCTCAATGGGCGCAACCCCCCAAAATCAAACCCAGACCCACCACTCCCCCCCAAACCTCAAAATACTCCCCAAAGCACATGGGATGAAAATCAATGCAAAAGGGATATATTCATATGAAACTTCGCATAGAGGTAGCTTTCATCATGGTGATCAAAAGTCTCAATGGGTGGAACCCCCCAAAATCAAAACTAGACCCACCACTCCCCCCAAACACCACCTGGCCTAAACAGGTCGGGTATCACCCAACATCTTGTCTTCATATGCATATATTAGCCGTATATTTTATTATATTTTAGCCGTATTGGGGCGGCTTAGAATACTAACCCCAATCCCACGCCGGAAGGGTGTCGTAAGAGGCGACTAAATCCGGCCCGCTGGTGGTAGGGCCCTCGGAGGGATTATATTGGTATTATTGATTTTAATTGTTAATTAATACCATTATTACTATTATTATTTCTCCATGGGGTTCGCCTGGATAGCTACCACCCTCGAGCATGAGTCAGACGACTCGTCGTATTCCGGCTGGGGGCTTGAAAGCCAGTTCTTTCTTTCTTTTTCTTCTTTCTTTCTTGGCCGGCAACGCATCAGTGATGCCTTTGGTGTTGCTGATGTTCATGGGTGACGACAGCCACTTACCATCAGGTGGATCGTCATCTCATTTGCCGGCTATTTCCATAAAAAAAATATATGTCCCTTATGCATTCCATCGTAATGTGCTTTGGGGAGTATTTTGAGATTTGGGGGAGGGGAGTAGTGGGTCTGGGTTTGATTTTAGGGGGTTGCGCCCATTGAGACTTGATCAGCATGATGAAAGCTACCTCTGTGTGAAGTTTCATATGAATATATCCCTTATGCATTGATTTTAATCCAGTGTGCTTTGGGGAGTATTTCGAGATTTGGAGGGAAGTGGTGGGTCTGGGTTTGATTTTAGGAGGTTGCGCCCATTGAGACTAATGATCAGCATGATGAAAGCTACCTCTGTGCAAAATTTCAGCTAATTTAGCCGAGAGCCAATTCCCATAGAGATTTTGCGGGGTCCTTTGGATAAATAGATTGTATTAGATGAAAGCGGCTGCAATTTTTTCAGGATATGTGGGTAGATAGAACATTGAGAACGGCCACATTAGCCTGGGAATACACGTCCGATTTTGTTTCCGATTGTCTGATCAGACTATCTGATCGTATTTACTCGATACACGTCCGATTTTTGCGTCAGACTTTTTCTGAACACAGTCGTTCTCGAGTCGAGCTGTGAGAGCGGTAAGTGCTTGCTTGCCAGAAAGAAAAGATGGACGGCGAATGAAAATTATGGTTACTTATTGCATATTTGCTCGTGTTAGCGCGAAAAAATAAATAACGTCGCTATTGGTTTCAATATTCAATTTACTTGACTTACCGAGAGTAATTTCTACTTAAAACATCCAAAATTACAGAGATACCCCGAAAAGTTCTTTGATTGTTACAGAATGAGTATAAGCTCTTTTAACGTACTTTTGTACTTGAATAATTCTGGACAACAAAATAACTGACTTCATTAAAAGGGATGAATCAAAAACTACTCGTCAGATCTCGCTCAAATTTAAGGTGCTTGTCGTGTGGTCCCACCACATGAAAAGCATCAGCTTTCGAGCGAGAACTTTCTAGCGTCGGTGGTTTCGGAGATAAGCCCCTCCCCCCCTTTCCCCGCACGAGTGATCCTATAAGGGTTTCGTTTTTCGTTTTTTTGTGCGGAACCCTAAAAATACAGTTGAATTAAGAACCCCTCCTTTTTTTGAAGTCAGTTAAAAGTATCCCATAACCAAGTACGTTTTTCTACGCCCATAATAAGCCATTCGATGCGTACGTTCACTGTCACGCTAGAGAGTAAACTGGCAAGTCGGAAGCAGGAATCGGACGTCTATTGGTCTCTGTAGAAAAGTATGCAGACCGCACCTTCAGACAATCGGATCGGCCATAAAATCGTAGACGTCTTGGCGCTGTTTCCGACTCGGACGTCCGATCCTACTATCTGATCGGACGTGTATTATGTATTCAAACAAATGTATGGCACGAGGGCCTTCCGATTGTCTGATCAGACTATCTGATCCGACGATCGGAGAGAAAAATCGGACGTGTATTCCCAGGCTTATACTTAGTTACTTAGTTGCCGTATTGGGGCGGAGCGGCCCAGAATACTGATTCCAATTCCATACACATAGGTATGTTCAGTTCGGCAAATCCGGGTGCTTGGCTTCATGAACCCGGTCAGCGACTCAAACAGTATCGGGCGGCTTTGCCGATCGGTTTACGTCGAATATTATGTATAAGAGTGCTTCGATTCGGCAGTGTTGTTCGACAAATACTGATGAGTCAAAAATGTGCCGAATCGAACATGTATACAGCACGCCTTGGAGCGTGTTGTAAGAGGCGACAGAAGCGGCCCTGTTGTGGCCTGGTTGTGATGGCCTGCTTGTTTGATGGTAGGGCTTCGCGTAACGTAAGGATTGTACTATTATGTATTATCTTTCTGCGAAGCCTGCCTAGCTGACTACCAGCTAAGCTCTTGCTTGGCTTGGTCTTGATACTTGGACAATTTGTAAAAAACGAATGTCTGTTATTCGGTTTGTGTTGATTATTGATAACGTTAATTTTGTAAATGTATGTACGTAATGTTTACTCTAATGATCGACTACTTAATTCGACTAGTAAGTAACATTAACAGCCGTCGCTTCGATTTTATATAGGTAATCAGGTGGGTAGATGCTCCTCGTTTCCAAATTTCTAGTACCTAGGTACTCGCACTCGAAATATTGTTAGACATTTATTATCAGGTATGTAAGAAATAATAAAATTCACTTTCAGTTGAACTAAAAATAATTAAGAAAATGTTTCAGAAAATCATCCAACAAAACCAAAAAAAAGTCAGCAAATCTCTGTTAAAAAAGTCAGCAAATCTCTTAAACTAAATAACGAAACATTGCATATGGAGGAATCGACGGTCTTTTTAGGGGTGACCTTAGATAGTAAACTTCAATGGGGCCCACATATATAACAAATCTCGCGACAAAACTCGGTAGGGCTGCTTTTGCTGTTAGGAAAATAAGGCAGTATACAGACGTCGAAACTGCTAGGATAGTCTATTTTTCTTATTTCCACAGTGTTATGTCATATGCCATCTTGCTGTGGGGCAAAGCAGCCAATATAAAACAAATTTTCATACTCCAGAAACGGGCTGTTAGGGCTATTTATAAACTTAGGTCTCGGGAATCTTTGCGTGAAAAGTTCAAGGAAATAGGTATACTTACAGTAGCTTCCCAGTATATCTTCAACAATGTAGTTTTTATACGGAAGAATATAAACGCGTATAAACAAAATTTTGATATTAATAATCGCCATACGAAAAGAATGCATCAATTAGTTACGCCTTCGTTCCGCCTAAGTAAAGTGCAGCGATCTTTCATAGGGCTTGGTATACATTTCTATAATAAAATCCCAAAATTAATACGTGACTTGCCAATAGAAACTTTCAAAAAACGTGTAAAGACACAATTGTTAGGCAAGGGATATTATAGTGTAGACGAGTATTTAAATGACAAAGACGCATGGAAATGACCAGCTCTGCAACCAGTTCCGCTCAGAATAGTAAATACTTTTGTATTATTATCTTTTTTTGTAATATTTTTTTTTAAAAGATGTGCTGAGGAGTTTCTTTAGGCTTTTCTTCTCCTCCACGACAAAGCACCTTCCGAAAAGCCAAAAAATGACGTGCATAAGTGTAACAGTGATACCTATATGAATAAAATATTTTGACTTTGACTTTGACTTTGACTTTGAAAATATTGCCCTTTATGTCGATTACAACGCCTCTCTACGTAAACATTTTAAAAATCTTTTGTTATCAGTCTTACATTCGTACAAACATGCGATAGAATGTCTAGTAATATATTCGTAGATACAACGATTAGATTGACACTATTCGCTCAGTGGAATCAGTGAACGACGTGCGTTAGTATATTAGTTCATTGGGTGGAATTATCTCGACGAAAGCGAGTAAACATCATTTACATTTGATTGGACTCTTGCAGCAGATGGGTGACGGGTGACGCAAGCGGTCATTCTGCTAAGTGAATATTGACTCGTTCCATCTGATTGCACCGTGAGTACTGTTTGATAGCCTAGCCTATTTTAATACCCAGACAATCTAGATTTTATTAGCTTTGCCTAGTAAATTAGTTTAAGAGCGATAGTGTTGATTAATTCACATTTATTAGGCCATAAGTAATAGGTAAATAATAAAAATATTTACCTATTGCTGTTTACAATCATGATACGTGATAATGAGCAGTTACAGCAAAATGAAGGTCATGGTGATTAAAATTTTTAAGAAGAAATAAATTTATATATTTAAAATAGTGAGGTATAAACTTATTCAACCCAATGAATCTGGAGCACGGTAGAGCTTGTGGGATTATATTCTTATGAATGGAGGGATGGATGGATGGATGGATGGAAGTTTCCTTACAATGTTTGTAAACATACACCGAAGCATAATGTGGTAACTGAGTAATTTAATTTTGTACTGAAATGAAATGAAATGAAATGAAATGAAATGAAATGAAATAATCTTTTATTCATGTAGGTATCACTGATACTCTTATGCACGTCATTTTTTTAATCTACCAGCTTTTCGGAAAGGTGCTTTGTCATGGAGGAGAAGAAAAGCCGTAAAGAAACTCCTCAGCACATTTTTTTAAAAATAAAACTTATATCTATTACAAAAATAGGTACTTATTCTCTAACCTGTGCAGAACTGATTACCTAGCTAGTCATTTCCAAGCATCCTTGTCATTTAAATATTCATTTGTGCTAAGTAGCCCTTGCCTAAGAGCTGAGCCTTTACAGTTTACACTTCTCATTTTCCAAGTATCGAAATGCTTCATTTGAATCCAGAGTCGTGCGATATCCGAATGTTTTAAAAAATGTTTTTACTACTGTTTTTATCACAAAACAGTGATAAAAGATCACTGTTTTTAGTATAATAAAGTGACTTCAGGTACAATGCAATTGGTTTATTAATATATGCATTATTATCTTTCCAGTTAACATGGACAGCAAGAACTCAAAAATTGCTGTTCTCGGAGCAGGTGTAGTGGGCATGACAACAGCTAGATTACTTCAAAATGAATTGAGAAACATCAACGTAACAATATTAGCAGAATCTTTCAAGGAAGACACAGTCAGTTGTGTAGCTGCCGGTATATTTAGACCTGGCACGAGTTTCCGAGGTTCCACGAAGGAAATTACCAAGAAATGGATAAACAACTCTTGGGAATACTGGCAGCAAATATTGAAAACTTCGGAAGCCCCGCGAGCCGGCGTCATGGCTTTATCTAGTTACATATTCTCCAAGGAAAACTATCATCTCACAAAAAATCACTTGATTGAAGACTTGGTACCCATCTACAGAGCCGTCGATAAGAACGAACTCAAAATTTGTGGTGACGGATGGAAGTACGGATCTTTTTTTTCCACACTCAAGATAGGCTGCGAAAGGTATTTGCCGTGGGCTGAGAGGTCATTTCTTGAAAATGGTGGGAAAATTATAAAGAGTAAATTCGATAGCTTCTCATCGTTACCAGAAAAATTTGACCTAGTTTTTAATTGCACCGGTTTGGGAGCAAAATATTTGTGCAATGATCACGATTTAGTACCGATACGTGGGCAGATTATAAAAGCCAAAGTTCCGTGGTTGAAGACAGCATTTTATGGTGATTACGATACGTATATTATACCAGGCCTCGATGGCATTGCCACCCTGGGAGGAGTGAGGCAGTACGACAGTTATAATTTGAACGTTTGTAAGCATGATGCTGCCGCCATTTTCGAACGGTGTTGCGAATTATTGCCAGCGTTGAAAAACGTGGAGATTGTCTCACATAAAGTTGGTTTACGACCTCACCGGGTCCCCGTTCGCGTTGAACCTGAATTGATTAACGGTGTGAAAGTAATCCACTGTTACGGGCATGGAGGTTACGGTGTTATGTGCGCTCCTGGTACGGCAATGGATGCTGTGGCAATGGGCAAAGACTTTTTGAAAAGCAATATAAGAAGTAAGGTATAGATTGTTGTGTAATTTTTTTATATTTACGAAAGAAAAATTAAAGTTACCTATCTAATATTTTACGATTCTTGATTGTATAATTTTACACAACATAAATAGTTTACATTTTGGGTTATGTTGATTTTGTCGTGATGACGGTTATGCTATGCTATAAAATTACATGCTCAAAAGTCGGTATGTTTTTATGTAAGTTAAAAATGTTAAAAAGTTATGTAATTAGGTACTTTGAGTCATTATATTAAATCTCTTATATTTATTCTCGTAGCTGTGGCACTATCATTCTACAATGTTTCGTAGAGCCTACCCTTCTCATAACAGCCTAAGGGGATCTAAACCTTTCCTATTAGAATAATAGTCAAACTATATTGCGTCATTACAGTATAACGCTACACATTCATAGCCTTACACCAGGATTCTCTGTGTCGTGGGTACCATGGACAACACAAAGAGACAAGGACACACACCCAGACAGAGAACAGAAATTCAAACCCATCATTTAAATTTCCACCTCGTTGGGAATCGAACCCAGGACCCTTTGGTACGGCATTCCGATATAGTAGGTAACCATTGCGCCACACGGATCGTCAAAATCTCGTCGTGTATATTTTGTTATTTAAGGGGCAAATTGGTAGAAATCCTTTTTTCATTCCACCTGTATCCATTCGAGTGTTGCCTATTGTATTCCGAAGCGTATTTTCATTCCTACCTGCGATCGGTCTTTTCAAATTGAAAAGGCATTTCCAATTTCATTTTTCATTCCATTCAAGGTACCTCGAAGGTGTAGATTTGCCATGTTCAGATGTTGTAGTGGCCCTGTCTGTTAAATATACTAAGTAGTAGTCAATGTGTTAGTGTGTAAGTAAAATTTAAGCTATTACTTACTACACTGTCTGCACTAATCTAATACAATAATCTGAATATCCTTCCTAACCGATCTCTACGTCAAAGGCTCAGAAGTATCTAATTTTTCCCCGAACTGTCGGCGGCCTTTACTATTGTAACATAATTCGAGATTACGTTGATGTCTTTATCAGCATCTGAACATCACAACCCATAACTGTCTCACTGCTGGGCTTGGGGTCTCCTCACACAATGTGAGGGGTATGATCTTGATGTAGTGTTAGAAGTGTAGAAATATGGCTAGTATAATTGGCGTTCAAATAGACGTGATGACCAATCTTTCACCGTGTACTTATTGCAGGTGTGACGTTAGCTTCGCGCGTGAGTAACAGCGGCCTCGCACAGCAATTTGTCAAATAATATGACGACGTTGGTTGTTGTTGGGGAGATTTATCACGTCGTGGTTACTTCGCTTGTGGTTAATGGTTTCTGTTCTATCATGAGCTCTGCAGTTATATGAATCTCGGCTTTAGCAGAATTACGTTCCCCCTTTTTAACTAACACAAACAGTCCAATCAAAACACATAAATGACAGGAGTATGAAATCGTGCCATGTCATGGAATCCTGCATCTGTGCATAATTAACAGTGGTCAAAGAAGGTGGTTGCCTGGTGTATCGTACAGCCTAACGATCATCACGGAAGGACCACGCACGCTGGGCCGTGAGAGGAGGCGGGGTTTGAACTTAAGTATGAAGCCGTTCAGATCTTCAACTTGATCACTGATTCTACTGGTCCAACGTCGATTTACCGCGATAGCACCACGCGGTCATATGAACTTAGCCTTAGCTGTTAGGTACCACTTGTTTATAAGCCAGGGCACCATGCAATGCTCAATTCTATGCACATATTATTATATTCTATGGGTGGACCATGGAAGGCCACTCTAACGATTAAACAGTCATTACTTCGTTAATTACTGCTTAAATGAATCAAACAAATGATTAAGTAACGCTTTGTTTTATTATGTGTTATATAAAACATTTTTTTTATAAAAGGTTTAACCATTATTTAATAAACTTAAGTTTAAATAACCTCTGCCAAATGGCCTTACAAGGAACAAGGCTCCATACAAGGCCAATATAATAAATCAGTCGTTTAACTTAAAACTAACATTGTGACAATCAAAATATCTACATATACTTAAACTACATAAAAAGGTCTTTCATTAAAACGGAATATTAAATGCCTACCATAACATATTCAGATAAAAAATAATCAACGAACATTACTAGAACTCTATCGTAAAACTAAGAATGTATTTGTGTAATTGTTTTAAAAATAATATAAATGAGTAATAAATCGAAATCAAATAAGTTGCCAATAACCTTTATAGTAAAATAATAAAAATATAAAACGATTAAAGTGGCCTTCTTAAGGGTCTGTTCCTTGTAAGGCCAAAATGTTACAACACCTCGGAATCGGGGGCCTTTACCTAAGTGGTAGCAATTATATTAACTTGCACATTGTTTTAAATTTCCAGATATGTATTTACAAGGAAAAACTAAGTGTTAATATTTTCATAGTTTCTAGATTTCCTAGGAAGAACCTTGTGCCCTAGCAAGGCCAACTGTCAACTTTTTGATCGGCCTTTCAAGGAACCACTGGCTTACCTAGGAAAACTACCAATATTTTAATTGTATTGGAAATAAAGTAATATTTTTTTCTTCAGTGCCGTAGCAAATCCTTATAATATCAATTTAGAGTAAAAAAAATAAAGAAAACAATAGTTTATTTACTTGAAAACTTACATTTTACTAAGAGCAAATATTACAATTTTAACATCGATGACCGAAGTCAACAATGAGAGGGCCCGCATTGATAAAATAGCGGTGCGAGGGACTCGCCGCCACGTCTGTGTACTTGAATTCGATGGATGTTAGTGTAAGTGGAAGGAAATTGTCATTGGATGGCAATAAATACGACTTTTAAATAATTGGCCTTACAAGGAGCATGGCCTTCCATGGTCCACCCACCTCATATCATTCTCATCATATCATATATTAAATTAGATAAAATACTTAGTTATCCTGACTTCTTAGTAATCCTAACTATGATGGCTGAAAGTATTTCACTTATTATACTAGCGTGCATTGGTTTTACGTTATTTTTGGACTAGGATTTTTAGTAGGTACCTAAATGCTACCTTGACAGACCTAGTTCAGTAGTTTTTACAAAATACAGGACTAAAGATACACTTAAAAGCAATGATATTATATATTAAAAAGAGGCAGATATGTCATAAGCGCGCGCGTTGTGTGACTCAAAAAGTTCCCAATTGGGAACTCTTATTCAGGTGAAGATAGAGATAGCGATGTAGTTTTGACTCGAGAGCGATAAAGACGTGCGATAAAGCAATAAAGCGTGCCTTGCGGACATCGGACCAGATTTTTCGGTTGATTTGTAAGGGCATAACGTATCTATATTTATTTAAACATCATTGCTTAAAAGTCTAATTAGGCCTATTAGTATTTCTCTAATCGGATGACAATTACCATTGTACATTTATCTCTGATAAGATACAATATAGAAAATAATATTTTTATAACAGTTTTGATTATGAAACAAAGGATAAGCGTCATTACCGCTGATTATGCGATGTCATGTCGGTACGATTAATTTACCTCAATTTGTGGCGATAATTCGCCGTACATGAGTTTGTTTGTACTATCGTGTTGAATTTGTATGGAACGACGTAATGTAGGTAATCCTCTAAATGTATTGTCAATTGTGCACGACCTTGTATGTCGTTGTTTATAATAGGTAATACCTCATTTCTAATTACAATTACCACAGACTTGGTAGAGATACCATTACCAGGCCTGGCGCACTCGACACTTTATGATATTATGAAGTTACAAGTACATGCCGCATTCGACGTGTCGGGCCAATTCAGCCCAATTCATATGTCACACGTTCGTAATCTATCACAGATGACGTCATCACACATGTCATAGCGCGACGCAGCGCGTTGTATCGTTAGTTCGAAACGAGATTAACGAAATGAATGCAAAAGCATATTGCATCGTACTCCGCTACCTAAACAATAACAAGGATCCGAATCGCACGTTTTTCACTTTTTTGTCGTAAGTATTTCATTCCTTTGATACGCATACCTAAACACTTAAAACAGATAATATCATAGACAAGGTAAGTACACACTATGTACGGCCATCTTCTTATGTTTAATTACATACCTATGCAGACATTGTCAAATAAAATATTTTCCTGATCTACATACTGCCTAGTAAGATCTTCATGGGCGACGATAGCCACTTACTATCAGGTGGATCGTCAGCTCGTTTGCCGGCTATTTTCATAAAAAAGGCAATTTATTACTGTTGGTGAATAGCACTGTGCGACCTGAATTACAATTTATTGTGTCTGAGCAAGAGTCGCTATTTTATTTAAATGATTTTGCGGAGTGACTCTTCTGTACCAATAGGTACTAAGTATTAAGTATTATGTGCTACGACTCTCCTAGTCCATGATTGTTATGTAACCCGGTAAACGAACTACCTGATGATAGTTGGTCAGTGTAGTCACCGTCGCCCATGAACATAAGCAACTCCAAAGGCATCACCGACGCGTTGCCAGCCAAGAAAGACGCGATAAGGTATATTGTACGCACTAGTTTGTAGCCTTTTTTCACCTGTCTACGTACGAGCCTTCTGGAACACATATAAGTTAGGAATAAAAAGTGAACTTGTAATAATTTTTCGACACCTAATTTCCTATATATCTATGTGTGTACAAAATAAATAAGCCGAATATACTCTTCGTAATTATTCCGGCAGCCGGGTTTAAAATCTTTTTAATCCTATTAGCTACGTGCCAATTGTTCCGAGAACTCTCCAACCCCGCTGAAGCTATCAGACGACCCATTCCATTCGACATAGAGTTAATGCTTCCAGATTCAGGTCACACACGGTCTAGATTACATACTACAGGCTACATTACAGACGTATCTAGCTGGACTATTAAATTCAATCCGCCCTTTGCATAATCTTTGCAATGTCCGTGACTCCATGATATTATTTGGGTCGAGTGCCTGTCGTTTCTTTTAAGGGTCTTATTAGGCAGGCACTAGACACCTTGTTTTTTGTAATGATTGGTTTTTTCAAGGTAGGTAGGTCTTATGAGGTGTTATGACGGCAACGGTCTTATTTATCTACTAGCTGTTACCCGCGACTTCGTACGCTAAAGATGCCTTCATTATAAAACATGTTTTTCGTAAATTAAGAGCAAACTTGTCCGGACTATGAGGAGAGGAGATCCGTGCCTTGTATTACCCCATTTCGGGTTGAAGCTTTTACACCTACACTTAGTAAGTATAATGTATTATGTAAATGAGTGAAATATTAAACAAATCTCTAGTATTTATCTATATATTTATTTATACAGTGTGATTTACTTAAACATGTTTCCCATAAGTAGTAGATAAACCATGGAAGATAGCTTGAGTGAGAGTTGACCTAGTTGTACAAGATGTCAAAAAACACCGTGTCACCGTTTTTGAGATAACTTAATATTATAAAAGTAATGATTCAGTATTTAGCAACGTAAAAATCTTGTGGTTCATCGACATTCACGTTCGAAGATAAGCTGAGTAATGTCGCCCGGGTTATCACATGGTAGATATACGCAGATTAGCATAAGCTGGCACGTACAACACAAAGATAAAATGCGCATGTTTACCTTCAGTCTTAAATAAAAAAAATCATTGACGTTATAATATAATAAAAAAATTCAAAGACATCACAAAAATCCAATAATTACTACTACTTAATAATTTACTACCCAGGAGACTTCCAGGCAAGAGTGAATAGGCTTTTACTAAGTTAATGCGTTTTACCACCAATGACTTCATCGCCACTTACCATCAGGTGGGATTGTAGTCAAGTATTAATTTATAAGATATAAAAAATGTCTCCCTTGCACATGAACAAGTTACTGAACATGCCAATCAATCGACCTAGAAAGATACAAAGATAAGTCCTTAAAGTTCAGTTTTATCACCATATGTAGGTATGTCCTAAAAACCATTAAAAAACCAACGGCGCTGTAAATTAATTTGAATAAAATGAAAAGATCATGGCATTATATTAATTAAGGATGTGTTAGTATAAATTGTCGAGTTTCAAGTAAGACGAGTGTTCGCGATCGCGGGGATTTTACGCTTCCTTTCATTTTCAATTAAATTTTTGTTGGAGGTAAGTCGTCGTTAAGTATCAGGCTTTAACTGAAATTTCATGTTATAAAATTAATACATCTTTCCTAAAGTTGTTTTCATCGATTAGGGTATAACAGATAGTAGTTAAGACGATTAAAAATTATGCAAAATTGTTAAACCCTTTGTTTTCTAGATTAAATGAAAGTCGTTCAAAAATTATACAAAGAACCAAAAACTTGTATTATAAATGGTGACTCTGATACCTTTTAAGTTGCTAATAAATAGAATCCAATCACCAAACTAACATGACATTTTAGTTACGACCATAAATCTTACAACATCAGCTCAAATTGTCAGAGGACCGAAGCTGCGTCGGCCGTATGAAAATGTCCAGTGACAAAATAGATAGACTTATTTGGCCGACCCTTGTGCTGATCACTGTGCAAAAGGGCCTGGGTTCGATTCCCAGCGAGGCGGAAATTTGAATTTCTGTTCTCGGTCTGGGTGTGAGTGTTCTTGTCTTCTGTGTTGTCCATAGCACCCACGACACGGGGAATCCTGGTGCTATGAGTGTGAAGCGTTATTTATTATTATTAATTGTACACTGCACGTTGTTTAAACAATCATGGCCAGTGTTGCTAATTAAAGTCCAGCGTCTCAAACATCGGGGCGGAGGATTGAAATAATATCGTAAATTAGCTACGTGTTTTCTGTATCATAATTTTAGCGCAAATATTTTTACGTTTACTAAAATCCAAACGCGATTACAGTTATGTCAGGAGTGCGTTCGGGCGACGAATTTACGAGCTGAATATTTCAGCTCCGTAACCAGCTTCTAATAGTTTATTTATTTATGATCATAAAGTTAATAAAACACTCAAGTTTACATGTCCCTTAAGTTAAAATTAATTTTATACTCTCTATAAGAAGAGTTGAAGGATGTTGAGATAAAGAAAATTAATAAAATTTTCTGAATTATTTGATTTAAAATTTAATCAACGATATATTTTATTATCATCATGATATATTTGAGTTTTGAGACTCCATACGAGTACATATCCATATTTTTCTTCTAAACCTACATCCTCATGTAAAAGTAGCAATTTTCAAAATTCATATTTATTCAATGTAGCTATAGTTAAATACTAAATAGGTACCTCTTCATAATGAATTGAGGGATAAATCTACTGAGTGGTTTGCACATTGTTTATGAAGGGGTTCCAAAGGTAGTTTGATTCGGGTACCAGTAAATTAACCGTGTTTAAAGTACCCTTTGACCCTTGACACTATGGTAATAAAGCGGGCATTTACATCACGGGGGACGTGCTTAAGTCCTTTACGACGTGGTAACATATATTTTACATAATATAATAGAATTTATGGACATAATATTATGTGGGGTTAAAAGGGTTTCAACAAGCAGCCATTACTGCCACATAACTACTTGGACATACTTATAAGTTTTATTACAATTTCCTGAGGTACCTATTATGCAAGTTAAGGGGTCCATTCAAAGTTAAAGTCACAACCCATATTTGTCCCACTCACAATGTAAGGGGCATAGGCCATAGTCCATCAGACACAGTCACACACACACCTTTTGAGAACATTATGGAGAACTCTCCGGTGTGAGGTATTAGGCTTTCGGATAATCGAAAATCCGGATAGTCGAATGTATGAAAAAAGTGATTTTTGCCCACGACAGACTACCTAGCATAAAAGCAAAGCAAAGCAAAGCAACAACCCATAATTGTCCCACTGCTGGGCTCGGGGTCTCCTCTCACAATGTAAGGGGTACAGGCCATAGTCTACCACGCTGGCCAAGTGCGGATTGGTAGACTTCACACACCTTTGAGAACATTATGGAGAACTCTCAGGTGTGCAGGTTTCCTCACGATGTTTTCCTTCACCGAAGCAAGTGATAATTAACTTGTAATACGCACATAATATTTGATAATTAGAGGTGTGTGCCAGGATTTGAACCCGGGCCCCCGCGTTCGGGAGACCAACGTTCTAACCACTAGGCTATCACTGTTGCCTGTCTATTGTTCATCAATTTGACTTTTTCTACGACGCCGCGACGGTATTACAATTTCAGTATTTCTCATTTCAGGCAGCATTTCAGTATCTTTTAATTGGTTGGGTGATGTCTTAGGATTCCAAGCCAAGCGCCAAATACCTGCATTTATTATATCTTTATTGTGGGACGAGCAAAATATTATCTCTATCAATTTATAGGTTGGCCTTGGCCGTTGCTAAGTTGCTTGGAGTTCTTGATGAGGAATAAGTATAGTCGTACCTATTTCTCATCAAGAACTCAAGACCTTCAAACTCTACGTACCATTGGTAAATGCTTATCACATGGATTAACATTTCCTATGACGGCATTCCAATGTCCTTAATAGTATCTTTGGACCATCCTGAATATTTTGAAACAAAAAATAGCCAAATAGATTTAGCTATTGGTTTCTGGTTATCAACAAATTCATTTTTATTAATATAAAATTTACCTTTTATTGCATAATCATCCATCATGCAAATAAAAGCGATACTTGGACTTAATTACGTAATAGTGACCATAGAAACATTTTACTCTTAACTCTATAGCGTATCCATAGAATAAATAAAATATATAGGTAGCATAAATGTATATTATTATGTATATAATGCAATATGCAATACAAATTATTTATTAAATGCGATAACAGGTGATTTGTAGGAATCGTTTCATCGTCATATAACCTCATAGCCATAGGAATAAAGCTGCTCAGCCGTCTCTGTGATTACCCCCCATGTTGTATAGCTATTGCAATCATTCGTACCATCATGTGGAAAAGATTCAACAGGGCTGGCTCCTGGCTCGTTATGATGAAAATAAACGATTAGTATCAAGAACGTATATGAACGGCAAACTTCGAAGAGGTACCATGTGTCATTGGATAAATATCTGCGCCCAAATTCAATGGTGGTACGAGTGGCTACCATGTTATGGTCAACGTCAATCAGCCCTATGATTGGTCCAAACTACTAATTAAGAGGTCCTAATAAAATTAATATGTCACATAAGTTAAATTAAATTGTTTAAATTATAGTCCCCACGAACTAAGAACGCATATTTGTCGTTTGTCATCGCAGTGACACTAGAGATGTACAAAAAAAATTGATTCACGAAAGAACCAATTTTTGCAACAAATCGATTCAAAATTGTAAGACTTTCTAATCGATTCAATAATTAAATTGTAAATTCTAAAAACCGAAACATTTAGATATCCACAAGTAACTGGAATGATACTGACTCCATTGAGCTACTTAAGTTACTTTACCATACCTATACGCTCAATAATTATGTATTTACGATTATAATAAAATATTTTTTTCCTAAAAAACTCACTGTTAATTCGTCCGCGCCGCATCCAGCGTATGAAATTTGGGTTTCGGTTGAATAATGAATATTCTAACCGTATTTTAATCAGTTCAAATGGCTGAGATTATCGTAATAAATACTTTTGGTCATGTTCTTATAGAAGAGAAGAAATTAAATTGTTTAATTGTTAAACACAAAGAAAGAAATAAAATAAATTCATTTTTATTTTAAGTTTCGATTATAGTAATGTATCGATTATTATGGTTTTATAAGTGATTTCATGCCGTCACATCACTTAACGTCAGTGTAGATTTTGTCATCTTCATGTAACATTGATTCGACGCCTTATTTTTTTATTCAATTTTGCATAAATTATGATGTGATGGGATTTTTACTACATTATAACGTTTAATATGATTTATAAATAACGTCAATACGAATACGATACAATAAGAATAGGGATTTTTAACAAATTTTGCCAAAATTCTTTGTTCGTAAGTATCCAACTATTCTTGTCAATTAAATAATTATTCCATTTTGCTCAAAGACGTACGTACAAGGTTGGATCATATTAATAAATGGCAGCTATCATTTATGCGTTCTTAGATAATTTTGAGTATAATTAAATTAAATTAAATTAATTAAATTAAATTACTTAAATTAAATTAATTAAGTAAATTAATTAGGGGTCCTAATTATTCATTTCACTCATTTTTACAAGCTCTGATTTAGCTTGCCCTGTTTGTTTGGGTGAAATCTTACAAGCTTAATTAGAAGTCCTTCCTTTCATCCTACGAAGTTCAGATTTTGCATATTGCTATGATTCCGATGGCAATGCATTTTTATGGTAAGCATGAACTGATAATACTTTTGGGTTTGTTTCCAGGCGAGGGAATTTCTTAACGGTTTAATTAACGACACAAAAATGTTTTTTTATACATATACGCATTAAATTATGATAGATCGTTCCAGATCCATCATTAGCTGACTGCCTCCGTCAGGGTTAGCTTCAGATCAAGAAGCGCCTCAAAATGAACAGCACAGTTGTATTTTTTTTCTTCAGAGCACTTGTATCTTATAAAAGCTTTTGTTTTAGGCCAGCTATTTGTTATCAGTTTTATCACTTATATTTCCTTTACACACTTTTCTTTCAACAGCAAGACTGATGACGACATAATGACTGACAAGATGATGAGTAACTAGACCGCTTAACATCAAGAATAAATATTTTACCCAGAATAAGTTCTAACGATATATCCCTATACCATGTGGCCAATAACAAACGAGTATTTGTTTTATCGTGCTACACGACTGTGTTACAGCCTATTATGACGTCATGTGCGCTGATTCCACATAGCTTTAGCCATATGAGGTCCACACATAATGAGGTATGATGTTCTATCCATTATATGAGAACGAGCGTGTTGTTTGTCCAATTGCCAATGTTATCTTCTCCGACCCCTCAAGCCGTATTAGTATTATTTTCCTTTATTTGTCGTGGTATTATTTCTAACATGACCGTTGTATAAACAGTATAAGACAAGGACGATATTTTATGTTTGTATTAGTAACTATTGTTTATATTATTACTAGCTAGCGCTCTGCCCGTTGCTTTGCTCGCGTTTTCTGGAATAATAAGTACCTTATATACTTTTCCAGATCATGGTCTATCCATGTGCTAAATTTCATGAAAATAAGTTCAGCAGTTTTTGCGTGAAAGACTAACAAACATCCATACATTCTCTCAAACTTTCACATTTATGATATTAGTAGAAAATTTATATTAAAACTAGGTAATATTTTGATGCATTTTTAATATCATTTAGATACTGATATCTAAAGGATTTTATTACTTCGTGCGATTATTTTCATTCAAACCCTTCAAACATTAACATTATGTGATTATTAAATGTAAATAAGACATCAAAATATAACTGTGTTAATAATAATATAATCTGGCTTAACCGGGAATTGAATCCGGATCTACCGATAGCGCTACAGAAGATTTTACTGGTGCACACACACTGCAGTAACTTTTCTTATATAACAGTCAATAACAGTTGTGACCTCTTGTTTCCATTTCTTGAATCTTGAACGCCCTTGCTTAAATTTAATTAAAATAACGTCAGCAAAAAACCTATAAAATAATATAAGTGAAATTCTTGTGATTTCATTAAAATTAATCACGAAATTCTGTAATTGAACACCTTCTACAAAATTGTCTAATTTAATTAATTACAGATTGAAGATTGAATTACGTTTTGCCTTTTAATTATGAAATTAATTAAAAGGTAGTATATACTTATTGAATAAACCCGAACCGAACCGACGGACACTATTACCACGGAGGTACTTAACTTATACTTGGTATCTAACTAACTTGTTAAATAATAGACTTTTGTGCAGTAAACTTTCTCAATTTATTCATTAACTGGGTTGATTACTTATACATATTATAAAGAATCTGAACAGCGTGATTCAGAGTACACTTTTATAGCGACATCTATTATTATTTGTTAACATTATATATTATGTTCTATTTACAAATTATTCTTTATTATTTGAATTCAAATCATATTTGAATTCAAATTATATTTGAC
The DNA here is from genome assembly GCA_963932265.1 of Thymelicus lineola. Taxonomy (NCBI): domain Eukaryota; kingdom Metazoa; phylum Arthropoda; class Insecta; order Lepidoptera; family Hesperiidae; genus Thymelicus; species Thymelicus lineola. The sequence continues at coordinate 1,229,197 of OZ010689.1, forward strand.
ATTCCAAGTTTCTACATACTGCCAGCCAAAAGGCAAAGTTGAAATTTGCCTTTTTCTAGCAAAAAACATAACAACATATTAACAACTGGATACATTGAAAATTAAATTAAATAATTAATTGAAAACTAAATAAAATGTGTCACAGAAACCACCAATTAATTGAACAAAACAACAACTTAAGCTTTAAATTAAATACAATTCATATTCTTATTTATCTACTGGTAAAAAACATAACTTTGATACAGGTCGTTTTATGGTTCCAGATTTAGTCTTTAAAGTAAGGCTCTAATTATTTTGTCATCTCCAGGATGAGTATCAATAATTCGACCGTATAACCACTAACACGGAGATAAGTTATCCTCCTTTATAACTGTACTACATCTCCAATGGTAGGTTCAGAGTTATGGTTTGCCCATCTGTACCAATATAAAAACTTTGTGAGATATTCCTGCGACCATTGTCGCCATAATGATTTTACTTCGTAGGTTTTCTTATCTTTATAAACCTTTCGAAACGTGCTGTTGTCTCCTTTTTATTTTTTATTTATATTTTTAATAGGATAATTCAAAACAAACTCTTCAGGACTTTCAACAGCTTCATATTTTTCTTCAAATTCACCTCTCATATTCCATTTATCGTGATTAATTTTTCTTTTTTGCTTTTCATTTAAATTAGCGTATCCATTCTTTTTCTTTGTTCGCTTAAACTTATTAAATACATATCTGTCATCTTTTACAATGTCTTCTTTGCTTGCAAAATTTTCTAGAACTCTATTTTCCTTGCTATCATTTTTCCAGGAATAAGAACTCTGCTTGTTATCACGTTTTTCTTTTTTTCCTTTAATTTTATTTTCTTGTGCATGCTTTAACCACCTATCTTCATTAGTTGAATAACGTTCATCGTTAGGAAATTTGGGTTTTTCTTTAGTATAGTCCTTATTAGATTTTTGCTGAATCTTATTATTAGTTTTTTCTTTGGGTTCATAAAAAGACTTGTCATAGTTAGTCCCATGACGCTCTTCATTACGACGGTATTTTGGTTTTACTTCTGTCCAACTACCACCAATTGCATCCTGCTCCTTGCGATAGTTTTTATCTTTATCTAGTTTATTTTCTAAACACTTCATTCTTTTTTCTGCTATTGTTCTAGAATTTGTCAATTCAGGAGTCCCGTTCTTGAAAGGAAGACGTACAATATATTTGCCACTATTATTCCTCCACGTCGTCTCAACAAAGTGTTGTTCGCATCGGGTTTCTGCCTCCGTGAACATCTTTTCTTTGGGCTGCTGTATGTCAGATTCTAACTCCCAGAATCTTTTTAGCATTTCATCACCTTCTGCGCAGCAATGCATCACTTGGATTTGTGGAGAGGAATCGGCTGTGGACTTTACCACTCCTGACAATATCCATCCAAGACTGGTTTCTTGTGCTAGCAGTGTACCAGTTGGACTCTTCTTTACTCCTTCTTGAAGTACTTGACTATATACTTCTGCGCCCAGCAGAAGGTCAATACGATTGGGAGTAAAGAAGTCTGGATCAGCCAACACCAAATCCTTAATTTCCTCCCATTCTAATGTCTCCACTTTTGTTGTTGGAAGAAAAGAGGTTATATTTTTTATTACATATGCCTTCACCGGTATGACTATGTTAGCATCAATCCGGGACCTTATATTGAAGTGTACCATTGCTTTCGATACAATATTCTTGTTTCCTCCCAGGCCAGTTACTATATTCCTTGCCGACATCTTCCTCAATCCTAAGTACTGAACTGTTGATTCAGTAATGAAAGAAGACTGCGAGCCTTGATCGAGCAGTGCCCGAAGATCATACGCTTCTCCGTTTCGGGATATGGCCTTTACAAGCGCAGTGGCGAGTAAGACCTGTTGCTTTATCTTGTCCGTCGAAAAACAAGAGACCAGTTGCGTTGAGTTGGATGTGCTTGCTTCTGAAGCAGTTACAGTACATCCACTGGTTTCATTTCTATCTTCCTTAGAATCATAACTCTCATTGGAATGTAGTAATACGTGATGCTTTCGCTTGCATATACGACATTTTAAATTAGACCTACAATTTTTGGCCGAATGATTGGTACCCATACAGTTAAAACAAATATTATTTTGTAACGCAAAGTTACGACGCGAGTCAATTGGTAAGTTACAAAAATCTTTACATAAAGACAATTTGTGATTAGATTTACAGTTTGGACAAACGACATCATTGACACTTTTAGTATGCAAAGACTTAGATGGTTGATTGTATCGCAAAGCCGGTTTGTTCGCTAAAAATTCAATGGCCCGAAACCGATTCGTCAAAAATTCTTTGAAATCATTATATGTGGGCAAATCATTTGTAATATTTGTTACATGAAATTCCCACTGACGTCTAGTCTCTGCATCTAATTTTAGTGTCAGGATGTGTATTATCATAATATCCCAACTGGTTGTATCAATACCTATATTGTTCAGTGAAGCCAAGCAGTCATTGGTTGTATTAATGAGTTCCTTTAAACCATTTGACGATTCAGACAGCAAATTCTTTTGACTAAGCAACCGTTTTAAAACATGATGAGAAACATATCTTTTATTATTGTAACGTTCAGTCAACAATTCCCAACATCTGTCAAAATTAGATTCCTGTATAGGAATGTGTCTGATTAATTGTTCAGCTTCACCAACCAATAAACATTTAAGATAATGCAATTTTTGAACATTGCTTAACGTATTATTATTTTTTATAAGTGAACAAAATAAATCCTGGAATGAAGACCATTCGGAATAATCCCCAGAAAAGGTTGGAATATTAATTTTAGGCAATTTTACGTTATTTTGACTCGGGCTAATAATATTAGTTGACTTAGTTTGTTCACTTTGTATGTTAGATACCATAGAATATTTTTGCTTTAAATCACCTTTATATTCTATGAACAAATCTTCAGTTTTATCATATACTTCATCCTTATTGTAATTTGAAACTTTTAAATCTTTTGCAGAATATTTGGAGATTAATTCATAATGTCCTTCTGTGAACTTTAACCACAATGCATCAAGAGTCTCTAATCTCCCTTCAAGGTATTCCTTGGTTATTCTATCTTTTGGAGATTTTTTGAAAGCAGTATGACTTCTGTATATCCTTGATAACAACTCTAATTGTAAATTAATCAAAGACTCCATTCTGATCAAAAAATTTCAAAGTTCGAAAGAAAACAAAATTTAAAAGTTCAAATTGCAAATACAAATAAAACTGTAAACGGTAAAATTCAAAATAAGAAGAAGTTCACAAACACGAAAAATGACAAGTTTTAAAAATTTAAAAGTTCAAATTAAAAGTTCAAGTTTAAAGTTCCACGTTCAAAAAAGTTTGGAGAAATTACTCACTGGTTTACTGCACTTCACCTTATGACATGACATTTACGTCACGTCCCTTCCGTGGCCCAACGTTGCGGCACCTTTGCAACGTGTGGTCGGCAACTCTCCTGGTTGTTTATCCGTACCACTATCCGCGTCCGTCAGGTCGGCGGCCTGACAGTTTCCCCCACGCTTATTACTGTGGTGATGAGATTACACCCGCGTGATACTGCACTCGCGTGACACTGCACTCGCGTGATACTCGCACGATGAGGATACTCCACTCGCGTGATACTCGCGCGACGAGGATACTTCACTCGCGTGATACTCGCGCGACGAGGATACTCCACTCGCGTGATACTCGCGCGACGAGGATACTTCACTCGCGTTATACTCGCGCGACGAGGACACTTCCCTCGCGTTATACTCGCGCGACGAGGATACTGTCGGAGACTTCGATTAATCGACCGAAGTCCCAAAAATAAACAGGACACGTTACACGGATCCGGTCTTAAACACCGAGTGCCGGCAAGAATCCACCTCGAAGGACCATGAATAAACCCGAACCGAACCGACGGACACTATTACCACGGAGGTACTTAACTTATACTTGGTATCTAACTAACTTGTTAAATAATAGACTTTTGTGCAGTAAACTTTCTCAATTTATTCATTAACTGGGTTGATTACTTATACATATTATAAAGAATCTGAACAGCGTGATTCAGAGTACACTTTTATAGCGACATCTATTATTATTTGTTAACATTATATATTATGTTCTATTTACAAATTATTCTTTATTATTTGAATTCAAATCATATTTGAATTCAAATTATATTTGACATTCCAAGTTTCTACACTTATTATTGATACGACAATCATAGTATTCGGTGCAATTAAGTACATACGAAACATGTTAGGTATTTACGAAGTAAAGGTAATCTAAGTCAATCGTTAACTTTTATTTAAGAACTTTCAAACTATAATTTTCAACACAAATGTTATCATTACGCATAATATATAATATCCGGATGACTGAGCTTTGCTCGGTTTAGTGTTGCTTAACAACGCCATTTACTGAAGTAGCTTTAGTATAGCTACTTGCCAATAGATGTCAGGAAGAGTATATTGTAGAAGTTTATCATTGCCTGAAAACACCGATAAAACGACATTTTCTAAAAATGAATCCTAGCTAGATCGATTTATCGCCCCCGAAACCCCCTATATACTAAATTTCATGAAAATCGTTGGAGCCGATTCCGAGATTCCAATTATATATATAGAAGATACAAGAATTGCTCGTTTAAAGATATAAAATCTCAGTGCATGGGATATATCATTAAAGAAAATTTGATTAAAACAAGAATTATTTACTTTTTCATGTATAATTTCATCATTGTAATAAAGTGTACGCAGATAGCGTGTCCATACCGCTCGCTGTCAGGATGAGCAGACAATGAAAAGCTTTTAATGGTAGCCGCCATTATCTGTAAATTATTTCCTCCGGCGGACAGAAAGTTGAGCTTCGGAGGCGGCGCTTTACATAAATAGGTTTTAGGGAAAAAACGCATGAATGAAATTTGAATGTTTATTAATGTAACACTAAATAAAACACTATATATATTGTATTTATTTGTATATATCTTAATTAGCATTTATATGTTTTATTTATGTACCTTCTTATCTACATAGTTTGTTTTATCTTTTGTTTTAAATATTAATTCGTAAACTTTTTACTGTTTGCACCTCTACCTACGCATTTCTTGAACGTCTGTGTCCTCTACCCTTAGGTTGTCTGGTAGAAATCGCTATTACAGCGATAAGACCGCCTATTGTGTCTAATATTACTAAAATTGTAAAATTTTTGATGTACTTCTAGTGTGCACAATATAGAATATTGTATTGTATTGTATTAATTTTCATTTAATTGACAAAACTAGCTGCAAAACAAAACGTTGAATTTTAGAATTACAGTACATTTATATGTACCTATATTAACTGGGATTTAGTTGTTTTATGAATACGCTTGTTTAATTACGTCTCCAGCTTTGCCTATGAAAGTGATTTCATAAAACGAATTCACAAATACATAATAGCCGTCCAAATCATCGCAGGGCGATATACTATATGTACTAACACTCGTTATAGTCTGTCTGTGTGCCACTACCAAGTTTCATTTAAATCCGTACAACGGGTACTGGATCGCTACTGGTTTTCAATGCGACCTTTTTTGTATCGCTGTTCGGACGTACAAACATCCAAAAAAATGATCCTTCTTTATGTTCTTTTTCATCTTCACAAACTTTATCTTGTATAATAATATTAGTAGGAAAGTATTTCCGCCACCGATTGCAATACCTACAGTTATGTATGTGGTTCGTAATTCGAGAGACAACATCGAGTGAATGATAGCTCCGAGCTACGAGCTACGGTGTAGGCTCTACGTGTGTTTCAAATATGCAAGCGAATAGCAAACTTGGTACGTTGTAACACAGCCCATAACTCTAGGAATGGATCTAGGCCATAGTCCTTCATGTAAGATAAATACAGATTGGCAAATTTCAGATAGACTTTATAGCACAAATCCTGTTTTCTGGCTTAATAACGAAGCTTATAGCCTTATTAGCCTTATATGGTATATGGTGACCTTAAGCGGCGCCATTTACCATCAGTCGATTTCTGCCCCTGGAGGAACTTGGAAATAATCTATCAGGAGTCAGGTAGAGAGAACAGTAAGTAGGTACTAAGTAAGCCTGGATTCAAATCCAAATTCGTATTGGAGACTAAATTTTAGACCTCGATATTGTAACGTCAAAGGAAGAAAGGGATAATCTTACTTATCTAGACTGACGCAAACTCAAGTATGTGGGACGAGGGAAGCTCAGGCTTATTAGAGTTTAATGAATAGGGGACGAGCGATACTGAATGGGTCTTCAGCAGTAATGAAGTAGATATCTAAAGCGAGCTCCCTCCTCCGGTTCATTAGACGTTAAACATGAGAGCCTAGCGTATCAAATATTACTGGTTGAAATATTATTTACTTAAAATAGATTTGGATGAAATTATCGGTTCTACGTCTGTTTATTTATTTTTAACCGACTTCAAAAAAAGGAGGAGGTTCTCAATTCGACTGTATTTTTTTATGTTTGTTACCTCAAAACTTTGGATTGGGTGAACCGATGTTGATGATTTTTTTAAATTGAAAGCTGGTGCATGTCGTGTGGTCCCACATAAAGAGCGAGATCTGACAATGGCATTCATGTCAAAAGCATATAAGTCTTAAATTTGAAGTCGGTTAATTTTTTGTTAAAATTTTAGATTATCTCTATATGTGTTCCGTATCTAAAGTGGGCTAGACTCCTACTCCGGTTCCTTAGACGTTAAACTTGATAGCCTGCTGTACTAAATGTTATTGGATGATCTGTTATTTATATCCACTAATATGTGTTTCTTTCGAACCATTCAAACGTGATAAAATAACATACCTACATAAATTATGTCCGTCAATTACGGACCATTTCTTCAAAATTTATGCAAACATGATTTTTTGTTTTTTATTACTTTAAGGCGTTTTGAAAAAAATATACGTCATAAGCTTGCGACGAATCAAATTTAATAAAAGTGAAACAATGAATTGAAACGACGTTAACCCCTTCGAGTTTATTATCGTTTTCGTACGCATGCTAAAAATGAACCAATAAACAAAGTTTTATCGAATCGAGTCGAAAGGCTTGTGACATTTGAAAACAAAAGGAAAAATATAGAGTGTAATATAATTTTATAGATAAAAGGTTGGTTTTAATTAGCTTTATGTTTATTTATTTACTACGTAGCAAATACTCACCGCATTAGTTGTTACAATGGCGTAACATACCTTCTGCGGGTAAAAAAAATATTATGAACTTTATAAAACCATTCATGTTCCAGGTAATTCATTTATCGGGCTTTGAACGGCGTTATGTTTGGCTAAAAAGTGTCACGTGACCGCTTTAGTAACACGAATTTGACGTTTACACTGGAACTTGGCTGGAATTAAGAGTTCATAATAGACCCGCTGGCTGAATTAGTTAATTGCTTATCCCGGCTGCCGTGTGGCGGGACTGATGCCCTGGTAGGTGTCGCGACCTCGTTCACACAGATTACTGCTAATTGACTTTGTCGAAACAAACTTTATTTGTGTACTGGATTCAGTACGTCTCGCAAAGAGGCAACAAAGAGGTCCTCTAATCAAGTTGTATTTACTAACCTATAGTAAGGCCAACGAGAAGCGATACGAAATGTAAACAAAACCAATGCAAGGTCATTAGGAAGTGCAGGGGTGTGTAAGCAGATTTAAATTAATTAAAACCAGAATATTTATCTTAAAATCATAATTCATATCTTTTATTCTGCGTGAATTGATCTACTTCCTAGGTTGAAAGTACATATTCTATAAAGTATCTTATAATGTTCGCCTAAATCTATTCAGCCGATTTGTATGCTTAAGTAAAAACATTGAAAGATAAATATCAAAACATTGAATTATTGAAATATAGCCACACCACAGAACAACTTTTGGAAAACTCACTCGACACTCACTCATTGATTTTCACTTTTATAAACAAACACACACTCGCTACTCCACACAGTACCTACTCCTGGATCGCGCGGGGCTTAGAAATACACAAATAAGACATCATGGAAAACCAAGTGCTGAAAATAATCATCATCATACCTATGTCTTCCCGACCAGAAACCAAAATGGAGACTTCTCGTTCTAATTGTTCAGCAACTGGTTATCAAAGAAAAATAAATTTCATCCAACTAGTAATACGTTGATTTAAATAAAATTTTACTCTGAGCTAATGGGTGGTACCATTATTGTGCAAAAAGGTATAACGGATGCGGCACCGCATGCATTAGCATATTACAAGCGAATTTTAACAAAACACGCCTTGGGAACAGTTGCCGGTTTGATTGCTTGAATTAGAAACTCTGTTAAGTTTGAACAAAGTAATCGTGTGGAAGCTGGAGTATACATCACTAGCATACTGGAAGGTAATACCTACATATGTATAATATATAATACTTTAAAGGGAACCATGATTCAAATATTAAAATTTTACACAACAATTATCTAAAATATGAATTTGTGAAAAGGCTCTGAAAAAAATAGTGCGTGTAACCGTCACATGCGATTGAAATAAAACATCTTTAATTTTTGTTTTAAATTATTTTAATAAATGAAATAATGAAATAAGTCACATGAGAATTAAAAAAATATATGTAAATTGATGATATAACAGTAGTTTATTTTTTATTATTTTATTATTATTAATCTAGTGGATACCCGGCGTGTTCCACTACGCCAAAATTTTTCTGATGACAATGACACACAGAACATCTAATAATTAGTTAGAAGGGGCATAGCACGTAATTTGTATGGGAACCGCTGTCGCCGTTTCAATAAACACTACTAACGAAAATGAACAAATACGCACGAGGATTGTTATGTGTGCATGAAGTAGGCGTGACTCTGTAGCTAGGGATTGATTGTCGATAAATTTTTATCGGTATTTATTTTCGCAAGGTATACTTATTCATTATACAGGGTGGATTTTTGAGATGGGTCAGTAAGGGCAGGTACCTTAACCGTTATAGTTACAGGAAAACGTTCCTAGGAGACTATCCACAACTTTTTAAGATATTCTGAACTGCATTCACAGATTTTTGAGAAAATGTATAGTCAGCGAAAAAAGTGCTAAAATCCAAAAAAAAATATTTTTATGCGTATCGATCCTACTTCGTATGGGGATCAAAATACTCTATGGGACCATTTAAGGTATGAGTACTAGAAATGTCAGAAATCGCTAAAAACATTTTCCATACATTTTGTACTCAAAAACGATAAATCAACTCGTAATATTCTTTATCGCCAAACAACTTTATCTGTTCCTAAAAAAAATAAGTAAAAATAATTGTAAAAAAGAAGTTTGAAAGTAAATTTTGAATTTTGAATCTTCAAAACCAGTTGGCTGAATGGCCCCTGACGGAATTGCGAAAAGTTTATTTTCAACAAGATGGCGCACCGCCACATAACAGCCGTCTTACGCGTTCTAACTTGAACAAACAATTCGGGACACAGTGGATAGGAACACATGGTCCAATTAAGTGGCCATCTCGCAGCCCAGAAGCGTTAGCCTCTCGATTTTTTTGTGGGGCCACCTAAAAAATGAAGTCTACAAAAGAAAGTACGACAGTGTTCAGGAGCTGAAAGAGGCATTTGAAATAATAACCATCAAAGAAAACTTTCTGCTGTTACTTGCTCAGTACAAAAACGAGTGAACTTATGTATTCGTGAAAACGGCGGTCATTTTGAACAATTTATTTCATAGACAACCTATTTTTAAGTTTGTGTGATATGTTGTGTCTTACCGTGGTTTTTGTATTTATATTTCAATAGGCCATAAATAATCTTTTAATCGTAGTAAGAAATAGGATAGTTTGGCAATAAAGAATATTACGAGTTGATTTATCGTTTTTCAGTACAAAATGTATGGAAAATGTTTTTAGCGTTTTCTGATATTTCTAGTACTCATACCTTAAATGGTCCCATAGAGTATTTTGATTCCTATACGAAGTAGGATCGATAGGCATAAAAATATTTTTTTTGGATTTTAGCACTTTTTTCGCTGACCATACATTTTCTCAAAAATCTGTGAATGCAGTTCAGAATATCTTAAAAAGTTAAGGATAGTCTCCTAGGAACAATTTCCTGTAACTATAACGGTTAAGGTACCTGCCCTTACTGACCCGTCTCAAAAATCCACCCTGTATACTTTTATACTTTTTGATTGAAATTACTTACTCCGTCGACAGACTCATATTTCATCATGGCCTCCGAAACAAAGTTTTTTCCAATTACCGCACATGAAAGCATTTTTACGTAATTAAGTCGCAGTATTTTGCAGTACTTTTCTCCGTTGGAGTTTGCGAGTCACTAAACAGCGCAATCGCGTGTTTTTGTGCGATGTGCGCATTTGATCACAGTATTGGCGCGCCTACCTTGCCCACAATTCCTTTCTAACTAATTATTAGATGTTCTGTGCAATGACAGATCAGTGTTTTTGAGTTGACGTTGACGTTGATGCGCTATCTTTACATATTATGGTCGTAGCGCACATATCAACTCGGAAAGGGATCGGCACCGGATCGCCTCGCCGTCAACCTAACGTAAGCGCGTTATAACCGACCAACAGCTCCAAATCGACTCGGCTACGGCTAGGCGACGCCGCGCTTACGGCTCGCCGGCCGCTGGTTGACGGAATGAATGACAGCAGTTCGCCGACGCAGCGGTAGCCGCGGCGCGGCGCGTGCACGAGGAAACGGAAAGTCGAAGGATAGCGTACGGTGAGACGTAAGCGCGGGTACGGCAAGTCGTCCACGCACCGTACCGCGGTTCGTGAGCTTGTCTCGAGGCGAGGCGGTTACGTTACGAATCCGATAAGTGTGCTTTACAGTAGGGAGTTTCATACAAAGAATACTGACATGCAAGAGTTGATACGTTTACGTTCCGTTTACGAGTTGATATGTGTGCTACGACCATTATTCGGACAGACGGACGGATGGACGAACATGACGAAACTATAAAGCTGAAACACATGATCAAGTGTACTTGTCAAGTTTAGTAAGGATAAGAGTTCCGATTTTTCTTCAGAACCCTAAAAACGGATATATACATGCGCCATACTGCCGTAACGAAGTTCCGTTGCATTGTGTCATCCAAAGTATTCAGCTACCCCTTAGTCGCGCCTAAAGAAGTTTACTTCAAAAAATTGTTCTTACGTTTATACAGGCTTTCAATAAAACAAGCGCATCAAAATCGATCCATCCTTAGGAGCTAAGATGACACAGACAGACACGTCAAACATAACAAAACTCAATTTTTTGTACTAAAATATTATATAAGCTATTGCTTGACTATAACATCACCTGATGGTAACTTAGTAAAAGCCTATTCACTCTTGACTTGAAGGCACCCAAATCTTTTTGCGTCGGGGGTTAAAAACATTTTCCAGATCACAAAACCGACCACACGTTCATTAACTTTGGATAATGAATTAATGGTTATATGGTATAATGAATGGTTAACACACAGTCAACAAACCCACGTAATAATTCAACCCTAATCTTCATAAACAAAGCCCGGAATGGCAGTGAGACTGTCGCATTAAACATTATGACATTATTACGTGATGTTTACGGCCCGGATCGTCCGTAACGGCTCATTTGTGCACCATTTTATCGACACCTAAAGCAATATTAATCTATAGTTAATACGGCTACATTACCCGTCTAAAATTCATTAATACTTCTCAGCTTCGAGAAAGCGGAGTAAGTACTGAGGAAGTCGAGATTCAATTAAGTACTGAGTCCAGTGACCGCAAATTGATGTACTCGTATGTAGCGATCTCGATATTGCCCTATTCGTTGAACGGACGAGTAAGTCAAATTGGTAACAAGGACGACTACTTCATAATTAGGGTAAGTATTTACCGTCCATTTTTTATAAGAGTCTTATTTAGTAAATGACATTACAGTCTCTTTTTGTCGTAATTTGTAATTTGTAATAAGAAATAAGCCAGGCATAAAATGAAAAGAATTTAAGGGAAAATTATCATTCAATGCTAAAAGAAATTTCGGTTTAATCATAATATTTTTTTTAAACTAATAATATTTCAATTAAAAGGAGTGCCAAGATTGTTTAACAAATAAGTCTCGTCTACAAACTATAGGTAATATTCGGGCTACCTGATTTTTAAAAGTAACTAACATTGGGTAAACTACCAGAAACCCGAGAGTTTTCCATAATATTTTCGAATATTTGTGAAGCTGGCAGACTTTGTTGGCAGCCAATACGCTTGATCAGTACTTTTAAAAGTAAACCTTTTCTTCTTTCATCTCTTCTTTCCTGGCAAAACATCTGTGATGGTTTTGATGTTGCAGATATCCAGTGGAATTGGTGACCACTTATTTACAAAAGCAGTTCTGTAACAGAGTTACTATCCATATAGTTAATCAGGTAGAAACCGCGGGTACTATAAAATTAATAAGTTAGGTGTACTCACAGACATTTAGAAAATTAATTACGAAGGTAAAATCATACATAATAATGTATAGAGCAACTTTCAAAGGGTATTAATTCAGAATCTTTTATTCATGGAGCTTGTATATTAATTACAGAAGTTCTTAAACTAACTGCGACTAATGGTTTTAAGCGTCTTTGTATTAAAATATTCATGTGCTCGCTGATATGCGTTGTGAAATATATTATACTTTAGGGTTTTTATTAGATTTTTATACGTGCCCAATATTGGGCAGACGTTGTACTTAATTAGGATTGATTTTTTAACTTGATAACACAACAGTCATATAGACAGCTCCAAAATTAATCCATCGTGTATTTCATCACTTTGTTTCTGTGCGGAATGTGTCAATCGTTCAATTCTGACATAAAATAAATTGTGTACTTTATTTTATGCCATTCGCTTCGACGGATTACCTCAGGGCACAATCAGAATGTAGGTATATTGTTGAATTACGTTTTTGTAGGCGTTAAGGATTGGATTATATTCATTTTTGAAAGCAAGCAAACAACCACGCATTACTTGGTAAGACTTAAGACACCTAGGTGAATTAACTCAGGTGAATAAAGTCGACGGCACCGGTGATTAATGGCCAATGTAATCCATGATCCATTTTCATATCTAATAGGATTGCAAATCTATTAAAGGGCGTAAGAGACATTCATCCGAATTTTCTTATGATCATTACATGGATTTATTGCTTTTTATAAACTTATTATATTTTCTAGTCCAATCGGAAAACATTTTTTTTTTTAAGAAAAGTGCAATATTTGGATGAGGAATTATTTTAGTCCAACACCAAACAAAACCTACAAAGTTATTCCTTCTATCAAACATTTTTACCTAAATGATCGTCATATCGAGCATTTATTTGTACTGTTCAACTTTACTACTGGAAGATTGAGCATTGGGGAATGTATGTAACCTTCATATCTCGAGCGAGCAGAGCATACAAATCAGTGGCACCAAGTTCCTTAGCGTTTTAGAAGAACTTGTTTGGAAGAGCATATTCCTCTAATGTTAAAGAATTTACAGGTATTTAAAGCTGTAGAAATAATACTAATGTAACAGTATTCCCATTGCTGCCCAATTATTGTACCTTGATAAATTCATGAATTACATAATTACGATGAGATAGTGAAAATTAATCTCAATTTAATTAAGTAAAAATAAACTCGTAATTTGGGAATAACATATTAAGATCAAAAAGTTTTTTTATTATGCGATATGTTTTCGAAAGGTGTGTCCAGTGAATCAGTTCTGTCGAAAATCCGCAAAATCTCTGATTTCGAAACAGATAAAATATTTGATTAATTATTGTGAATGCAGCTTTACCGCAACAGTCCAACGCTGGCTGTCGAAACCATAAATTGAAAATATATGCAGCAAAGAACAATTCTCCCAGAATGATAAAACAAAATGTCAGTGGACGCCAGCGTCTCTCTTATTTCGAAATGCATGCGTTTATATTTTAAATTGTATTTTATTGCCTGTATATACTTTATAGGGATTATGTTATTATATTTCACCGCGAATTGTTTTATCGAGATCTATTGATAAAAAAACTATAATAATAAATTGATAAGGCTGAAGAATTTGTTGGTTTGCGCGTGCTAATCTCTGAAACTGTCAGTCGGTTTTGAAAAAATATTTTTGTGTATGATTAATTAGGAAACTATTATAATTCCTGACAAAAAGGAGATGCTAAGCTGACTTAAGTTAACTATTATTAAAATAATAAAAGCTCAAATGTTTTCCACTGTGGGCTAGGTGTTTTGCATATAGGAAATAGTTTGTAGTTTCATAAAAATCATTGGAAAGTAGTGTAAAATAAAGTTTTAAGGACGTACCTAGAGTGTTATGAAATTCGCTTAACACATAATTGGAATAGCCGTAATATAGAGGATTAATTAAAGATATGTCTGATTTTTTATCACCCAAAAAGTGGTCGAAAAGCCGGTAGTCAAGCCTCAATTTTCACCGTTCATATTCAAAAGTCTCAATCGTTCACCGTCAACTATAAACACAGGCAAAGCCAGAACCAATACTAGTCCTGGAGAAGACCTTTTTGCAATATCAAACGCTAAGTTATTCTATCCATAGCGCCCAATTCCAATTTTTAACTCCACGAAACCATTTCAAACACGAAATGCGAATTCAAACGCGATTCGGAATTAATTTCGCAGTAGCGCTTTGAGAAACTCCTCGTTAATTCCGGTAAATTAAAAAGGCGTTCAGTAAATACGAGTAAACAAGTTGTTTGCTCGTCAAAACTTTTTCGTTCGGCTTACGCAGGATTACTCCGGAATTGGAAACGAGTGCCTTCACATCAACGAGTTTGGAGACGTTGGCTTTGGAAAGACAAGCTGTCATGTGGAATCAACGATATGTAGAACGATGAATAAACATTGAATTGGATTAGATGTTGGGTTTTGGATGTCAGAGTGAGCGACTAGCAAACGATAACTTGCTGTAAAAAACGACCTATAAATCTATGTGTATTGGTTTGAGATCTAGTTAATTTTACTTTCTTCTTTTGTGATGCCTTTGGTGTTATGGATGTCTTTACGATGCTGACTACTTACCAACAGGTGTCTCGTTTGTTGCTCAAATACTCAGAAAGTGATGGTTTGGATCGCATTACTTAAGTGACTTCTGATTCGCTTGATTTATTTTCTTAAATATTTTTTTTGCATATTTATATTATATTATTTCGATCATAATGCAATAACGACCATGAAACTGATTTGGCAAAAACAATGGCAAAAATTATTTTGAAATAGATCTTTACAAGTTAATCATTTTAGGGTTCCGAAGTAAAATCGGAACCCTTTTAGTTTCGTCATAACCATCTGTCCGTGTGGCCATCCGTCTGTCCGAAGCAAAGCGCCGAGACCCTTAGTGCTAAAAGGTTGTAATTTGGCATGGGCATATTTATTAAACTCTAGTGAAAACTAGTTAAGTGCTAACTTTGGTTTGAGTCAAGTGTCCCCCCCCCTGCCGGCTAAACGGTTAGAGTTGGACAACTGAAAAAATCTCAAAAATAGGTTATATGATGGATTTACAAGGAAAACTATCACGGCTATATTAGCATAAGTAGTTAATGAGTAACCCTACATTGCGCGTGCCTGACACGCACTTGCCCGGTTTTTTTATCTTTAAATTGCTGTAACGTTGCCGAAATCTTAGACACGGAGTCTTAAGAAAATTTTACATTTGAGTTAGACCAGCAAAATTATTAAAAAGAAATGATATTATGATCCTTTCCTTTTTCTTTCCTTTTTTCCTTTCTTTCTTCCTTTTCAGGCTGTATGAATAATATGGAGATCATCTTTACAAATATTACTTCTGACAATTGCGAAGGGATACCTTCTTTGTTAGCTTTGATTGCCTAAGGCCATATTGAAGAGACATTATTAAATACCCTTCAAATCGAAGCAATTAAGATTTGATCGACCTTCTACATGCGATTTGTAGATAAATTGGGTCCTATTATCGCCAGAAACATGCAGCAATACCAAAGTAAACTCCATTCCCAAGCGTGAGTGGTTTGCATGAAGCGCCTCGTTAAAATTCTGCTTTACTAAGCAGGCGCTTACTGGATAAATATAGGTTTATGCGCGCTTAAACTTCTTTGTTCTTTGCGCTGAAATTGAAAATTTTAACTCATAGTTCTCAACAATTTATGACCGCCATTTACGTTGGCAACTTTCTACGGAGATTTGAAAGTCGTAAGTCTAGTCTAGTAATCTAGATCTAGGTATTAAACTTTAAATTTCAAGCAGAATGCATAATCAAATAAACTATACGAGAAATAAGTATGTAACGAATTCTAGTGAGCGTAGAACTATATTGTTAAAACTTAATTTGGTTGGTCATTGTAATAGCATACTCGCAGATCCGGTATCGGAGGATGCTAAAAAATTATGTAAGCTTACATCTTTAAGGCATAGTTAATAGTAATTATAATTGTTTAGTATGTAAGAAATGTTTTGTAACCAGGGCGACATAATCGCTACAGCGACAAAGCCCTTTCTTTTGAAATAAAAAAAAGTATGTAACGAATATTCTATCTTGCAAAAGATAGTAACATAACATTCACTAGGTACTGGTAGCAAAATTACCATATACAGGTATCCGAGAATAATTGCTAAAACCTTTATGAAATTGAGTCATGAATTTTTAACCGTTTGTTTGGCGACCGCGCACGTGCAAGATTTTTAATTGAATAAACGGAGACTTGGATGTATAAACGAGATATTGCGCCTCGAGGGATCAACCTCGAGATTCTTTATTTTTCAAATTTGCCTTGTACTCTCTGCTGCTAGACAATTTACTGAATATACAATGGGTTGGGAAAATTGGGTATCACAAGTAATATTACTCCCAGTGTGAAAGTCCCTAAAGGAATGTTTTAGATCCTTTTGATTACCCTATAGCTCAGTCGGCATGCTTGTCGAGCGAAGTCCCAAATTCAATCTGCGGCCGTCTTGGCATCTACGCGATATTAAAACCTAAACCTAATAGGTAGGTATTCCTATTAAACTTCAGGAATTATTTTTTTGTTATTTTTAGTATTCCTGGAGTATGACATGTGGTTCTCCAATAAAGGTGTAAAGAGTTATCCTCCAGGGCGGCATTGCATTGGCGATCCATGAAAGCTATCTTTGTGTGACTATCTAAGCATTTCATTGATACTGATATTTGCTGTTTGCTTCCATAATTTTTTTAAGCTACAAAAGTATAATATTATAGTTATTTTTAAATATGATCTTGGAGTGAATATTTTTGTATTTTACACCGATATTTTGACCATGACGTACGGGGATAAGTACCTATTAGCAATAAAAAAAATTCAAAGTAATTCATAAAGGTATCACTGATATGCACGTATTTTTTATATCTGTCACCATTTCAGAAAGGCTCTTTGTCATGGAATCTCCATGACGGCGGAGTAGAAATAGTGACTTTAAAATTTTTAGTGTCTGCGATGCTATAAGTTTAAAAATATTTACGATAGTTCTTCCTCTACGAGTGGGTTCCGTTCAGACTTTCGCGCGCTCGCGGCTCGGCCCATAATTTATATTCAATATCTCGGTTATTGGCCGCCCTCGAACTTTCATATTTATGTAATGTTATTCACTGCAGTTGCGCTGCAGCCTGCAGTTTCTCTTATCTTTTCATATTTATTTTTATTCCACAGCCAGTTATGAACGAGATTCCAGCAATGTGAATTTTACGAATTTACATAGGTTTAAAATAGCTGTCTCAGTAATTTTGGTTTCGGTGGAATATATTATGCGAATTAAACCTTTTATTAAGTTTTTTTACAGATGATGAGTATGATCAAACTGTGTGAAGTCTAGAACTCGCCCTTAGGTTGGCTCGAATAATGTATGCACTTTTTTGAAAACACCTGATTCCCAACAATATAAACTAATAGTCCTGAGAATGAATGTCATTATATCAGAATAACAGTATTGTAAGTATCCACGTTGTATATAACAGCGTAGAGAACCGCGTGGTCTTTGCAATACAAACCGCCTTTATTTGTAGGACTTATCTCGTGCGCCTCAAATACGGAAAATACGTGACGGAAAATATGTGGTTATATAAATGTGAAAGTTTCTTAAGATGTTAGGATATTTAGATGTTGGTCTTTTCATCTCGCACTAACCTTTACACGTACTAAGATGAAACATAGCACGCAGATAGTCATGTCCTGGACAACTAAATATTGTGATTTTTATCCCGCTTGTATGTGCCTCTGGGATGATTGGAACGTTTGTGTTTGTGATTTCGTTATGTAAAACCACTCTTTTGCTAAGCAGCGAGCAGAATTATTGTATTTACTTAATTTTATTATAGGCAGATACACAGGTTTTGCAATTGAAAATCAGTAGTCGAAAATTCGAAGTCAATGCTTCGCATCGTGGACGTTCGCATCGAAGATTATAAAGTAAGAAATTAGCATTGTCTAAGATTACTAATCAGTTCAGTAACTACGCAATGAAACCGTCTTTTGTTCTTCAGTTGTACGAGTATGTATTGTTGTATTTATTGTAAGCTTATATTTTCTCTTCCAATGATTACGCAATCCTAAAAAATTACGAAACAAAAACCTTTAATGCTGCATGACTTCAGCATTGTTCTAGAGGAGTTATTCTTTTCCACAATAAAAAACAGAATAAAAGAACCTAAGGCGATGTATAGAAGGTAGTAAATATCAAATCACGTAGCAATGGAAAGACTTCATTTCCTGCGAAGTATGGGGTAATTTTAAACCATACACCCTCATCTGTCGTGGTGGTTAATGAAGGTACAGTTAGACTGAGAGTCAGGTGGTATAAAATTCCATTTTCATTTTTATGTGCCAATGTTGTTTACGTTATCTTCAGGTTATTTTTTATGCAACGACCATAGAAGACGCACCACCACCTGAGAGTAAGTGGTCGTCGCCGCCATTGGACATCAGCAATAGCAAAGGCATCACTGAAATTATTTTGTAAAACATAAATAACGTTACTAACACACATAACTATTTTAGTTTATATTCACTCAAGATGCTTATTTTGTCCATGCCTTGGACGTTCTGTCATTTTTTTCTCTTTTTGTTCAAAGTAGGAGTTTCCATATTTATAAATATTGATGGTGAATCAGTGATTTTATTATAGGTATTTAATTAATTAACTAATAAATTAATATTAAAAATATTATTTTACAAAAATGTTAAATGAGTGTAGAATAAAAAAAAATTAATTAAAACTATAGTCTACTATAATTTTGAAAAAGTGTTTTGTCAGAATAAATGGCGCAAGCAGCCAGCGAAATGGGTCGCTAGCAACACCATGTTCTCAAAATCATGTTCTAAAAATTAAACTATTAAAAGTATAAAGCTAAAAGTCATGTATCAAAAAATATTATTCCTAAATTATAAACGAGGAATAAAACACGTAACATAATTTATTTCCATGTGGCTCTCGCACTAAAGCGAAGGGGCTACGCTTCGCTACAATTGAATGGGCCACGTATATTAATGTCCCCCTTCCCGTGAATGGCGTACATTGTAATACCTTCCTGTAATTGAAGCTTTGTTGCGGATGTGTATTGTATTGTGTTGCGATATTTAAGCGGCTTTGGGGTCGATTGCAATTTGTGTCGTCTATACTTATTGTTGATAAATTTTTACCTAAAATGTTTTGTGAGGTTGCAGAATTTCTTATACTGAGATAAGATAAAGCCTTATAATAATAATAAGCTGCTCGACTAAAGCATTATTCGAGGTAGATAGGGAGTGTGTCAGTGATATAATACGAATAATTTGATTTAAAAGTCTAATCGCTAATTTTTACACTCAGCGTGACAATTCCTTAGGTCTACATATTATTATGTCCTTAGTAATATCTATTGTTTATTTTCAAGTTTGTTAACACCAATCATCGGAACTGTATAACTAATGGAACTCTTTAAAGTCCTGCGGCCGTGATTTTTCCGCGACCATAATAGTATTATGCTGAGCGGGAACCCTTTCTTAAATTCTCAAAACGCCTTTTTTGCAGCTTATACTTTATTTTCTTTTCAGTGAGCGACGTTGACTTGCCATCGAGTGGCTCCTCTTTTCCTTTGTCTGCTAATTACAAAAAAAGGTTCCTAAAATAAACAATTCTTGCTTTTTTCATAATAGGGATGTAATTAACTAACTGTAAATTAATAAAAAATTATGTTTACAATATTAATGATAACATTTAAACACATAAAATATTAGTCTTTTATTGAAATCAATCACAATAAATGAAATTAAATGAATTTAAAATGTTAAATATAGTACTTACTGACACGTAATAACCCCAAACGCCATTTTGAGCTTATGACGTCATTGAAAGTATTTTCAAGTTCAACAAATTTCAATACACCGTTAGTATTAAATATCGGCTAGTGACGTCACGTGACGTTTTTGGTGGGAAATTTGATACTGATTTTTTTATAAATTTTGCTTTTTAAATTGAACATTGTTATTTTAATAATATTTTTTTCTTAAATATTAAATTTATACTATAAAATAAAATTGAATCCTATAATTTGTCAACATTATAAATGTTATAGCTGAAATAATAATACGATAACGCTTACTTCATTGTAAATACGAAATTACGTATACGAACGAAAAAGCTGGCAGCTCACATTGATATTATTACTGCAGGTCATGTTATCGTTGAAATGAACGAGAGCCATCACTGTGTTTAGTTCAGCGCTCGTCGGATAATGTCGGAGATAATTAAAGTGCACCGTAAATAATAAACGTTGTTGTTAGGTGCTATTGTGAGATAAATTATAACGGCAGGTGGATATACCTTTTGCTGTTTGTTTAACTAGTTCTCCACTACGATATTAGACAGCTTGTGTTAAACAGAAACATGGTATTAGTTTAAAAACTAAATAGGTACACGCTTTAGAAACTGTGTGAACTGCATTAATCGTCCGAACAGCGACACAAAAAAGGTCGCACTGAAAACCAGTAGCCGTGGTTCGCCACGGCATGATGCTGAGTGCGAACCTTTTTTGTAGAGCACTGCTGCAACAGATTGTCATCTTCTACAACGTAATTGCTGTTTTGATTGCATTTTGTAGCCTGTTGCATAATGCTTTACGAAATAAATAATTTCTTTCTTTCTTTCTTTAACAAATGCAAAATTGTGTCTCTGCTGAAGTTCCCACATCTGGAGTCAGCCCTGAGTGAACTATCAGGTGATGCTTTTAGAAGAAAGAAGAAGAAGAAGAAGAAGAATCTATCCTACCAAACGTGCTTTGACATGAGTGACATTGACATATTTACCCACATAGTTAATAGTATCAGTCGTTACTTATGGTTACTTTGCGGAAATCCATCGTGTACTGAGCACATTTCATTATGATATGGTAATCACGATATGTTTTTTTGTTCGCCGATATTTCTACCCTTTCGCGATCGATATCACGTATCCGTCAAATAATTATGTCATTTATCGTGATCATGGCTGAACTTCCTTTTCAATTATTGCACGTAATGTATTCCCATGAATCCCATGTAGCCATTTTTACGAATTCTCGATTTTTCGATCCATGGGTTCACAACCAAGTTATGTATCTAAATGAGTAGGTGTTTATATTCCGTCGTATGCAATACATTACTCGTATATCATTTAGTTGAGCGTCTCGTCCAGCTGATTATGACAACGTTGATTAATGATGATCTCGTATTATGCCATACGTCTGTTCTCATTATCATAATTTATACGTTACTAGAATAGCATATTAATTAGATGTGTAATTTGATTTGCGCTCACAGTGTAGTAGTTTGACTCACGTCTTTCTGGTGCATGGAGGACGGTAGTTCGAATCTAGATCGATCGTATAGAAACATACTTAAGTGCATAGTATAAAGTAGGATTTCAATATTTTGTTAAGTTTCTCGATGCCATGGTTTGGTCGTGAACAAGGTCTCAAAATATCCATAATAAAATAAATAAATAAATAAATTCGAAGTGGCTGACTGAGGTATTTCAATCTACGACCCAAAACCCACCAAAATACCAATTTTCTAGTATCTTTAATTACAATAAAACAAACCAGAGTTTTCTTTTTAGTTCCAGAAACCCAATTACAACTAATAATAGGTAGCTAGTTTTACTCTTATATGAAAGTTTACGACAGATGTATTTTATACTTCAATTTAAAACCTATAAATCCCTTGCGTTCTTATAAGCTTTATAAAAGTCGCAATAAACGTGCCCCGTAAAAGTTGGGGCAATCCTGTGAGACATAAACAATTACTGAATGAAGCGGTGAGGGCCTCGTAAACTTTCCCAACTTCCCTGGCTCTCTTGTCGACCTGAAGTGGTCCAATTATGTCGATGATGATTGGTTGTCGTTGTGGCAATGACACCCGTAGGCAACAATACTATACTTTGTTACTGCTACTGTTCAAACTAAGTCATAATACTCAAATTACTCCAAGTGGATGTACCAACTGTGGTAACATTTTAGTCATAAATTGTACAAGCTTGTCATGCCGTTATTTGGCGGTGTTAGTGTAGTTTTACACAAAATTACTACTTTAAAACGTAATAAGAGCTACTAATAATACACACTTTACGATCAAACAAAATGGTTTTATAATCATTTACGAACTTTGTTAAAAGCCCCTTAAAATTTCGTTGAAGCGGTCAAAGTTGTTAATCCCCCCGTTCACGCCCTTTTAAATCCTGATAGAATTTGCGCATTACCGCGCTCCGCAGATACACTTTGTGCAAACAATTTCGCAAATCGTATTTCTGTTACATTTGTCTATAGCAGGAGATATTAAGGCAGCAAGAACCGTGAAGTCAGCGAGGGGTAGAATTATCTAGCATTAAATTTGTTGTGTTACATGCAATTACGGAATTTTATACCATTGCGAACCACGCTCCCGAGACCCTTCATTTCGTTTCATTCCACAGCCCCTTACTTTTTCCTTCCTATTACTTTTGATGTCTTAAATTAAATGCCACATCTACGAAGCTACAGGGCGAGGACATTCCTCAAAGATTGTTTTTTTTATATGCCAAGTGAATTGGTTCATAAATTCGGAACAGTATAATACAGTTTTGTTATTTTGCAATATATATTCTGTGACATAATATTATGCTTTTCCAAACCGGGAAATGTGGTTCGTTATATGTCTGTTTTTTAAGCAAATAGCCGGCAAACGAGCTGACGATCCACCTGATGGTAAGTGGCTATCGTCGCTCATGGACATCAGCAATACCATACATATGCTGCATTTTAATAAAGAAGTGACGAGCAGAATAATCTAGAATGTGGTTTAAACTTTAACGGGTCAAGTAGCAATGATGTTAACACCACAACTGCGACGTCACTGCAGCAGCTGACGATCCATGTGGTGGTAAGTGGTCACCGTTGCCCAGGGACATAAATCAAAAGACATCACCAATGTGTTGCTGACCAAGAAACATGAGAGAAAAAGGAAAGAATTTGAAAGACCTCAAGGGCTTCCAATGCCCTAGCAAGACAAATAAAATCTGTCATGGAAGCTTTACTCTCAAAAAGCACGCCAAATATTGTATGCTAGGCTGTATTTTACTGGTTGTGGGATACATTATTGAACAGGAGTTTATTAAGTACTATCGCAGCGCGTTTGTTGGCAAAATTAATAAGAAATTTATAACATCTGCACCGCATACGAATGGTGACGTCGAAGCAAGTTAAAATACATTTATTAAAGTTAAAGTACATTTAGATCGAGCAAAGTTCAATTAGAAGAATGTAATTGTGGTTGCGGCGGTAATAGCTCAGCCGCGCCGGGCACTGCAATCTGCTGGTGATTACTGTTATATCGCCACAATGTGCGTCTTGTAGCGATTTACTACACGTTTCTAAAGACAAAAAATGTATGTCAGCTCCGATGGTCTGGAGATTAACGCCATCTAGTTTGCAATCGTCAAATCAGTAACAACGGATGATGATGATGATGATGATAATGTTTCACATCATCACAATAGGGTGTACCAAGATTATTATTATCACTAGATGGCGTTGTTACTGATCAACGCCAAAACGTCTCGTCTCGTCTCGTCAACGTTTCGTTGTGTTACGAATTACAAACGCGCGTTATGCATAACGTAACGAAGAAAAATTTTATTTTACTCTGATTTAATTTGATACCGTGGGCTTAAATATGAAAATCGATTCTAAAGGCGTTGAACTCCAAAAATATTTTCTTCATGATCATCACGAATGGTGAAAGTATTTAAGCATCGTCGAACATAATAAAGCTACCAGTCCACGATGTAATTATAAAACTTACTCCACGCAGTGAGCTTTAAATAGAGGATGAGTTAAAAACAAAGTCTATTGAAACGATATAGTTAAAGCAAGTTGGCAGGTTTTTGATTGTTTTACTAAAGCAAACTATTCTGTGCTTCATGCAAAGTGTTGCTATATTGATTTATTTTTTACAGCTACAGCTACAGTTTTACGTAATTGAAATGTTTCAGTATTTTTAAAAAATAAACAAAAATGTCGAATAAATAATAATTACAAAAATTGCATATTAATTTGTGAGTTGTCTTCTTCTCC
This sequence comes from Thymelicus lineola, assembly GCA_963932265.1. Classification (NCBI taxonomy): domain Eukaryota; kingdom Metazoa; phylum Arthropoda; class Insecta; order Lepidoptera; family Hesperiidae; genus Thymelicus; species Thymelicus lineola. Next base: position 1,253,782 of record OZ010689.1, read on the forward strand.
CATCTGTACATACAAACTATACTTAATCATTTTATTCTATTTTTTTAATTTACATAATATAATTATTTCATACATCTGCAGCTTTGTAACTTGATTGATTCATGTTCGTTGATTGTTCATATTTCATCACTGGTTATGCATTCCACTTGTGATGTATGTACAGTGCTATGAATTGGACATGACAATAAACGAGACAAGAGAACAACCATGCTTGTTACATAATTGAGGGGTCCATAATTAAGGATGATAGAGCCCCTTAACTCAACCCTTGTCCAAACCTACGTTGGACTCCAAGCGTCCTCCGTAGACTAATAACACCTAACGGTGACTAATTACTGTACTATTGTTTCTACTTCATATATTTTATATTTTGTGATAGTAGGAAATCCCTTTATTTCAATAAAATGTCGCTGTGTATGTATTTTAATAAGTACGTTTTGCAGACTAACTTACTGCACGAATTTTAGCATAATGCAAACTTTTTAAATTTAAATATCACAGTTTGTACAAGTTCTTCATTCCCCAAAAGAAACTTTGATAAAGTGGTTGTTACACGCAAATAATTTTGAAATAAAATCTAGTACAGTAAATAAATAAGAACCATTGGAATTACGTTTAGCAACATTTTAATTACTGAAAATTCTGAGTGAGAATTCTGAGTGATCTCAGACCCCTGCCCCGGGCAAGGTAGATTGTTTCCTAAATTATAGCCTAATTGGCACCGAATTATTAAGCAGCGAAACGTAATTACCGGGACCAATTCTGTAAACTCATTGGCTACATTCCGTCACTTTTGTTTAACAAAACCTGCTTAGCAAAGCCCGTGTTTTACTTTTTAAGTTGAATACGGAAAACTGATCGTCTAACATGCTCTACGATGTTAACACATATACTTTTTAGCCTAGTCAAATTACAGCTTGAATTATTACATGGTCTGCTGACTAAATTTTAGGATTTTCCACTCATAACTTGGCATCCATTTAGATTTCAATTCTTTTTTTTAACTTGGCTCTTATTTCGCATTTATGTTATTGTTGATATTAATTTTACACAACAATGTTTGATAAATTTTCATCATTTTGCTTGAGTGTGCTGTCAAATGATACTTCGTGGCTGGGGGCACAGTACTTTCTTTTTTCTTTTTTTTCTCTTTCGTGGCCAGCAACTCTATGATGCTTTTGGTGTCTCTGATGTCCACGGGCGAGGATAGCCACTTTACATAATATGTAGATCGTCAGCTCGTTTCTCAGCTTTTTCAATACAAAAAAATCTTTAAAATGTTATGTTATTAATGTAATGTTGTGTTATTAAACGAAACTGAAATTTGCGTGCGTTTGAGTATGTTCAAATCTGTTTGGAAAATCCAACTTCCATTATTTTAAACTACTGCTATAAAGAGTTAACGATTTCATTCGTTCCAACTCATATAATAAGGTGCAACTACCTATAATTAGATACGATAGATAAGTATATAGCTTCAAACCCTCACACATCAATGATTTCCCTGCGTAAGATATATACTTATTTATAGCGCAATATTTTAGGACATGGAGACTCCCTTATAATACTGCCTTAAAATTTTATATGTTTAAGTCATGTGAACACAGTTGTTTAAAAGCAAACTGAGATTGTTTGTGAATAAATGGAATAACATATTCATGGAAAGCAAAACCGTTGTGGACAATGGGCGTACGGTTACCAGGTTTATATGAAATTTTGAGATGAAATATGTATAATGGAAATAAAGAAAGACTGACATAAGTATGTTGCAATAATCTTCTGTTAAGTGACTTCAGTTAACCTAAGGTTATAGGGAAATCCTGGTTCTATTCTCCACACTGCTCCATTTCGGGTTGATTTGCTTTGGTTTTAATTTTCCAATAAAAATTATTCTTTCTATCTTTAGATAGTAAGTAGTTTACCCTTTGTCAATCTACGTATGTGTGTATGGTGTAAAAGTTCTGGGTCTCCCTGTGTAAATCAAAACTGGCAGTTACCCGAAGCTCAAGCTTAGCCAAACAAACCCGGACAATACATGGCGGCTGAACAAATATTCCATTCAAATAATGGCTTTTAAAATCCTGTATATCTACGTTGTTTATTTACTTAATTGAAGTTTGATATTTAATACAGTTCTACAGTTTACAGGAGCGTAAATTTTTTATCTAGGAATTATATTAATAGCAAAGTTTCACTCACCACGAAACTTTTAACTAAAGCATTCTCAGGTTAATTAAAAGTACTCCACACCGATGTGACGACTCGTGTAGTTCAATGGTTACCATGCCAGACGCCACGCCAAGGGTCCTGGGTTCGATTCCCAACGTGGCAGAATAAATGATGAGTTTGAATTTCTGTTCTCGGTCTGAGTGAGTGTGATCTTGTCTTTGTGTTGTCCATGGCACCCACGACATAGGGAAGTGTGCGGCTAGTGTGAGGCCATGAATGTGAAGCGTTATTTTTTTGTTTAACTATTTAATTTTTGTTAAGAAAACATCGTTGTTCGTCAAACAAAACATTTATTTTCCCTATCTTCGGTTAATGAATAAAACAGCTCCCCTTTATTCCGTCATGTTTAGTTTGCGTTTGATCCCCGTGATCTTTGAAATAGGCAAACGGTTTACAGGCGTGGAATCACCACTCATGAAAGCGCACGATAAAAGGAAACAGTAGATAACTTTAAGGTACGAAAGAAAGTTCCCTCACGTCTGTCCATTCCAGGAAACTTTCCAGGACTTTGTTACAAAGGCAGGTGTCACCGCAAATTGTGAACACTGGTACTTTATAATTTGTTTTTGCCCCCGGCTTCTATCGCGGTAGAGTGGTTTCACAAACGAAATAACAAACATAATAAATGAAATGGGCATGGTCTGTCTGTGTGCCAAGTTTCATCCTAATCTGTCTGTATATTGGTTAACGCGTAATGGAAAAACAAATATCAAACATTTTTACAAACTTCCACATTTATAACACGAGGAATAGGAGTAGAATAGGATTCCTCTGGGAGTAATTGTGAACTATTACAATATAATGATTATGTACAATAATATTTCAATGTTATTCATTAGTTATGGTTTATAAATATCATTGGGAACTTATTTTTCATTATGTATGTATGTATGTAAAGGCCGTAGTACAACCGATGCCGGGGCTAGGCTATTAAAGCATATATTTGAAGCATGGGAGGCGTCACATAATGCCATAGGAGTATTTTGTGACTTATCTAAGGCATTTGATTGTGTTGAGCACGAAACATTGCTGTTTAAACTTAGACACTATGGTATAAAAAACAAGGCCCTTAGCTTGATCGCGTCTTATTTGAGTAATAGAATACAAAGAGTTAGCATAAACGATATTAAGTCATCGGGGTCACCGGCTGTGATTGGTGTACCGCAGGGCTCGATCTTGGGTCCGTTTCTTTTTCTGGTATACATTAACGATTTACCACATTATGTAAAGAACCAAGCGGATATTGTACTATTTGCTGATGATACATCACTAATATTTAAGTGTGAAAGGAATAAAGTAAATTTCGACGACGTAAATAGTGCTCTTTCGCATGTGTCGCGTTGGTTCACTATCAATAATTTACTATTAAATGCAAAAAAACGAAATGTATAGAGTTTGTGCTACCTAATGTTAAAAAAGTCAGCAAATCTCTTAAACTAAATAACGAAACATTGCATATGGAGGAATCGACGGTCTTTTTAGGGGTGACCTTAGATAGTAAACTTCAATGGGGCCCACATATAACAAATCTCGCGACAAAACTCGGTAGGTAGGGCTGCTTTTGCTGTTAGGAAAATAAGGCAGTATACAGACGTCGAAACTGCTAGGATAGTCTATTTTGCTTATTTCCACAGTGTTATGTCTTATGCCATCTTGCTGTGGGGCAAAGCAGCCAATATAAAACAAATTTTCATACTCCAGAAACGGGCTGTTAGGGCTATTTATAAACTTAGGTCTCGGGAATCTTTGCGTGAAAAGTTCAAGGAAATAGGTATACTTACAGTAGCTTCCCAGTATATCTTCAACAATGTAGTTTTTATACGGAAGAATATAAACGCGTATAAACAAAATTTTGATATTAATAATCGCCATACGAAAAGAATGCATCAATTAGTTACGCCTTCGTTCCGCCTAAGTAAAGTGCAGCGATCTTTCATAGGGCTTGGTATACATTTCTATAATAAAATCCCAAAATTAATACGTGACTTGCCAATAGAAACTTTCAAAAAACGCGTAAAGACACAATTGTTAGGCAAGGGATATTATAGTGTAGACGAGTATTTAAATGACAAAGACGCATGGAAATGACCAGCTCTGCAACCAGTTCCGCTCAGAATAGTAAATACTTTTGTATTATTATCTTTTTTTATAATATTTTTTTAAAAGATGTGCTGAGGAGTTTCTTTAGGCTTTTCTTCTCCTCCACGACAAAGCACCTTCCGAAAAGCCAAAAAATGACGTGCATAAGTGTATCAGTGATACCTATATGAATAAAATATTTTGACTTTGACTTTGACTTTGTATTATACATATTTTTTTAAGTTCATCGCATGCACCTTGGATACCAATTCACAATTTGCAAGTTAATTAAAGAATCTATCTTTGAGCTACAAAAAGATTGTAAATGGTTGGTTAATATAGGTACAAATAGGAAGTTAATTATAACGTTGAAGCGGTATTCTTCAGTGGTCTACACTCTCGCAAGCTAAGTTTTACTCCGAGAATTTAGTTTACTCCATTAAGCTTTGCCGCTGTTTCTTTTCTGAACAACTCAGTAAATATTTATGTGTTATGTTACTACATTGTTACTCTTTCCAGTTGTATAAAAGGGTTGTGAAATAGTATGAAGATTTGTAAATACATTTCTAGTTACTGTTAATCGGATATCTTTGTATGTACCTATCATACAAGTATCAGTGTGTACGTGGGCGTGTGTGGGTGTGTGGGTGTTGTGTAAGGTCGCAGCAGGATTTATGTCTGAAGTGATTGATTTCACTTCAATTTACAGTTTTCATAATAATGCAATAAAAGAATGAATAATTCGTGTAAGGGTGAATAGGCTTTCGAATGTATCAAAGTACCTTAGAATGCCTAAGACTACTCGTACACCGTCCATCATGTGGAATTGTATTGTGCTTCACTATAGTAAGTATGAAAAGTTTCATCGAAATGAATAAGATAACAACAGCTTTACAATGTACATAATACAAAAAGTAGCTTAATTATACCTTTAGTTTCTAAAGTTCATTCAACACCAATGAAGTCACGTAATAATTGCAATACGAGACTAACCAAAACAACTTGGCATTCATGAATTTCTTTTCATAAAACAAAAGAAAATACTTGATTGCACGAAAGTCATAATACAGCAATCTCGGTTATTTCCACAAATCAAAAGAAATGAAAAGTGTAATCGTTCCGAGTTCGAAATATATCTACCATCCGCTTAAATCTTAATTAAACCCCTGGAAACAGCAAAAAGCGTTCAAACAGCGCTGATATTGCTGACAGCCTGTGGTTTTAATTAGCCGCCTGTTCTATCGAAACCTGATAGCGCACTAAACGATATATTTAAAAGCTTTTATTTAAAAACTTGCAATGTTTGTGACATTGGGTCAAGTCTTGCAAGCTGAACTACTACTCCTTTCTTTTGTCCTATCGAGAAGAAAGAATGTATTTTTATGATTACACATAAAATTTAACTTATACAAGCATTAAATTATGATAACTCGTAATACTTATTTTTAGTATTTCGTTGTGTCATCCAAGGATGGCTTCATTCGAAAATTTTCTTCAGCAGTCAACGACACAAACTTGAAATTTTATATAATTGAAATAAAATAGCCTGATTCATTAAACAGACCAGACATGTCTATAAATCAGACCTACTTTAAACTATACGTAGTAATACGAGTACATATATTACTCTGTTAATTAATAAAATCTAAACATACCGATGGCAATTATTACTTTGAAGGCTAGCCTCGCTAAAACTTCTACAAATATTATCAAAGACATTGAAATTAGAGACTGGCTAGCCACCTGATCAGTCAATTAATTAATTAATTTATTAATATCTTGAGCATGGTTCCTAAAATATTTCTAACAACGATCAACATGTTTTGAAGTTGAATTGAACTGAATTTAATTATTTTTGATTTTACTTCTACTGTTGTATTTAGAGATATTAAACGTTAGGTGCGTTTCTTCATATTTTCCTATAAAATATCGTTTGTTTCAACCGTGTCTCGGTGAGACAAGTCCGCCACGGATCTTATTAAATTTCTCCAGAGCATCGTAAAGATGGAAGGTGCCTACGCATATCCTTAGGTTTTCGTTCTTTTACCGTCCCTTTCAGTAATTTCTTTTGAGGTGGATCGCTTATTACGAAGCGAGCGCCGAAGCGTGTGTGAAACGTAAGCGAATACAGAATCCGTTCTAAAAACGTCCTAACGGGGTATAAAACTCACAATATCTACCCACTTTTCCAATGCCAAGGTAGGTATTATTTTGTATCTCATAAGACATTTATATAAATAATACTTATAACAAAGTTTATACTTTTGTTTGATGGTCCCAAAGAATTTAGGTGAATTTCATATTGCGTCCAGTAAAGCGTTCGTAACGAGAAGGATAATAACATAGCCATATGATTAGCATAACAAAAGGCAACAGCAACATTGCAATAAAGAGAAAAGGGTAGGCTTATTACATAATAAAACCAAATGTTCTAAATTTTACTATCATACCGGCACTCGTATTTTATTGTTTACCGATTTTACAACCCAGTGTCATGGTACTTTGCAAAATGGACACAATTAAAAAAAAAAAAGCAACAACCCATAATTGTCCCACTGCTGGGCTCGGGGTCTCCTCTCACAATGTGAGGGGTATAGGCCATAGACTACCACGCTGGCCAAGTGCGGATTGGGAGACTTCACACACCTTTGAGAACTCTCAGGTGTGCAGGTTTCCTCACGATGTTTTCCTTCACCGAAGCAAGTGATAATTAACTTGTAATACGCACATAAAAAAGCAAAGCAAAGCAAAAGCACTCGGGCCCCTTGGTTCGGGAGACCAACGTTTTAACCGCTAGGCTATCACTGCTTATAACACAATTTACTATTAGTTAACTAAAACACTATAAAATGGTATGTCGTTATTAGTGACTCGTTATGCTTTATTTCATATATTTAAGGGCGAAGTCCTGACTGACTGACGTGTCTCCATCATTTCCAAACCCCTGGAGTTAGAAAGCTGAAACTTTGCACGCTCGTTTCCTTTTAAAAGTAGGGAAATATTAATGCTGGACATTTAGGTTTAGGTTTTTCCACGAGATAGGGAATAAAAAGGATTTACAAGATCGGTTTAAAAATTGCCTTATTCCTGTGACGACATTGCAGGAATTACTTAATGCACTAGCGTAGCCGTAGTTGCTATACTTAAGTATATTACTGTGATGTGATATCAGTTCTTACTTCTTGGTTCGAACCGTTGCCAGCGGTGTTTTAAACTTCAAACCAGGGCGCACCTCGAGGGAATTAAGACCGCAGCGTGAGTTTCAAGTTGACTGGTTAAAACCCTACTCGATAGGTATTGTTTGCCTTGGATAAAGGTTGCAACTTATTATTTATTTTGACACGGTAGCTCTTTAGGTTACTGACAAAGCGATGGTAACATTTATTCTTAAGGCTGCAGTCTTGCAAAATTCACTCGCGGCGAATTATTTGTACAAATTTGTATTTTTTTTTCATACAAAGTAATGAAATATCATAAAATATTATTATTACACAAAAGTAACCATAATATAAGTAATAGCTAGTTATTTTTTTTAAGTTCATCTAGGTGGATTTTGTTAGGTAAATCAATCGTTAAATACAGCTCTTTCGCGCCCAACGTCATTTCGAGTTATGTTTGTAAGCTTACTTTATGGAAACAAAGAATTAATTTACAAATCTGTTCAGCGCATAATTAGCTCAACATTCTTGTCTTAAAAATGCGCTGAATAGTTTTTTCTAATTATCTTTCATTTTCTTAATTCAGACATAACAATTCCTTCAAAATTCTCGGTTTTTATCTCTTTACAAATGGTTTGTTTCATAATAACTATGCATCGTATGTATGTAAATAATTGATTATTTTAATGCCACGAGTTCAATAAAGCAAATACAAAAATAAAGTGCACCTAAATCACCTTACTCTAACAATAATAATAATCTCAAAAGACCTACAAAAAAAGAGTTTATAAACAAGAAATGCGAGGGAAATTCCTTAGTGGCCAATGCACGGCCGAAGCGTTCAGACGTGTAGTCCACGACGAATAAAACTGTTCCCTCTCACTCTAACCTTGCTCCGGCTCTGACGTAGATTGTGTATCGAAAGTTGCTCTACTTTATTATTTTTTTTTTATAATTTTTTGCGTGTTTTGTAAATATTTGTATTTTAATAATAGTTTTTGTAAATATTTGTGTATCAGTAATAGTTTTGTACATAATTATTTGATTTCAATATGGATCGTAAACTTAAACAATATGCATCAACACGCCAGTGAGGTACATTAGTAGTAATGCTATCGATACTATATAAATACCTAAAAACGGTTCAACTAGTTCGTTATAGACTGTAAGTAGAACTATATAACTATATAGTTATCAGACTGTTAGTAGAACTCATAGTTAATATAACTTGTCTTCTAAAAATATAGTACATAGTTATATCAATTCCTACATTTTTTCCTCTTTATTTTCTTTAAGAAGGAGCTAATAAGAAAGAAAGAAAGAAACATTTATTCCGTCATGAAAATAACATGGTACATGGGTTACAAGGTTAAACTACGGTGAAAGAAAAAGTACTAACAAAATGTAACCCTTTACTAAATTATTGCTTGACATGAAACATAGAAAATTTAGCGGGTACCATGTCACCTGACGAAAAAGGACTACCCTCTGCCTGTGCCATGGAGCGGCTAGGAACCAACCACGGCTGCTGATTTACAGTGTAGTCCCCTTTTTCGTGTAGTTTCACATGTGGCGTCAATCTTATTAATATTGTATATTAATATTATTTTAGAAGCAGGTCAATCCAAAGTTGAAGATAATTTACAACTTAATTATTTATTTTATTTAATTTTATGTGTATATGATTAAATGATACTTATTAGGGATATAATATTATAAAGTGGGAAATAAATAATTATACAAACTATAAAACATACAGAACAAGTGTACATAACAAGTGTACATGTATACAACTACACATCTTAATATGTTTAAAGGGGGTTTTTGTTGTCATGTTATTGCGCTTCAATTGATATACACCTATAGCTTACACCTATATCCATTTAGGGCAAATATTACCAATTATAAACAAGAAGTGATTTCAACGAAAATATAATTTCACGCTGTACTATATTATCACCCCTATTGAACGTTGAGAATACCAGATTGTAATACTAGATTAATTACAACATCTATACCAGGCATTCAAAGCATCTATACTAGCAACAAGGTGATTATTTTACCAAAAATTGGTGTGACCGTATCCGGTAAATTTCACCAGATCCGGTATACGTAAAAAACGTCGGACCCGGCCGGATTACCGGATCCGTTTTTCCTTATTGCAATCCCTAGTTCTATCATATTATTATATACCTATCACGTCTGTGGAGTTTCGCTAGCTAATTTAATTTGAAATGAAATGAAATGAAATGAAATAATCTTTATTCATGTAGGTATCACTGATACTCTTATGCACGTCATTTTTTTTAATCTACCAGCTTTTCGGAAAGGTGCTTTGTCATGGAGGAGAAGAAAAGCCGTAAAGAAACTCCTCAGCACATCTTTTAAAACTAAAACTTATATCTATTACAAAAATAGGTATTCTCTAACCTGTGCAGAACTGGTTGCCTAGCTAGTCATTTCCAAGCATCCTTGTCATTTAAATATTCATTTATGCTATAGTAGCCCTTGCCTAAGAGCTGAGCCTTTACACGTTTCTTAAAAGATTCCACTGGTAAGTCACGTATTTGTTTTGGGACTTTATTATAAAATTTTATACCTAGTCCCATAAAAGAACGTTGCACTTTAGAAAGACGGTACGAAGAGGTAGCCAATTGATGCGTCCTTCTTGTTTGACGATTTGAAAAATCACAATTTTGTTTATATGCAGTTATTATATGTATATTTATACATTATTATTATATGTATATGTATACAGTTATTATGTCTATATTTGTTTAAATTTGACTCGCAAGGACTCCCTTGATTTTAGTTTATAAATAGCTCTAATGGCTCTTTTCTGTAATACAAAAATTTGTTCTATACCGGCTGCTTTGCCCCTGTAGTTAGGCCCTAAACATGAATAATATAACTACTTACCTTTGGATTCTATTTCTCTTCATCACTTCTACGTTGGCACCCAATTTTCCATGCATTTTTTGCATTTGGTGCATTTTTTGTGTTTGCTTTATTGAACTCATGGCATTAAAATAATCAAATTTTTTCATACATACGATGCTTATTTATTATGAAACAAACCATTTGTAAAGAGATAAAAAACAGAGAATTTTGATGGAATTGTGACCTCGGAATTAAGAAATGAAAGATAATTAGAAAAAAATATTCAGTAAATTTTCAAGACAAGAATGTGGAGCTAATTATGAGCAGAACAGATTTGTAAATTAATTCTTTGTTGCCATAAAGTAAGCGCACAAACATAACTCTAAATTACTTTGGGCGCGAAAGACCTGTACCTATTTAACTATTGATTTACATAACAAAATCCACCTAGATGAACTTAAAAAACTTAAAATAACCAGCTATTACTTATATTATGGTTATTTTGTGTAATAATAATATTTTATGATATTTCACTACTTTGTATGAAAAAATGTACAAAGTTGTGAAAATAATTCGCCGCGAGTGAATTTTGCAAGACTGCAGCCTTTAGATTTTCTATATTGGGGATACTATAGAACACAAAAACACAGACAACTCTTCTATAGAAAAAAAAATACTTAGTAGAGCAACTTTCCGAACTAGTCAAATAATTACGCTATGTAGGATGAATGCGGGGACTGCGGGGAGCCTACGTGCAGACGCTTGACGTTTGGACTAGCCGCACGCGATTCTTATTTTGTGAACTACGAGACTAGGCCCTTAAGTGTTCCACATTGATCTGATTATCAAAAAATATTATGAATAATATTAGCAATAAACTCTATGGAATTAGGTGTTTGTTAAAGGTAAGCAAATTATTAATATTATAATGTCACTGTGTTAATAAAGACATCCCATAACACAAAAAAATTATAATCTGCCTCTAACTGCAGTTAATTGTTACTTCAATCTATCCTTCGTATCTATACAGAAGACATGGTATCTACAGAATCACAATACAAACTGTACTAAGGAGCAATTTAAGTAACCGTTAATTGACTGATGGCCGGTTTCTGAAGTCTCCAGTTAAACGATCAACAGCTATTGAATCAATAAAGTTAAACTTAAGTTATATATTCGATAACTGTCACTGGGTTTCTGAGCACGCGAGGAGCCTTTCAATAACTATGAATCCAATAACGAGTATCTAAAACTGCCACTAGATGGCTCTCTTCAAAAGATAATAAAAAGAAAAGTTTCAAATAGATATTATCATTTTATTTTGTCGTTTTGACTAATTGTATTTGTTTTTGGTAGTAAATATGTAAAAAATATTGTAATTTGGTATTTATTTGCGTCTGTTCATCATAGTCAAATATCAACAATAAAATTTAAAAACGTCAATTTAATGTTTATTTTGGTTACCATTGGTTACCATTGGTTACTATGGTAACATAGTATTTAAGAATAACACCTCTGTCATTCATTGTCAATCTAGAAAAAATTGTTGATTTCTTGCAAATAATTGTATTTGTATTTTCAATAATCTGAGGTCCTTGAGGCTATCCATAACCTACGGCACACACAAATGAACTCAAAATTGTTGTAACTTGTAATTTGTCATATTCTGTCCACGAAATGTTAAAATGAAACGTCAAATAAAGTTATGGAACCGATAAACTGCCATCTATGGTTAGATAAGTTAATCTTAGTTTAAACGGAGTTTATCTATTAACGCAGTGCTCAGAAACGCTTTTTCGGAACTTATCGACCCATTAGCGTTTTTGAATAGATAAACTCAGTCTCGATAAAAAGACCTCAGAAACCGGGCATGAGTGCGGCTGTCAGTGTTCATTACGACACATTCCGTAGAATCATCGAGACAGCTTACGTGACGTAATTTTACGTTCAATTAAAACACAAAGGTCGTGGAAATTACTCAACGATTACTCTGATTCGGTATCTATTAAGAGCACGTCGTACGTGAAAACACAAATTGTAGGTTAATCTTATGTCTATTTCTATGCAAATAGTAATATGATATATCCTTCTAATATATAATTATGAAAAATTTGTGAGAATCTTGATTACTTTTTCATGCAATAACTATTTAATGGGTTTTCATGAAAAGTAAACAGACCAAGATCTGGAATGAAATATAAAGTAGTTGTTTATTATCTCGGAAAACGCAAGTAAAGCCATGGGCAGAGCACTTGTAATAAAATGGAAATTCTAATGACTGCAGTATTTTATCGGCCATACATAGGAAGGGTCTTTCCTCATTACTGACGTGTTCTGAAGCGTACCGTTCCACTCTTCGGTTAATGTTAAGCTCAATAGTTTAATAAAATTAATAAAAGTTTTAAAAATGATGCACTATATTTTATTCTAATAAAATGGACAGTAAACGAATGTCCGAAACAACCGACACTACTTCCTCTGCCCGTTGTTATCATGAAGACGAGGCTGTTTGACTCTGCCAACCTGATAAATAACGCAGTGTTGGTAAACGAACTCCCGAATTTTTTTTAAGTCAACCGCGCAATTTATCCAAATAGGTTGCGAAGTTAAGAGACGCCAAGTTCCGCAAGAAGTAATAATATCGTGAATTTTTTAACTTTTTATTAATTAAGTGCTAAACTATAATAAATATATAATAATAATTCTATAATAATTCTATCAAAAACAAGAGAAGACGTAGTCTAGAGTGCTAAACCAATAGTCAATTTACTCTTGATTTTAAGTCGCTTGCATTATCTAGACATGTAGGTACGTGTAAACTAACCAAGTCGAATTACATTACAAGAGCTTAAATTACATGTTCTTGTGACTAAAATTTTAGGCTTTTCTACACTGAACTGGCACCCAGTTAGATCTCAATTCTTTTTTTTTAATGACTTTCTTTCATTTCACATTTATGTTTTTGATGATATAACTTCGACAGGAATAGATACCTGCAATACGAGTAAATACTTTAGTGACATAATCATGATGATGCTTGATGTTCATTTGTTTTGTTTGGTAAAAGGTAAAAATATACCATCAGTTGGTGTTATTTAATACACGTAGGTAATTGTTGATCACACGGTCTTCCCGGTTAGATTCCCATTATACGATCAATTTACATGCTAACAAGGTGTAACGTACATGTAATTACCCAAGAGCCGTATCTCGTGATACCAATTACGACTGAAGGGTCGCTCGCACACAAACCTCGCAATAAAAATTGTTTTAATACACTTAGAGTTTCATATTTATTTCCATTAACTTACTAAAGAAAGAAAATACATAAGTTAAGGATTTTTTTGCATGAGAAACGTCGAAAATCGACTTCATGAATGAACCACTGTGCCTAATGTATTGTTTTAGTAGTCTTAAACCATCTTCGCATTATTGCCTTTCAAATGAAACCAATTCGAGGGACATCGGTTGGATGGTTTCAGAGCAGTAGGCTATTCTGTTTTGTAACTCGACAGCGGAATCCGCGATAAGTTTCAAAATTGAAGTTCGAGTCCGAGATCTTGATATGTCATTCTCTAATCAATTACGCACTTGCGAAGTGAAGTGAATCACGAATTCGAACGTCAAACGACTAAAAATATGACAAATAAATATGTCATTGTCTAATCATCTAGTAAGCACTTGCGACGTGAAGTGACTCTCGAACTCTAACTTCAATTTTGAAAGTTATCGCGGATTCCGCTGTCAAGTTACAAAACAGAATAGCCTTGCTGATCTAATTTGACCGTTTCGTGCGGCGTATACCTGGTGCACCCACACGCTTTAATGGTAATAGCAGTAAAACCAGAAAATCATTAAATGATTGATTGCATTGTTTGAAACTCTTTAAATAATTTCACAGCCAAATCTATTGGGCTATTGGGTTCAATGGCTAGAGCGAAATTTTTTTAACAAGCACATTTTGTATAATTGTCATCGCCTCGGTTCACTTTTTCTCAGACACGTCAGATACTTTTACCAGACGCATGGTTTCTTCCCATCACATCTTCATCAATTTTATTAATCGAGCTATTGGTCCCTCGACTTGTATGATCTTTTTTAGTAAAACCTGTTCCTTCAAAATGGGATGAGTTAATTAATGCCACAAATAGTGATCCATAAATGAACTCAAGCTAAAATCGTTTGAGCCGGAATATTCTGCGGCAGAATATTAATGTAGAAGATGTGTCATAGTTTCTCCAGCATATGAGTAACTGCTAGGATTATATCGGACGCAAACTTTGCTCAACTTTGTTCATGTACCGTTCATGTTGCGGAGTTGTTCAACTAAGTGTATTTGTCTTGTGCAAGTTTTCGGCTCTCGGGGAGCCCGCCTGGTACTGGATGCAGGTCTGTTGCAGCGGAATTGTGAAAGAGAATTAATTTCATAATGTTGTGTAATATCGATACAATATTACACAAATTCACAGAGCCATTTATTTCATATTTTACAAGTATATTTCAATGTGGTTAGTAAGTTGTTACTAATAGTTTCCTTTTTATTGTTATTATATTTAGTCTTCTTTAATTGAAATATGGATCCCTTTTTGGATAAAGGCCTAATCCAGTTTCTCCCATAATGTCCAATATTGTTGTTGCTTAAGTTTAACCAGTTGTTTCCTGCTATCTGAATAATATTATCAGCCCACCTTCGCTTTGGTCTACCAATGTTTCTTTTCCCCAAAGGGCTTTTCCATCGTATGGTCCCTGATGGAAAAGACCTTTGGGGCCCTTGGGGCCCTGATGGTGTGATATCTGAGAGACGTTTATGTTATGAGTTGAAGAATAAAACAGAGAATAAAATAGAATATATGACGAAGAAAATGTAACTAACTAACTAACTAAGTTTAGTTAGGTTCATATAGTAAAACAACTGATCTCTTAAGCACCGCAGCACCCAAGGGATTATGGAAATGGATTGCCAGCTTTTTATCGGACACAGTTAATACTGTGTCTATGTGTGTGTATTGTGTACTGTCGCCGGTTCATGCAAAGGTATCACATTGTGTAATACGTATAAATTGGTATTCCACAAGGCTCCAAGCTGTCATCATCCATGTTTATAACGTGTGGTGACATCATACATTTTTCACACGGTGACGTTACGTGGACTTCAATCACGCTATCGAAGTTTTCAAGATCACTTGCATATTGTATAGGCAAAAAATGTTATTTATTTGTTTATTTATTTATTTTGTACACACAACAACATTTACAAGATACTTTTGGTTCGAGCGTATAACCAATGAATTTATTAACTATAATTACTTATATTAGGTTCAGGATTTTACTGAAATAAAAGTACGTGTTACCGATTTGAAGGCAAATTTAATACTTGTTTAAGATACATGGTGGTCTCATGCGGTGGGCCGAGCACATCGCTGAGCCGTCACATTTAGTTCTTAGAAGTAAACTATGCTAATGCTGTACCAGCAGTAGGAGAAAGAGGGCTATTCATAACTCCTCCGACCCTAAGAGGGAAATTATCGGAAGGTTCGGGTGAAGAATCATTCCGATAATTTTTCTTAAACAATAAACATTTAGGCGATTTTAGCCAAATTATATAACTCAAAAATACAATAAAACTGGAAATTATTAAAGTAAAAGTAACGTATCCTAAAATTTCACTGAAGCTAAAGTTCTTTCGGTTACTCAAAACACTTTCTATCACTTCACTATGTTTTAATGAAAAGGCCATGTATTTCACTTCATCTAAACTAATTCCCTTCATGTTCACTACACTTCCTCGGTATTGTGTGGTATTTTTCATACGCAACTGGGGCAAGGCGACAATAGGAATTCTTTCCACTACTTCAGATTCTACAAATATACGATGACGAAGGTGAATTCCATTGATTTGCAAGTCACAAGGCTCTTCCATGGTTAACAAGTAAGTGCCAAATACAAGTTGGTTACTGATATCTTCGCCACATTGCTTGGTTAGGGTTGTTTTTAGTCTACTATACAGGAGCCAGCTATCAGCATTGACTTCCTGAGCTCTGACCTCCTCGATTTGAATTTCTCGTTGTTCACAGGAAGTATGATCTCGGTCGAATTTCATCAGCTGCTCTACACAGGTAAGTTCGTAGTATAAGGCTTGATTGTCTACAGTGCATAGATGCTGATCGCCAGTAGACAATGGACGACAGGGTTTTATAAGCGGTAAGTATTTAAGTCCTTTCGCCAGAAGGTAAGGATATTTAGGAATTATAGCTAAGGTTTTATTTTCAGATTCGTGGAAAATTGGTAAGGAATATATCTTAAAATAATTATAGGACTTCTTATCGGTAAGTGGAACTTCCATTATAAATGTTATCTGGTTATTTTTTATAAAAGATTTTACACAAATAGTTTCCTCAATTTTTAATAAATTTTCTTCAAATGGTGGATACACCAAAGTTCCATGGTCAGAAATCAAATTTAGATGATACAATAGTTCTGTTGAATTGACAATTGATTGATGTAATATTGAGATTTTGCTTATGGCTAATGCTGTTTCAATTTCACTTAGCCTTGCAAAGATAATGCGAAAGCTACTCGTGAACACCGAAAATAATCCTGTGACATAAGTTAAGAAAATCCAATTGTTTTGCTTACTGCTTAAATCTTTCAGTAGCCCTTCTATCTTTGTTAGGCGATTGTGAAGATTTACAGTATTCTGACTTATTGTTTCAGTTACATTAATAAAACTGTCAAACATTTTGGAGACTATTGTTAATTTTTGACGTGATAACGTTTATAAAGACGATGAGCCTGAAAGGCATTCACGAAAACCGAGTAACGGCCGCTCACGTCACGGAAGCGCGCGCAGCATTAGAGAGAGAGGCACGCTAGACCGGCCGTTTCTCTCCCACTCAAGCGTAATCGGTCCGCTTGGAAGGCATTCTCGAAAACGTGGTAACGAGCCTGCTCACGTCACGAGCCACAACGCGCGCAAAGTATCGAGAAAGAGATACGCTGAATAATAATAAAACGAAATATATATCTGTAATTTAATATGTAAAATTGTAATTTTCATTCTATTTCCCGTTCCTAATGTGCGAATTGACAATATTTATATCATAAATTATTCTTCTACGAAATAGACGTTATCACGTAAAACCATTGTCCGTAAACCGACTTTACAGACAACCAATTTTGTTTTTTGAAATAATAATTTGATTATGGCTTAGCTCGGAAATAAGTTTTTCATATCTAACTGCGTCGTCATGATCTAGATTACCTGTTATTAATTTTATAACAGAACCCAATGGATTTATTAGTCCTCTTTTAGAACCTTTATGTGGAACAAGTTTTCGGTATTTCTCAATGGTGATATCGCGTATAAATTCCGTATGCATTTTCATATCTGTAAATTCCTGAGAATATGATGCATTCCAATCAATAAGTTTACAAAATTGTTCGTAGTTAGTGGATACGCGATTTAAATCGTTATAAATCTGTTCTAGACTTACGACCTTAACTATAGTCCAGTGACAGGTTTGAATATGTGCTTGCCCTTCGTTGACCGGGAATATTCCGGGATTTCCTTCAAGATTTTGCAAATGGAGGCCCAGCGTGGGTACTGCTAGCAGTAGGACGCCACACCACCTGTGGAGGGCGTTTGACATTTTTTATAGGTGTCTTAGAAATTCTTTCCCCGATTTGTATGGGTAAAACATTTCTTTTAGCCTGACCTACAACCTTTGCCTTTACGTATCTTGGTTTATCTTTACTTTTACGCTTGTTAACGTCTTTCACAAAAATAGTTTCGCCTTCAGTAAATTTAACAACTTCACCATCTTTCCTTTTCCTATGCCTTTCCTTTAACGCTACCATCTTATCTGCAAGATGCCTATACATACCCTTGATTCGTTTCGCATGATCTTTAATAATTTTCTGGAAATATTGTTTTTCCAACTCTATACTATACGGATTGTTTGCATCAGTATGTCCAAAAACAACTTCGAATGGGGTAAGTTCAGTAACAGAGTGAATCGTATGATTATAAGCCATAACCGAATACGTCATTGTGGATGCCGCATCGGTACATCGTTTTTCGTAATTTGCCAATCTGTAAATTTCAGTTAGGGTAGAGTGAAATCGCTCTATCAAACCCATAGAATTGGGGTTGTTAGGTGTGCCAATGTGAAGTTCTACTTTATGTAAGCTTAAAAATTCCTTCATTAACTCATTATTGAACTCAGTACCTGGGTCTGAACTTATCTTCCTAGGAATGCCATAATAAGAAAAATATTTCATTAAAGCACGGACAACTTCTGGAGTAGATTTGTTAGAAATTTCAATAGCCTGCCCTAATTTGCTAAACGCGTCTACAAGGGTTAGATAAGTTTTACCTTCAATACTAAAAAGATCTATAAATATTTCCTGAAACGGAGCATTTTCAGTTTGTGTCAGCTGTAACACAGGTTTAATGGGTCGTCGATCGTACTTCATTTTCCGGCATGCCTCGCAACCATTTATAATTGCTGTTACTGTTTCCTGCATCTTATCCCAATAATAAGTCATACGAAGCCTAACTAATGTCTCTTTAATGCCACGATGGCATGTCTTTCCTTCATGATGTTTAAGTATTATATCTCTCTGTTCTCCTTCATTTTTAACATATATCACTCGGTCTGTGCACTCATAAAAATTAATACCTTCTGTAAAATTTTGAATAATTACATTACTGAATAATCTACGATGTTCCTTATCCTCAAAGTAAATGAAATATTTAATTTTTGGTTTAATGTATTGTTTAATAAAAAATTTAACTAACTCTGCGTTATCTGTTGGAAGGAAAACTTCTAGTACCTTTTGTTTTTCACTAGAGATATCCTTAACTTTAATTTCATTTTTGAGACATGAGAACACTAAAATTTGATTAGGCTTAGTGTCTATAGCTTTGTGTAAAATCGGTATCCCTGTGGATTCATTTAAAGCTGAATGCACCGTATACGATTTACTAGATTCGGGTAAAATTGAATCATTAAACTCTACACTACTAGCTGTTTCGGTCCGACTTAGGTCTGATATAGTTATTGTCGATGAGTCACTGCGTTCTAATACTTCGTTAGATTTAGATCTTTCCGTAACTACGCTATTTTTCTGATATTCGTCAACATTAACTATAAGAGATTGATTATATTATCGTTATCTGTACCTAAGGCATTAATTTTAATTCTGGAAAAGGCATCAGCGTTGGTGTTCTGTTTTCCTTTTTTGTAAATTAATTCAAAGTCATAGTCTTGTAAGCGGAGTCTCCAGCGAGTAAGTTTACTACTAGGGTCTTTTAGGGATCGAAGCCATACCAAGGGTCGATGATCCGTGTATATGAAAAATTTCCTGCCATACAAGTATGGTCTGAAATGTTTCACCGCCCATATTATAGCGAGCAATTCACGTTCGATTGTACTATAACGTGATTCAGTATCGCTAAGGGTACGACTGGCGTACGCAATAGGTTTATCACTGCCAATTACTCCTTGTGACAAAACTGCACCAAAAGCAACGTTGGACGCGTCAGTCGTAAGTATAAACGGTTTGTCATAGTCGGGGTATTGTAAAAGAGGGGCATGTGTCAAAAGTTCCTTACATTTGTCAAATGCGTCTTTATATTTTTGGTCAATTATAATTTTGTTACGCTTTTTTAAACAGGATGTCAATGGTTGGGTAATTTTTGCAAAGTCTTTAATAAAACGTCGGTAATAGCCTACTAGTCCGAGGAAACTCTTAATTTCGGTCGTCGTAGTTGGTAAAGGGTAGTTAAGTACAGCCGAGATTTTATCATCATTAGGTTTAAGTCCTTCTTTAGTAATTTTATGTCCAAGGTAAAGTACTTCTTTGCGCAAAAACTCTGACTTGTCAAGTTGAATTTTCATGTTAGTGGCTTTTAGTCTGTCAAAAACGGTTCTTAAATTATGTATCATATCATCAAGGCTGCTTCCATAAACTATAATGTCGTCTAAATATACCATGCAATGCAATCCTTGTAATCCACGCAAAATGTTATCCATTGTCCTCTGGAATGTGGCTGGGGCAGTTTTTAGCCCAAACGGCATTCTGAGAAATTCAAAATGTCCATTTTGAGTGGAAAAAGCTGTTTTCTGTCTGTCATTTTCATCTAACTCGATTTGGTGGTATCCGCTTGCTAAATCAAGCGTAGTGTAGTAAGTACTTTTCCCTAATTTGTCAAAGAGGTCATGAATATTCGGTAGTGGGTATTTGTCATCTATAGTAATTTCATTAAGTCTTCTGAAGTCAATAACCATCCTATATTTTCTTTCACCGGATGCGTCCATCTTTTTAGGCACCAGGTGAACGGGCGCATTCCAAGGGGAATGTGACTCTTGAATAACATTGTCGCTTAATAATTTGTCAACTTGTCTGTTTATTTCGTCTTGGACAAACGGAGCCTGTCTATATGGCTTCACATATATAGGGTCTTCGTTTTTAGTTCGAATGTGATGTTTTACAGAATTAGTAAATGTCAAGGGAATTTTGTCACAGTAAAATATGTCCTTGTATTCTTTACAGAGTCTATAAACCTTTTCACGTTCTTCTTCATTCGTATGGTCAAGTCTAAGTTTACTTAAATTGTCTTCAAGTAGTTTGTCGGTCTCAAAGTCAGTTAAGTTATTAATAAAATTAACATTAATATTATTATCTTCATATTGAGTTACCTGAAATGGATGTTTTATATTAAGTCGTTTAGGACTATCTGAACAATTTTGAATTACTGTATATGCGTATCCATTTACACAGTTGACTATAGCGCTAGGCATACGCATACCATTCTCAAATTCATGGAAGTCAAGTATAGCATCGCCCGAATGCTGATCGACAGGCAATTTAACGCGTTGTTCTGTGCGTGAAGGTATGTCAATTATATAATTTAAGTTATTATTAATTAAAGGAATACAAGTAGTGCTAGTTGTAATTATTTTATTTTTTAAATCAATTACTGCATCTAATTGTTGCAAAAGATCGTTACCAATAACTCCGTCATATCGTGCATCAACGTCATAGATATAAAATTTATGCCATGAGTCTGTCGCGAAAGAAGGCAAAAGAGGTATTTCTATTACCTTATCATGCACGCTAGAAGCATGGGTGCTCACAACTACAAAATTTTCATTTCTAATATATTCACTGAAATATTCCAAAGCTTTTCGAGGACGGTTTACGGTTTAAGATTTTTATTTCTCAAAAGAATTTTACAATTCACTTACAGAGAAATAATATATATATATAGGACTTATGAATGATCTCATACTACCAGTGTCAATCATCATTTTTGCGTCTATTTCTTCTAAATAAATGTAGGGAAGCTTTAAATTGGGATCACAATTTATTTCTAAGACTTCTTTTCCTTGATCGAGGCCTTTTCCTGAAAATCCTGATTATAATTTGTCGATTCTAAATCATTATTAGGTATGTTAAAATTTTCCATATCATTTAAGTCGTTCGAGTCGTCATAGTCACATCTTTTAAAATTATAAGTCTCGTCATAATATTCAAACTCGTACGGGTTGTATTCATAGTCGTGCGGATTATATTCATAGTCACAATCGTTCATATTAAGTTCATTTAATGAAAAACCTTGTTGAGGCTTAAACGGGGCTGTTCTCATCGATACATCTTGAGATTTTAGTGCTGAAGGGACATTCGATTGATTTTGTTGCAACAGTTTGTAACCGAATTGTTGCGGAGATTTATATCCGAACTGTAAGGGTGGCCTATAGCCAAACTGAGGCGGCTTATAACCAACCGGTTGAGGTGGTCTATAACCAAATTGTTGTGGTGGCTTATAACCCAACTGTTGCGGTGGTCTATAACCAAACTGTTGTTGTGGTCTATAACCAAACGGTTGCAATGGTAAACTTGTTAGAGGACGATATCCGAATACAGGCTTGGGCACTTGGCCTTGACCCATCAATTGAGGTACCCATTTTTGAGTATTATGGGAATAATTAGAATTAAATTTAGAATGAAAAGGTAACAAGGGTTTGTTCCCATTTAGATGATTTGCCGATGACCTTGAACTTGTTCCCGAAATTTGGTTACAACCATGTAAGCGATTACGCGTATTATATTGTTCTAAGAAATTAACTTCCTCAAGGACAATACTTAAGGCTTCTTCTAGAGTTGAAGGCGATTTGAGCCTAACTATACGCACCATATTTTCAGGTAAGTTATATAAAAATACACTTAAAGCCGTGTTGTCGTAAATCACCAATTTAGCGCGTTTTAACTCCTCACTAATTGATAATGAAAGCATCTCCGATGAATACAAGATCTGTGAATGTTTCAATGACTATTTTTCTAATATTGGACTATCTTTAGCGAATAAAATTAAAAGAGCAAATCCAAATCATGATGCAACATTAAGCGTAGATAAAACTATAACGCATTCAATCAGTCAATTTTCTTCCTCAAATACAGATGAAATAAGTAAAATAATAGATAATCTAAATAGTAATACTAGTTCTGGAATTGACGGTATAACCACAAAGTCTATTAAATGTGTCAAAAATCTCATAATTAATGAACTTACTCAATGCATAAATTATTGCCTAGACACTGGCGAATTCCCTGATAGTCTTAAAGTTGCGAAAGTTACCCCAATCTACAAGGCGGGAAATAAAACAGACCCAGGTAACTATCGTCCTATTTCAGTACTTCCGATTTTTTCAAAAATTTTTGAGCGGGTTATTTACAATCGCCTAGAGCAATATCTAACTACTCTTAACTTTATTTATGACAAACAATACGGCTTCAGGCCGAAGTCAAACACACTTTCGGCTACGACAGACATAGTTACTAAAATAATGATAAACATTGATAAAAAAAATATTGCTGTTGGGGTATTTATCGATCTAAAAAAAGCATTTGATACGGTAAGCCATAATATATTGCTTAAAAAATTAAATAACATTGGTATAACTGGTACTGCACTTAGCATTTTTAGATCATATCTTAGTAATCGCTATCAGGTAGTTAAAATCGGAAAGACTCAGAGTAGCCCCAAAAATATTAACTGCGGTGTCCCACAGGGGTCTATTTTAGGACCATTATTATTTTTAATATACATAAACAGTATTAGTCAAATTGGATTACAAGGTGAACTTTCTTTGTATGCTGATGACACTGCTTTATTTTACTTTGGCCATTCAACGTGGTTTCAAGATAATCTGCTCACTATCAACATTTCTAAAACGAAATACATAATATTCGCAGCAAAAAATAAAAAAAATTACAGATTATCCTCCGTTAAAAATAGATAACATAGAAATTGATAAAGTAGATAGCGAAAAATACTTAGGTTTAACACTTGATAGCTCTTTATCCTGGAAACCACATATCAGTCGGATAAAAACAAAATTAACCACTCTCACAGGCATACTGCGTGGCATTGTACGATGTCTTCCTCGCAAAGTGAAGTACTATATCTATAACTCACTTATTAAATCACACATTGACTACCTTATAGAGATTTGGGGCACAGCAGCAAAAACAAACTTATCGGTTTTACAGGTAGCGCAAAATAAACTTTTAAAAGTATTGTTCAATTACGATTTTTTAACTCCTACAGTAAAAATATATAAAGAAACAAATATAATGAACATTATACAAAGTTACAAATACAACACGTGCATTTTAATTAGAAAAATTCTTAGCAGGGACATACACACACATATAACATTTACTAAGAAATCACAATTCCAAAAAATGCGACTTAGAAAGGCTGATCATATTGTATTACATGCACCGCGAACACAATACGGAAAACGTAATATTTTGTATGAAGGTGCTCAATTATACAATAAGCTTCCTCTGGATATAAAACAAGCTAAAACAATATTATCATTTAAAAAGCTTCTAAAATTTTATATCCTAAATAAATCATAATAAAATAAAATAAAATTCCTTAACATTACGAGTATAAATAGATACTTACATTTATTTCATATCTTTCCTATTAAATTCCCTATTGACAGCAAAAAGAAAAAATAATATAAAACAAAATAAGAATATATATATATTAAAACATAGTAAAAAATCTTCAAATGAACTTTTCATTCATAGCAAACATACTACGCTCAATGTCGCATCTAGTACCACGTACTTCGCTAACTCTGTGTATCAGTGAATAGCAAAGAACTGTACTACTAATATTTTTGTGTAACTACCCTCTATTATTTTATTGTACGCTATGCCTTTAACATGTAACTAATATGTTATGTTTCTCAAGTAAGTGAATTTGTAATTCTTTTTGAGAAATAAAGATTCTTAAACCTCACTATCGATGGTATTCACTTTTGACATTAATAATGAACGAACACCTTGAATTCTGTTACAAAAGTCTAAATAGCTTTCACCCGATTTAATTTTTAAAGATTCTAATTCGATATTAATACACGCTTCACTACGCGGATCTCCAAAATGTTGAATCAACAATTTTTTTAACGCGGACCACGTAACAATATCATCGCGTTCTGATAAAAGTGCAGCTGCATCCTCTCTTAGTCTACTCGTTATAACATTAAAAACATAAAGATCTTGTTCAACACTTCCTATAACTTCCTATAACATTAACCAGTTCACTAGCTTCTTCACCGACGGAAGCACTTTCTATATTAAAAAATCATATTAATGAATGTAATATTTTATTTGAATTTCAACATATAACCGCTAGAGACTTAATTAAGGCCTTTCAGTCTCTGAAGGTAAAGAATACGGGTGATTTGTGGGGCGTCTCGGTAAAAATAATACAGCATATTATAGGTATTATAGCTCCATATTTGGTCGTAGTTTTTAATAAATGTATAGATCTAGGTATCTTTCCAGATCTTATGAAATGCAGCAAAATCATTCCACTTTTTAAAACAGGTGAAAAAACTGATCTTAATAACTATAGACCAGTTTCTGTTTTACTAACCCTTAGTAAGATTTTCGAAAAGATAATATTGAATCAAATGCTAACCCATTTCAACAATAATAAATTATTACATCCTGAGCAATACGGTTTCACTAAAGGCCGTAGTACAACCGATGCCGGGGCTAGGCTATTAAAGCATATATTTGAAGCATGGGAGGCGTCACATAATGCCATAGGAGTATTTTGTGACTTATCTAAGGCATTTGATTGTGTTGAGCACGAAACATTGCTGTTTAAACTTGGCCACTATGGTATAAAAAACAAGGCCCTTAGCTTGATCGCGTCTTATTTGAGTAATAGAATACAAAAAGTTAGCATAAACGATATTAAGTCATCGGGGTCACCGGCTGTGATGGGTGTACCGCAGGGCTCGATCTTGGGTCCGTTTCTTTTTCTGGTATACATTAACGATTTACCACATTATGTAAAGAACCAAGCGGATATTGTACTATTTGCTGATGATACATCACTAATATTTAAGTGTGAAAGGAATAAAGTTAATTTCGACGACGTAAATAGTGCTCTTTCGCATGTGTCGCGTTGGTTCACTATCAATAATTTACTATTAAATGCAAAAAAAAACGAAATGTATAGAGTTTGTGCTACCTAATGTTAAAAAAGTCAGCAAATCTCTTAAACTAAATAACGAAACATTGCATATGGAGGAATCGACGGTCTTTTTAGGGGTGACCTTAGATAGTAAACTTCAATGGGGCCCACATATAACAAATCTCGCGACAAAACTCGGTAGGGCTGCTTATGCTGTTAGGAAAATAAGGCAGTATACTGACGTCGAAACTGCTAGGATAGTCTATTTTGCTTATTTCCACAGTGTTATGTCTTATGCCATCTTGCTGTGGGGCAAAGCAGCCAATATAAAACAAATTTTCATACTCCAGAAACGGGCAGTTAGGGCTATTTATAAACTTAGGTCTCGGGAATCTTTGCGTGAAAAGTTCAAGGAAATAGGTATACTTACAGTAGTTTCCCAGTATATCTTCAACAATGTAGTTTTTATACGGAAGAATATAAACGCGTATAAACAAAATTTTGATATTAATAATCGCCATACGAAAAGAATGCATCAATTAGTTACGCCTTCGTTCCGCCTAAGTAAAGTGCAGCGATCTTTCATAGGGCTTGGTATACATTTCTATAATAAAATCCCAAAATTAATACGTGACTTGCCAATAGAAACTTTCAAAAAACGTGTAAAGACACAATTGTTAGGCAAGGATATTATAGTGTAGACGAGTATTTAAATGACAAAGACGCATGGAAATGACCAGCTCTGCAACCAGTTCCGCTCAGAATAGTAAATACTTTTGTATTATTATCTTTTTTTGTAATATTTTTTTAAAAGATGTGCTGAGGAGTTTCTTTAGGCTTTTCTTCTCCTCCACGACAAAGCACCTTCCGAAAAGCCAAAAAATGACGTGCATAAGTGTATCAGTGATACCTATATGAATAAAATATTTTGACTTTGACTTCCTTTAAACCGATCAATCAAATATTGGCATTTTCGCAAATAAAGGTTTAAGTGTCTTTTATCACCATTAAATACCGGAATTAATTCAACAATTTCTTTTGGAACTGGTTCAAGTCTCGTAGTAGTCATTATTAATAGAGTAGTAGAATATTTAGAGGCAGCAACTCACTTTTAGTTTAAATCCTATTAAATTTTACACACACACAAGTATTAAACAATAAAATACACAATCAAAATCACAAAAACACAATGATAATTTCTTATTCACCATAAAAAAATGTAAAAATTCAGCATAAAACACAAAATTTGTAAAAGTTGTAAAAATTTAAAAAATATCGCAAAAATAAAAATGATGACATTAGTCTATAAAAATAATAATCATTGAATTTTAAATGATTTTCTATATATTACTTCAATTAAATTACAATATTCAATATTAAAATGCAAAATCTCTGACAGTTAACTACGCTATGTCTGCTTCTAAAAATAGAATTCCAAGAATAAGATAAGCCCATATAATTTCATAGATACCTATCTGACTATAAATTAAAAAGAATGTTATATGAGCAAGTTTCGATCTCAAATATAACAATTAAAATTAAAATATTATGGTTTGAAACATAGGAGGATTTAAGCAAAAGGACTGGCGAAAAGTTCTACTCACCAACCGCTTACGACCCCCATACTCGATGATTTTCACCAAAAGAAATTTATTTGGTTCAAAGGATTTTCTCTGCTCTCGTAGACACTCACTTTTCTTGACGAATTTTGACGTCTTAAAAATGCGCAATTTACGATTTTATTAGAGAAAATCCTACCGGCTGAGCCACTTTTGGTTCGAGCGTATAACCAATGAATTTATGAACTATAATTACTTATATTAGGTTCAGGATTTTACTTAAATAAAAGTACGTGTTACCGATTTGAAGGCAAATTTAATACTTGTTTAAGATACATGGTGGTCTCATGCGGTGGTCCGAGCACATCGCTGAGCCGTCACATTTAGTTCTTAGAAGTAAACTATGCTAATGCTGTACCAGCAGTAGGAGAAAGAGGGCTATTTATAACTAGATAAATAATTTAAGAGACAGTTTGTACAAGGGTACTACTTATTCCTATTAAGAAATCTCTTCCAGTAAGTGGAATAGAGATGGGGTGGTGGTGTGGAATGTTCCGACTATATCAGTCGGGTTCGGTTAACTTAATGTAAGTAAAGAAAAGATATTGATTGAATAAAAAATAATGCTGTATTTTTTATCAAATTACCGACTTCAAGTGAAATATTTCGACCCAGTTACATGGACATTCATATAATGCGCTGAAAATAAGCCTCATGAATCATCATTAATTAAGCATGTGAAACAGTAAGTAGGTATGTAATCAATTTAATACCTTCAAAGCTTTTCGTTTGTAACTTTATACTCTGGGAATCTTGAGAAATGCTCAACACCCTTTGAATTTATTACGAGTGTAATTCCAGACAGAATTTGCAGATATATTTAAGTTAGTAATATAATCCTGAGCTTACCTAGAAGACGCAGTGAATAAATGAGTAGTCTATGATTTTGTTCAACAAAATGAGTCATTAACTTTTATAATATTTAGAAATAGGTTAATGCCTGTTTTCACCAACGGCCCCTAAATTTTAAGGGATACCTAAGGCTAAAATAGGTGTTATTTAGCATTGATTTCGTTTTTACCTACTTCTAAGGGACACTTATACGCTAAAGGGTCCTTTAAGTGTTAGGGGCAAGAATTTCGGTACAATATTTTTTTGGCCCTCAAAAATTCCAGGTGTTCTACTCTTGCACTTCAAATATCCACTTACCATAAGGTGGGATTGTGGTCAAGCATTAACTTATTTGTGTAAAAAAAAATTACCGACGGTACTGCCTTGATGCTTGTACTTACGTACATTGGTATAATGACGGACAATGATGCCTTATATATTAAAAATTATAGCTTCTCTATGACTACGGCGGCTACTGCAATTACTACTGGTACTAGTAACTATGCCAAATCAGTCAAACCTTCGAAAACCATTCCCGTGAAAACTATGCATTGACTAATGATGATGATGTGCAATGAAATACATGTTTGCTATTTCTTTACTGTTTTTAAATTAGATATATCCGGGGTGTCCCTCATCAAATGTGGTAATCACCCGATGTTATATAGTATTAGAAGGTGACCCACCTTCCTATTCCACCTTCGGATGGCCGAAATAAAATAAGAATTCGACTACTTTCGGTAGAACTGTATTTGGGCAGAGTAACACCTTACACGTCTTATTGTCACAGAATGACCTCTCCTCTACGTTACATGCGCTTATATAGAAAAATCAGAGTCAATACAATGTCTCATCAAGACTTATCTTACATTCATTTTACAATCATAATATTTAATACATAACTATAAAATAAATAAATATTCATTAATACAATTAATTACATGGAACTAAGTATACTAGTGTAATAATCAAGTAATCTAAACATAATGTGTCGCCATCTACTTGGTAGTGTTGGCAGTAGTTTGTAACATTAGCTCCTATTTCATCGCGTGGGCGGCAATCCTGCCCTCCTCAACATAAGTAATTAGGCCGTGAGACGGTAGAAAACTCATCAAAGAGCAACTCATTACTTCGACACGATACTTGTTCCTTAAGTTTGATTAATGAAACAAGGAAAACGTAGGCCTCGCTGGAGATCCAGAATTGAATTCAAAGTTCCTCTAACTTTTATATGTAATACTTTCGTGTTGGAAATTAATTACCGTTCAGAATGGTGAAAGAATGTAGTTTATGTGAATGACACTTCTATTGAGCCGTTTGGTCGAGTGGGTGACACAACTTGCAGTGACACCTCTAGTGGTAGATCGGTTAAGATCGGTGACACTAGGCACCATATCAATAAACCGATCTTAAGATCTTTACGATCTGAAGATTTGGTTTGTGATGGTGATAATATGACATTTACAAGATCTGAGATCGCGCTCTCGGTTTATTACGAATAATAGTTCGCCTTGACGACAACTCGTGTATACGTAACCTTAGGTATTTATTTATTGAAGTTACATATTTATTCATTGACTGAACGCCAATATCGTATAATATTTCTTAATTATAATGTATACTTCCTTTAAATTGGTAATCTTTCAATAAAGAGATCGAACCCAGACCTAAGTTAGACTTACGCAACGTTGCAAAAAAAGACGTTATAATTTCTAGAAGTTATTGGGAATGGTTAGAATATTAGTCGTTTTAAAAATCTCATGGGTGGCATATACCCAAAAGAAAAGACGAGACGACTCCCATTGTAGGTACTTAGTTCAAAACGTAAGGATGATTACTTGTTTTGTCTAAAAGTTGTTTCAAACGAGTGTTTAATCTCTACGTCATTTCTAACGTGCTTGTAATGGATATAACTCGTAGGGAAAATAAGGAAAACAGACTTATAGTTTTTCTTAACAGTTTGAAAGAAAACCAGACTGATTAGCCTAAATAGTTTAGTTCGGGGATCGGGTCTGCTTTCACAAACTTTATAATATTTTCTTAATGTATAATATTTTTTTATACAATATGGTCTGAGAATAATTAAGTGTAATCGAAGGCCGATTTAGATTTTGAGGGAGAAAGATATTTGAGAGTTTTTAAGTCAGGGGGGACTTGGAGTCTTCGAGGCACAAATAGGGGAGGGTGTCTTTCAGCCTTTGGGTCAAGGTCACAGACTCATGACCACGTCATGACCAAAAACCCTCTGAATCCGCGCTAACGTGTGGGCGTTGTAACCCACTTTCAAAGCAATAAAAATAAAGTATGTTTCAACAGTAAATTCACTAGCAAGCTGAATATTATACCGACAGAAATATTTCCACATGGCCGAGTCGTTACTCGCTGAATGCCTGAATTTCATATATAAATTTAAATTTATTTCATGGATAAGTTTTTAACTATTTAAAACTATAAATGACTGTTCTTTATTTATTTTCACAAGGTACACAAAACAGAATACAATCATGCCTATATTGATCAAAACATAATTACATACAATTTTAGAGTCAGGGTTCAAAAGCATGTGTTGCAAAACAAAACACAAATTGACAAAGTTATATTCAAAAGTACAATTAATTAATTTTTTTATGATTCATTTGAATTATCAACGTAACGTACTGTTAGCGACGCAAGCTAACACTTTTAAACTTATTTTTATTGTAGATATCAATCTTATTGTATCATATTGTCAACGGCGACAACTGAAATTTTAAAAGCTTTGTTTCTGTTCACACGTGTGCCAGGGACGCGACAAAATTATCCCAAAACGACGTTGGAGGACGTGAAGTTTGAAAATGCATAGTTTCATTCACACGTGCGGCAAAATGTCTCATGTCACAGCGACAATATTCACACGTTACTCCTTACATTCAGCTTGGACTGTTGATGTCGCCCACATGTCGCCCATGTGAAAAGCCACTTAAGAGTCAATTATTTTTCACGGACCCTACGTACATGAAGACATCTAAAAAATATAAAAATATATTATAATACTAAGTATACTACTATAAACATTCTAAAGCTAATAAAATATTGTAGAAAAAATGTTTATAATTGTACAGATAATTATTTCTAGAGTGGTTTGAACAGTTTAATTACACTCTCCTGTCAACCTCGGCATCGTCGATTAGATACATACATTTTGAATGTGCCGTTATAAAAGGTTTGAGAACTGTAACTCACTCTAAGTCTATAACGTAAGCATTATTATAAACTAGGAACTTTTTTCGCGTTTTCCAGGAATTAAGTACCCTCCAGATCATGGTCTATCTATGTGCTAAATTTCATGTTAATTTGTGTAGTAGTTTTTGAATGAAAGAGCAACAAAGATTCATATAATCTTTCACATTTGTAATATTAAGTAGCAGAGAATATTTAGAAGAGTTAGCGAACTGTCCGGTTGCAAAGATCCCGCTAAAGTAATACGTCGCAACTCATTTGTGTCCTAATTGGAATCTGGCTGAAGTCTCAGCTGCAGACTTAATTATTTTGCCTCCTTCCAGGAGCGTGGTATTGCATACTTTATGAGAAACTTGTCTCATAGTCCCGGAGTTGTGTTACTTACTTATAAACTAAGCGCTTGGATCATTAACGAATAATTATCTGTCTTTTGTTTACTTAGGAAGGATAGTTGTCAATTAAATTAATACTTTATTCATTATGTAACTGACGGACTGACGATATCGTGTATCATCATAGTCTAAATATGATTCCTTGAAAAGTTTTAAAACAAAATATTAAATTAACAGTAGGTAGGTAGGTATATTTGCTAGAACAAAACAGTTAAAAAATGTATGTGCATGTAATCTTTATGTGCGCTTGAAATAAAATTTATTTGACGTTGGTAACACGTATTTCCAAAAAAATTAACTTAGTTTAAAATAAATATCATATTACAGTTGACTCATATTTATTAACATTATACTTTACAAAAACGAATATAAGGCTATGATTACTGTTAATAATACCGTTACCGTTAAAAATACCGTTATTCGTTACCTCGTGATACTTATTTCATCTATAGACTTATCACAGATACAATGTAATCTTAATAGAATTATGTATCTCTATTTCAATTTTGTTTATGATTTTGTTTTCATTTGACATTTAACAGACTATAGAGTTTATACTATAGAGCTTATTTTCGTCCAAATTCTTCCGTCCGAAAAATAATCTGAGTTATTCTCAAGTCGCGCCTAAAGAAGTTTTACTTCAATAGTTTTTTTGTTTTCAATGGTTTGCAAAACAGTACGGAAAAGCACAGTTAATTTCGTATGTTAATTGGCTCTCAACATTTCAGCCAGCAAACGTTAAAATATTTTACGCAGTCACGCCTACAGGATCGCTTCGGGTCGCTTTAGGGCCACTAAGGGCGCATTAGGGTTGCTTAGGGTATGTGGTAAATTTTAAATAAAGAAAAAAAATACAAGTCATATGTTTTCTGCACGAGTAGCGAAGGGATTATTTGAGGTGACATAAAGCCTAGGAATTCTTAGCAGGATACCCCATGGGCAAAGAAGTTGGTTTAGACCCAAGTATAGGTACAAGGGGCCCCTAGTCGCAAGAATCAACTTATGATAAGAATTACGAATCCCAGCTGATATATTAAAGTTATCATAGAGGTTATCATAAGGGTTTTCATTAATTATTTATCTTTGTCATCACTCATCATTATTAAACTACCCAACAATACGAGTATAAAAAGGAAATCATAAATGCTAAATACCATAGTTTAAATTCATTTTATTGCTACGTAGACTGAAAGTTGCGACCCCGTTTCAGGATTTTAATTCTTCTCCAAGTTCTTAATCCTCGAGCGTGGTGTTGTTGACATCGAGCGTTTTAATCCGTGTTGCTCCTTACCGGGGCGACACCATAAGTAATCTGAACCGTGCCCCACGCCCCACGCCACGTGCCCCACGCCCCATGGCACCGTAATTACTTGCGAGCCTCGGTTGCACCAGAATTCATTACTTGTATCCGAGGGCGTGGTAATGCATACTTTATGAAAAACAGCTTTAAGTGTACTTTACAAACCGGCAGTTTAACTTTAGCTGAAACGGTCGTGATATTATATAAAGTTGCTTCAAAATAACGTAGGGCAAAATAGCGCGTGGCTCGCGAAGAGATGTAATCGACTGTGCAATAAAACTGCATACCTTTGTTTATGATTCGAGACTTACTTTCTAATCTATAGTTAGGTACCTTACAAGTCGCTAGAACCCGTTCGCATTTAATATGAGATGTTATGATATGATATAAATTTGAAATTAAATGAATGTTTCATGACTAAGCATAAGAACAGACTTGTAACTGTAGATAGTATAAAATCAACAATAGACTTAAGATAAACAACGCAAACAACCCAGAGGACGCTCAGACGTAACTGTCCACAAGTTGTGTACACAAGATGTTTACACAAGCTCAAGCTTGTTTAACGGTACAATAGGCCCATAACAAACAACCCACAGATATTGAAGATTTTTTGGACATGGTTGGGGTTTCTTTAGTTTAAAAGACATCAAGGAATTTAATGCTTCTCTCGTATAGTGTAATTTTGAATCGATAACATATCATAAATTTCAATTATAATTCAGACTACGAAACCCCAAACAAGATGCATTTCTAAAATATTTTGTACTTAAAACAATGAAATAATAAATTTGCGATCCAATTTTATAGTAAATTTTATTGCAGTTGATTTTTTATTACCATTTTATTTTCCACTGGAATCAGATTATTTTGCTATAAAGAGTGTTTTTTTTATCTCAATGATAACGCCAATGCCCCAAGGCATTGTATGAGGCACATATTATATGCAGATAATGTACCGCACATTATCGGCTATGACACGTGACCGTATTCACATAAATTGATGAGATGACTACATTTCGATGTCGTTCAAGGGCTTGTCACATTTTCCTAGATAAAAATTTGTCATACATAACTAAGGCTTCCAAAAATACGGATTTTCCAATTACGTATTTAGATACGCATTTCGCTGCTCTAAATACGTAATTACGTAATTACGTAACTGATTTCTTTTTTTAGGGCGCAATTTTTTTGCGTATAAAATACATTGTATTTTAGGAAGGAATAGAAATAAAAAATCAAACATCTTCAAATGTTCACATTTACCTATTATATTAACAAGAAACTACAGAAGATAATAATTTTAAAATTAAACTCCAGATCTAAAATCAATTACGTACGAATAGGCTCAAAGTTTTATTTATTTAATTTTTGTACTTGATAATATGATGCCTACAAAAACATAACTTGTAAAAAAAATCAAGTCTCGCAACTCAGTTCTTGTACCGTAAAAATTTGTGAGATCCATGTATGATGGCCAAGACAATCTACTTATTTAGAACATAAAATATTTTTAATATTGATATGGTCACTGTAAGATGTTGTTAGGTTAGCTAATTACGTAATAACTTAAGACAGAAGGACCCTTAAGTAGGGATTGAATAAATTAACCAACATGGATCTCACAAATTTTTACGGTAGAACTGAGTTGCAAGACTTGTTTTTTTTTACAAGTTTTGTTTTTAAATGCATCTCATTTATTTTTGTAGTTAGTCCTACTTTTTTTCCTTCCAGTACCTTCTACTTCTTGAATACTAACAATTTCGGGCAATTTAGTCTACTTAATATTTTGCGGGATTTTGGTAAAACTTCATAAGATATCTCCTCCCATTCTTGCTTTTTTATTCCGTTGACCATTTTATAAGTTACCTCTGAACATAATTATATCTAGGTACTTATCTACACCTATTATTCCATTATATACATATACACTGATTCATTCACTGCAAATGTAACTTTATTATCCTATATATTTATATGGGATTACAAAGTTATTTATGCAGTTAGTGTATCTACATACACTTGCGAGCTTTGTACTGGAATCACGTAAACGGGGATTGTTCAAAACAATGTTAACAATTTTCATGCAATGAAATTGTAGAATGTAGTATATCATTTGAAAGGTAATTATATTGGCTTTCATCCTCTTTTGATATCATAACCAAATCTTAGTCAGCTTATATCATGGTACGTAAAAACACAACTCATTAATTTATAAAATAAAACAAAATATGGTTTGCAAGTCCTGAAACCCTATAAAAAGGGCCATGGGTGAAAAAATTGTCATCAGTCCAATAATTCACGCCACTGGGAACACAGAAAGTAAAAAAATAGAAACCACACCTGCAGAAGCCGCTCAAATCGTCATTCTAATCCATCGTGGGTTGTCTCAGCGTACTATCGCTCATCAGCTTCATCTGAGTCAGTCATGTGTCTCAAAAGTATACCAGAGTTTCAGGGAAACTGGAAACTTAGTGCGAAGACCAGGTTCTGGCCGTCAGCGATACCGTTTTATTGTCTCCACTTCACTCCGGAATCGATATATGACCGGCGTTGACGTCCACCAGTGCTCAGACAAGCCCGGCTTCAATTTGCCCGCGATCACTTAGACATGGACTGGGGTATAGAGCAATGGAGCCGAGTCTTGTTCTCGGACGAAACTAGAATGTGTCTGCATGGTAGCGACCGTCGAAGAAGAGTTTACAGGAGACCGGGGGAGCGATTTGCACAATGCTGTTCTGCGAAAACCGTGGCATACGGGGGTGGGTCCTGTATGATGTGGGCAGGGATTTCTATCGAAGCCAAAACGGAGCTGATATTCATACCCGGTGGAGGTCGGGGAGGAGGGCTAACCGCAGAAAGATACATCAACAACATTCTGCTAGACTATGTGCTTCCCTACGCTGGTTTTATTGGGCAGGATATGCTGTTAATGCACGATAATGTCCGCTGCCACACCACTGCAGAGTCAAGACAATACCTGAAAGAAGTCGGGATTCCCACACTAGACTGGCCAGCCCGTAGCCCTGACTTGAATCCAATTGAAATTTTGTGGGATGAGTTGAAAAGGTAGGTACGAGGAAGATGGCAAGCTCCAGCGTCGATTGAGGACCTAATAACTGCTTTAGTCGAAGAGTGGCAGGAAATCTCACAAGATTCCATCAGGAAACTCATCCGGTCGATAACAAACCGACTATGAGCAGTCATTAGAGCCAGGGGGTCATTAGAGTCATTAATAGAAAATATTGAGGGGGAAGAAAATAAAATTGGAAATGAAATTTTAAGATCTTTTCGTTTCATTCTATTCGTTTAGATGTCCACAATTTCGACCTGTTGCACTAATTCCTAAAATTTAAGTAGGAAATATAAAATAAAATTATTTTTTACTAGCATTTGAAATCCAATAAAATTACCTTTCAAATGACATACCACATTTTATAATTTTACAGCATGAAAATTGTTAAAATTGTTTTAAACAATCTTAAACTTCTTTCTTTTAAATTAATAATATCCTATCTATGTACTTGCGTTATTATACGTTTATTTATTATCCGTTGCGTTATTATCCGTAATTACGGATTTGAACTCTTCAATTACGTATTTGTGGGACTCTTAAAATCTGTCCGTAATTACGTATTTGCGTAATTACGTAAGTACGTATTGGAAGCCTTATACATAACTGTATAATCCAAAATGTACATTAAGTTTTTAGTAATACCACAGACGATATAATAGTACATAATATAATACAGCAACGCATAACGAATTAAATAGTCCGAATTATTCTCTGAACTAAAACGTATCAAAGTACTCTGTGCTCTGAACTATGAAAATGTACCTAATAAGCTCTTCAGTCTGATAATATTACATTGGCAACGATTACTATAGCAACAAAGGTGGCGACCTAGCGGCTGTGCCATTATGTATTTACATTTTGGAATACGAATCCTGTAAAGTTTACTTGTAACGGTAGTTTGTCAAGGTAATTTAACTTTAGTATGTAAATTAAAATATAATATTCATGTACTTGTAATAGAAATCGCATTTATTAACCCAAGATTCACCGTAACCACATCATATGTATTTTCTTTTTGAACAGCTTTTCATTTTTATATTTTTTGCACGCTACAATTTCAATGAGACACAAAAGACGACCTAAAACTATTTGAAGGTTGAACTTTGTACATCGTTGTTGGCATTTTGTTGAAGAATTGACGATAAATACGAATTAAAGGGTGTTTGTGTCGCCCCTTAGGTAGGTATTTATTACGCCGATGTTTCTTAAAGTTATAGAAACAATAAAACTTTGTAACAAATAAAAATTAAATTCATTACATTATTAAATTAATATACCTACTAGTGTAATATTTTGGTTCACGATTTATGCATAGTACATTACGATCTTATAACCAAGTTAACCCAACTTTGCGTATGTTGAAGTGTCCCTGTAATGTATGGGAATCAGTGTGAGAGTTTATCTATATATATAAAATTGAAAAGAGACACACCACTGATTAAACAAAAAATCTCAGAAACTACCGAACCGATTATGATGAAATTTGGCAGGGAGATAGATTATGCTAAGGAGACGTCAGCTAAGAACGGATTTTTGGAAATTCATCCCCTAACTAGCAAAAATAGGGGTCCGAAGTCATTTTCATACAAACCAACTTCGTCAGTTTTAGAGTTACAAGTATGATTTTTTTTATGTAAGTTTATAGTAATAAACAAAAATTAAGTTAAGCACATTTTTTTGGAAAATCATCCCTTAAAGGGTTAATTTAGAGGACAACAGTCAGTACTCAACTTCATCATTTTTGAAGTTAAAAACATGAAAATTTACATATTAGCTCATAATTAGAAACTAAATTTTGAAGTATTACGTTTTTTTGGAAAATCATCCCCTAAAGTGTTAATTAAGTCGGCGCAAGTTAGTATGGGAACTTCGTCAGGTTTTAAGTAAGAAGGGTGAAAATTTGTATTTAAGCCTATATTTAGACACAAAAAATAACTGTATTACGGTTTTCTCGAAATTCATCCCCTAAAAATAGGGGTTGGTAGTCAATTACAAACAAATCAACCTCACCAGTTTTCGAGTTATAAATATGAAATTCTTTATGTAAGTTTATAGTAATAAACAAAAATTAAGTATAACACATTTTTTTGGCAAATCAACCCTTAAAAGGTTAATTTAGAGGACAACAGTCAATACGCAACTTCGTCATTTTTGAAGTTAAAAACATGAAAATTTACATATTAGCTCAAAAAACGAAACTAAACTTTGAAGTATTATGTTTTTTTGGAAAGTCATCCCCTAAAGGGTTAATTAAGGCGGCGCATGTTAGTATGGGAACTTCGTCAGTTTTGAAGTAAGAAGGGTGAAAATTTGTATTTAAGCCTATAGTTAGACACAAAAAATAACTGTACCACGGTTTTCTCGAAATTCATCCCCTAAAAATAGGAGTTGGTAAACAACTACATACAAATCAACCTCACCAGTTTTCGAGGTATAAATATAAACATTTGTATGTATGTTTATATTAATAAACAAAAGTTAACTTTAACACGTTTTTTTTGGGAAATCATCCCTTAAAAGGTTAATTTAGGCGATGTAATATAGTATGCAACTTCGTCATTTTTGAAGTTAAAAACATGAAAATTTACATATTAGCTCATGATTAGAAACAAAATTTAAAAGTTATTTGTTTGTTTTTTTTTTGGAAAATCAACCCCTAAAAGGTTAAATAAGAGTGTGCAATTTAGCATGGCAACTTCGTCAGTTTTGAAGTAAGAAGGGTGAAAATTTGTATAGGTATGAGCTTATAGTTAGACACAAGAAATAACTGTCATGGTTTTCTCGATATTCATCCCCTATGGGGTAAAACTAAGGGGATGTAAATATTTAAGAAAATTCGTCATTTTTGAACACTGAAGTAATGTACAACTTGATATATTGTAAGCTTATAATTAAGAAAAAAAAATTGTAACAGGTTTTTTTTGGAATTTCATCCCCTAAGAGGTAAATAAAAGGGTTGCAAGTTTTTCAGGAACTTCGTCATTATGAAAATTAATATGTAAGCTTATAGTGAGAAAGAAAATTTTGCGTAGGGGACTTTACGGATGGGAGGGGAGAGGGACAGGAAGCTGGAGAGAGACCGGGAGAGGGAGAGAGACCGGGAGAGGGAGAGGGACAGAGAGCGGGAGAGGGACAGGAAGTGGGAGAGGGAACGGGAGCGTAAGAGAGAGAGGGACAGGGAGCGGGAGAAGGAAATGGACAGGAAGCGGGAGAGGGACCGAGAGCGCTAGAGGGAGAGGGACAGGGAGCGGGAGAGCGAGATGGACAGGAAGCGGGAGAGGGACCGAGAGCGCTAGAGGGAGAGGGACAGGGAGCAGGAGAGGGAGAGGGACAGGGAGCGCTAGAGGGAGATGGACAGGAAGCGGGAGAGGGACCGAGAGCGCTAGAGGGAGAGGGACAGGGAGCGGGAGAGGGAGAGGGACAGGGAGCGCGAGAGGGAGAGGAACAAGAAGCGGGAGAGGAACCGGGAGCGGGAGATGGAGAGGAACAGTGAGCGGGAGAGGGAGAGGGAGAGGGACCGGGAGCGGGAGAGGGAGAGGGACAGAGAACTGGAGAGGGAGAGGAAGCGGGACAGGAAGCGGGCGAGGGATCGGGTGCGGGAGAGGGAGAGGGACAGGAAGCTGCAGAGGGACTGGGAATGGAAGAGGAAAGAGAAAGAGGGAGAGGATTAATATTGAAATTTATAATCAATAAATAACACTTCAATAACGTGTTAGAGCACCAAAAATTTGTTTTTAAAATTATTGTCTGTCTGTCTGTTTGTCTGTCTAGATCACATCAAAACCCTTGAACTGATTTCGACTTAAATTAGTTGAGTTGTTTCTTATATGTGCTCGATGTTTCTTATACTTTTGGTCATGTTTTAGAAAACTTTTCATCCAGAAAAATTAAAAGATTTCCCCGGAAACAACATGAAACTTTGTATGGATTATTTTTAAAATATCAACAATTTGCTTTAAAGCAATAAACGTTTCTCCTTTAATTGATGAAATATATATTTTCGAATTTTTCACCAAAAAGAAAAAACAAATTAATGTGAAAATTGTTTATTTTTCAAACCCCGCTCCCGGAGGAATGATTTGTGATTGTATTTTAGGTTTTACTTTTTAAATTCCTAAATTCAATATAAATTAACGTTATTAAATTTTCTTCTGTGAGGGGTATAAAATTACAAATATGATAAGCATAAATTCCGCGTGCGAAGCTGCGGGCAACTGCTAGTTACTTCATATTGCCTACTACGTTGATTTTCTCGATTATTATTTATTTTGTGGTCAAGTATCAATATCAATATAAAAATGCTTCTGATTGTAATGTTTTTTTTTTGTATTAAAATAATGCACATTGACTTTTGGATGCCGACTTTTAAATAATTTATCATCGAAATTAACTACATATTTACATGTATAGAGTAATATTGCTCTGTGCTACCTTCTTACAATGTGGAAGGGTTTTTATAAACGTCGGTTTCGGACAAGCAGATACAAAGGTGATGTTTTCGGTGTCACTGATGTCCATGGACCACATTGGCCATCCATCAGAACTCATTCTAGTTTAAAAATTCCGTGTGGCTAGCTTCAAACTTCCTACCGTAATTAGGTTTTTTTTGTCATCGAATCCGTTTTACCTGTAACAATAAACATAATTTTATTATGTATTTTATAAATGTAACTTTTTTGCTTTTATACAGTATAAGTAATATATTTAATTGAATAGAAAGAAAGAAAAAAACATAAATGTGTACTTATGTAGATACGCGCCTGAGAAGTTATACTTCTTTGGCATGAAATAAAATCAAAAAACAATATTAAAAAAACATTGTTCAAAATACAATATTCAAAAACAGCAATATTAAAAATAAAAATTAATTAATATTTTGAAATAATTTAATTTACGAATCTCTATAGCCAAACTATATGTGTTGAGCGCCATTGTGATTAATTTTGTATCTACATACTTGTAAAAACACCATCTATGTTCTATTACGAGAACTATTACGATACCGTGCCACCTAGAACTAACTTCACGATGTAGAATTTAGGTGTCGGTGTGCGCGCGCATCGTAAAAATTCATTCTCATCATTTTTCTCCATCACGCCAAAAGAAGTATAACTTCAAAAAGAAATACTTTATTCCTACAGTTACTACAGATAACAGGTTTGTCTTGGTCTGTAGTAAGCACTAAGGAAATGGATCGCACTCAGTGATTGCTTTGGAGAACCACAGCTCTGATATTCTGTGCGAACAATTTTGGAGTGCAGTTCATGCCACTATATTAGAATAGTAAATAATTTGTTACAAAATTAACCTCCCAGAAATATTAGCGATACGGCAACTGGTATAACACTTCCAATATAATCCGAGGAGTGAAGTTAAGAACGCGGTGGCTCGGGAGGGTGACTGTAACTGAATTATTTACGAAGTTATTGTTGTACGACGTGTTCTGGGATTAGATATTGATTCTTGGTCGTATTGGGTAACTAATATTCGGCTATCATTAGTTAATATAGTTGAAATCTATACCGAAGAATTGCCATCGATAGGTAACTAGCGAAATTATAAATTCTAATAGATTATGTATATACACAATCTTTATGTTGCTTTACAGTAGCAATTCAAACGTGTATGGTATCGTACCCTATCTAGGAATAGTTATGCAAATAGAGAATATTATTTGCAAGAATATTTTGACGTATTTCGCAATAACGTATTATCATTGCCACCGTTATCCTTGCGTGAAGAGTAAAGTTTAGCAATTTGGCAAGGTTTGCGGTTGCGATAAGCACAGTGTGTTCATTACTTAATGTGTAACGAACTTTATGTTTATTGGGGTATTTATGTAGGTAACATTGTGAAGCAGATTAAAACCCTATCTTAAAATATCTGATGTTCTATCTGGCTGGAAGAGGTTATAAATTTCAAATTTCGAAGTTGGTTTTAAAAGGAAAATGCATCAAGTTGGCCTTTTGTGAAGTTTAGAGTACCTAACTGATTTCATGTTGTGTGGTGGTGGTCATGGTGGGTGGTTTTAGAAGGGAATATGCTGGCAAGTTTCTGTAACCATTTTTACTCCTCAAAAACGAAGCATTTTTCGAGGCGGTGGTAGAAGCGAAAATGACATACATAAATATTTTGATAAAGATTAAATGATTTCCATTTTGAATGTGATGTTGTTTTAGGAGGAGACTAGAAATCTAGTACCAGCTTACACACGGGGCATTCGGCAATATATCTACTACCATCCATAAGTATCACCGGCGTTAATTGGTGTGGTGTGGTACAAAGCACAAGCTTGGCCTTTTGCGCCACGAATAGTAGGTATATGTACCTCAATTTAGGCTCGACAATATGTGAAGCCCCTCACTGCCTGGGCTTAACCTATCTAATAACCATAATAACATATCACCGAGTCCAAGCATTACAATAAATTCACTGGAAAAATAAAAAGATAAAAAGGTCTAAATAAAATATTATTTCAACTTCATCATTCTATTGCTGTAAATGTTATCCTGCTTATTTTTGTAAAAAATACAATATTATAGTACAAATATATACAAAGAGCCACTGAAAAAATACACAAGTAAAATGAAGAGCGCTTGTTAAGATGCAAATTCAGTGGTCCCTATTTTATTGCAGGTCCGCGTTCGTAACGTTCCTAAAAAATATTTTTTTCCTTATCAAAAGAGGTCAAGCGTAGTACATTAAAGGTGGCGAGAACCTGTTTGTAGGGTAAATAAAACCACATCAATGTTTTGATTAATTTAAATAACGATCACAACACTACTTACAATTATACGTGGCATGCCAGTGGAATTGTTTAAGGAACATGTAAAATCTCAACTCTTAGGCAAAGGTTACTATACTGTAGATGAGTACTTAAATGAAAAAGACGCATGGAAATGACCAGCTCTGCCACCAGTTCCGTTCAAGTTAGTGTTTTTTTTGTAATAATATAATACCTATGTATATTTATTTTTAAAAGATGTGCTGAGGAGTTTCTTTGGACTTTTATTCTCCTCCATGACAAAGCACCTTTCTGAAAAGCTAAAAAATTACGTGCATAAGTGTGATACCTATATGAACTAACTATTTTGAATTTTGAATTTTTTGTGTGATATAAAACTACATACTATCATCAACATATTAATATACTTACTTAATTAATAAAACGCTACTGTTATTGACTGACAGACAACGCCTGTACAAGGGAACCTAAAAGCATGAAACTTTGTACAGACAGAGGTTCCTTATAAAGGTTTTAAAAACGAGCTGACGAACAACCTGTCCCCGGTAAGTTTTTTGAAATAGAGTTGAGTTACAGTTGAGAAGCTGTTAAGTTATAAATATTTATTTAGAATATGCGAGATTCTAATCTAGAGAATAATTAATATAGTAAGTTAAATTTAAACCATCAGTCAACAACTTTTCCAATACATAATTTTTCCAATATTAGGTCTCCGTTATCATTTTGGCTTCAACCTAGATGCGAAGCCTACAAATTCTTTATTCGGTCTAAAAGCCTGCAACACTTACCATTGACCAGAGTAGCACTTAAAGGAACAATGATAAAACTAGCCCAAACCCTGAGCAGCCATTGTTGCTTGCAATACAGTTATTACACTCTTAACGACTAAACTGCCGTCGCGACGACACTATTGTTTGCGGAAAATTGTGTGTCGAAGAAATACGAAACAACTCTGGTGGGCATTGTTCGTATAATATTAAGCTGGAGACTGACTTATACCATTTTGGTGTAAACGAGTTTTTGTAACTCAAACCAAAGACTGACTTGTAACTTCTGTTTGTAACACTCAAAGGGAATTCGCCAAAAACTCGAAGTCGAGTGGAGCACGCGGCGCTCGCGAATGATACATTACAGTCAAACGGTACAAGTCAGTCTCCAGCTGTGTACATTTTAAAAAGTTCCCCATCAAAAAATTTTCATGTACAGTCAGCAAAAGATTTAGGTATATAAGGCATGATACAAAAACCTACCGTAATTTTATTATTGCAAAATGTTTGTTATCAATGGTAAATGCTATCTATATTCGTACGGTATAATTTAAAATAGATAATAAGACAAATATACTGCAATATTAAATATTGAAGGAAGTTTTTGTGTC
Source organism: Thymelicus lineola (assembly GCA_963932265.1). Lineage (NCBI taxonomy): Eukaryota > Metazoa > Arthropoda > Insecta > Lepidoptera > Hesperiidae > Thymelicus > Thymelicus lineola. The sequence continues at coordinate 1,298,199 of OZ010689.1, forward strand.
AAACTCTGCACACCTTTGTTTACACTGTACATTCAGTAATGTATTTCCAACACTCAAAAGCACTTGAACATTGTCGCTGTAATAAAGTTTACAGATCAACTCTATAAGGCTTAACTGTACAAGTCAAACAAGTTAGCAGAAAGTTATAAAACAGATTAGCGGATTTTCAATTCAAAATACACAATCGCGGCAGCCCTTGACTCACTGAAGGTACATACAAGTATTTTGAAAGAGGTCGTTTGTTAGCCATAGTATAAATTAATAAGTCCGCTACTGGAAGCCTTTTCTAGCTTACTTAGTACCGAGACTCTAACTACCGAACTTACCTACTAATGTACAATGAATTAGGCGTACAATAAGTTTCAAATATAAGTTACTAAAATATCATACAGTTAATAAAATTAATAGCTATATTATGATAAAATAATTCAGGTAAATTGATTGAAAACTGACCTGTAGAAATTAAATTTATAAAATGTGTGATAAAAACGAATATCAAGTACTAGCTGTTGCCAGCAGTTTCGCACGCAGAAATTATGCTTATCAAATTTATCATATTTATCCCATATTTCACCCCCTTGGGGATTGAAATTTGAAAAATACTTCCTTAGTCAGCCTCAGCTTGTCATAAGAGGAATACGTGTGTGAAATTTCAAGTTTCTAGCCTTAAGGGTCTGAGGGTTGATACATCAGTCAATCATTTTTGTCTTTTATATATATGTAAGCTATGCTCATCTATGGTTTATTGTCTATTTATGTGCGTATTTATTTTATATTGAGAATGTCATGTCATTTATAAAAGAATTGAAGAATTTCCTACGTGGAATCAAATAATATTAAATATTAAAATAATCCTCAAGATACCTCGAAATAAGGACTTTAAATGTTGTTTATCTTATTTACAGGTATGTGTTTTGTGTATATAATTATCCTTAAAATATGTATATTTATTATAAAACTTAATATGATAATGTTGTCAATAAAATATCTTATTTACAGAACAACACCATTTGGGTTTTTATTTCAACATATTATATATATAGATTTCGTTCTACTGGGTATGACATCCGAAATTATTTTGCGATTAAATTCAGTAGATAACTTACAGAAACTCATATTCTATTTATAAAGTTGGTATACTATAAGTCTTCTTCGCAATATTCTGGGAAAACTGTAAGTTGTTTTAAAACAACTAAAGGAGTTTCCTTGATAACCGCTACATTAAATTAAATTATCCGTGAAAAGTAGAACCAGCTTTCGTTTCCAATTACCTTCCAATCAACAACGCCGGAGTAAAGTGGAGGATTTTATAAAACTTGAATGAAATATAAACTGATATATAAAACACAAAAATTATTTAAACTTATGTCCGTTATAGACTTTGAAACCATCTAACCGATATGCCCCAAACTGGCTCCATTTAAAAGGCAATAATGCGAAGATGGTTTGAGACCACTATTCGCACATTCGATTCATTCATGAATAGATTTTCAACTTTTCCCATACAAAAAGTTTAGCGTAGTTGCACACGCCGCCGAGTATCCGTTAGTATAAATTATTGTTTACCAAAAAAGTAAAAAGAAACATAAAAAAATGTCATAGGTAGACCAATATTTGGAGATTTCCTCCAATTCCTCGTGGAAACAAAAAAATGTGTGCAATTCACACGTGGTAGAAGTGAAACCTTCAAAAATTTTGGTTTCAAGATAACGAGACGAATGTAAAATTTCGGGAATATGATAGTTGTATATTTTAGTAATGATCATAGTGATGCAAAGAAAATAGTGGTAACTAACGCCATCTCTTAACATAATATGAAGAGTAAAATGAGCAGCTAGCGTCATCTATCCAGCAATAAAACGAATAAATCTTGTTCCTCGCGACATCTATGAATACAACTTAGCAATTTTTAAAGTAATACAAAGAGAACCAAAAACATAAGAAACACTGTATAATGCTTCCTATCTCCTACTCCATTTTCTCCCACGTTAAATCTTATGAATTTATGTGTCTGTCTCTTTTTCGTTTCATCGACTTTCAAATCACAACGATGCTAAAGAAATTTTCACTTCAAAAATATTTTTTGTTTATATTCTACCAAAATGCTTAAAGTAATCAGAGGTATGGAAATTATTATCAGCGTGGCTCCTCAAATTGATTTTATCATATCTGAAGCCCGCAGGCGAGACATGTTATTTAGGCTGTATCGACGCTTCCCTGGGTAAGAAATTAGTGAGATTATTATCCCTATTTTAGCGGCAATGTTTTTGCGATACCGGAGCGAATTGGACCCAATCTTTTAGGGAACTATAATCTTCGGACCTTTATATAACATGTTCTAGTAATTCGATCTCTAGAGTACTTATCGGCCCTTCTTTCTCTCGGGAAATATTTTCTTGCTTAAGTGTAGTGTGTACGTGTATCATAAACTATTATGTTATCGTATAAAGTTTACTGTAACTTGTGTGAGTAATAAATTAAACTTAATGATACCCAAAGTATGAATCTTTTTACTCAATAAACATAAGGGAATGCTATATAGCACCCTCAGTGGAAAAAAAAAATCATAAGTCGTCTTACTTTGAATTTTAGTAATAAATATGATTGGAAAGAGGGACAAAACCGGCATATGCTCAATATTTTTAAAATTTTTATCATTAATCTTGACGGTTTGTGCAAGAAATCGTAATGTAAATTCCCTAGACTACTTACTGATAATTTAACAGTTTTTTGCTCTCCTGTAAAATTGCAATTTTCATCTTATGCCTTTTTTCCACTGAGGATACGATATTATTCCTTTCTTTGTACCTAACAAAGTATATCCATAATAGCATATACGTGTCGAGTACTATTAAAATCTAAATATTTCAAATTAAATGGGATTCGCGTAATAAGACAAACAGACACATAAAACTTGCATTTCCTATATCTCCCGAATAACAGGAACATAATTATACATTTACTTATAGCATAAAAATTAAGTTTCACACTGCACTGTTTCAAATATATACAAAATAAGAAATATGACCTGAAAATGCTACCAAGATTGGCCTCAAGAGATTATTTGCAACATATGTGGGTCACAGCGTCCTTTACTGAATCCTACAGTTTATCATTGTAATCTTTAAGTTTAGCCTCAAGTTTTGCAGTTTATATTGCGAAATTCCAGCCAATTCGAATATAATTTACGTATTACATTTTCCAGTAGGTACTAGTGTTATTTCCTGTTCAATGCGCATTATCGTTACAATACATTATCTGACCCATTGGTGCGTCTCTTTTTAAAATGAAAAGACAATTATTAAAGGTATACAGAATTAAAGCCCTACTCCTCCAAACTGACGAATAAAACAAGTAATAGAGAATGTAACAATAATACTCATCCTAAGAAATACAAGACACAAATTATTATTTCAAATTCCGCATAAATTTGCGAAGTAACAATAAGTAATTATTATCTTTCCTTAGGACTGAAGGTTACATACTATACATATATCTATATACACAAAGAGAATAAATTAATATAAATCTAAATAAACTTACATGTAGATCTTATAACTAAATTAGTATTATATTAAAAAAGTATATTTACAAGAAATAAATGTCACCCAAAATTCCCAAATTAGGCATTGTACCCAGAACGCTGGCAGCATTGCCCCGCTGTATTGCCAAACTAATTCTTTGGGCAAAGTAGCTGCCAGCCTTCAGGTCTCCAGAAGTGCGGACTAGTCGTTTCGACATGTCTTTCATGAAACACTTCATGTCTGCCGACCACGTACCCAAAGTTTCCATTGCAAGCGCCGCAAACTCATAGTCTTCTGTAACAGAAGAGTATTTGCGACGCTTTAGAAACTGAGCGCGATCGGCTGCGGCCCCAGCTTTATTGCAAGTGTCATGCACATAAGATGGGGCCAAAGTGTCAACACATGTTACATCCCACACTAAGGTGCGACCTAATCTCCATGGCACAAGAGTTGCACCGTCGGGTCTCTTACCATCGTCTCTGCACATACCACATGGTTCTAGCGTGGCAGGTACAGACACCGTGACAAGAGCCCTACGGATCAAATCATTAATTGTGCCATGGCGATACAATCGGCCAGCACTCTTAGCGCAGGATAGACCATGTCGACCCAACCGATCCACACTTTGGCCGCAAATGCAATTGTGAGGTTCACAGACTTTGGCACCGAGCCTGAGACATATGGAGATACGTAGGGTTGAAGCATCTAAAATAGTGCCAAGATTATGTAAAGGCAGAGCGTGCAACCAGTAACTTGAATTCTCATCAGAAACCGCTAACAGTCTCGCCCTGTCCGTGTTGTCCACTGTCTGATCAAGGAGAGAGGCAAACGTCGACTTGATTCCGGGCATGTCCCAAAATTTTTGTTTTGAACTGTCGACGGGGATAGTTTCCAACGGAAACATGGCCCTCCAAGCACTCAAAGCCTGACTCAAGCCAGTCACCCGAACATCAACTTGGTTTAAATTTAAAATATCGCTGATGAGCGTGATCGAACTGTGAGTCGAGGCTAAAAAAGCCGGAAGAGCCACACTTGCGGTGGAACGAATACCCAACCCACCTAATTTAATAGGTAGGCATGCCTGTCTCCAAGAATTAGATTCGAAATTTAAATTTAAAATTTTGGAAACGGTTTGTTTTAAGGCTGTGTCGATAAGTTCTGTAACAAAAGGGAATTTCCAAACAGGACAACAACGAAGAAGATACATAAATTTTGGGGTGAATAAGCAAAGCCGAAGGAAATATATTGCCATATGTGGTTTTATTTCAAAAAGACGATCAGAAAATTGATTAAACAAATCTAATTTTGAATTTACCATATGTGTAACTGCATCCTCGAAAATGGGAGCACCTAATAGATTTAAATTCATTTTAGATTTAATGGATATTTCAGGAGTTATTGTATTAAATTTATGAATAATTTCGGTACATTGTATATCTGTGATGTCCTCTGAAATATACAATTCACATTTTTTGTCATTAATTTGAAGTCCTATTGTATTAAATTGGTCGATGACAGTTTTGAAATCATTAAAAACTGAGGATACCGTTCCACCTAAAGTACCATCATCAAGGTACCAAACGTTAAATTTTGAATTTAATTGAGTAATAACCGGATTAATAGCCAAACTGAAAAGAACAGGTCCAAGAGGGTCACCTTGTTGACATCCCACTGCGGAGTCGATTTCATTATTACCAAACATTAATTTTGAAGGAGTGCCATAACATTGCCAGACATAATCGAAAATTTCAGGAACTTCTTTTTGAATTTCAGATAAAAAAGCACCCCTGTGAACAGAATTAAAAGCATTTTTGATGTCTAATTTTAAAAGAATGTTGAAATCAACTCCATTAATAAAAGTACGAGCTGCATGCACAGTCGCCTCACAGCCGCTTTTAACTCCAAAACCAAGCTGCCGAGGTTTAAAATGATTAGTTAGCCTAGGGCGAAACTTTTGACAGCATACTTTGGTAGCTATTCGTCTGAGCGTACTTCCTACTGCAATTGGACGAATGCCTCCATCTTTTTTCTTCAGAGCTATAAGATTAGCACCGTACAAGATAGGAACTATTGTCTCTGGTACTTTTCCGGCTAACATTAAATTTTTTTCTTTCCTTACACTCCAAAGCTCCGGACTACTCGAATGAAACAAAAGAGTTAATTATAAACACTTATAAATGATGAGTGAGCGAATCATTTCTTCATGGCCCGTGGATTCATCAATTAGCGAAGTTGCCAGGCCTGATCCACAAATTGATGGATGCGATTCAATTATCTTTTGTTTTATGAGAACGTGGCAGGATCAAGTGACCAAAATAAATTAACGCTAGGACTGCTTGCAAGTTTTACACGTTTTATCAGCAAATTAATTAAAAAACATAATATTTAATGTATGGCACGATTACCTAACCCGATATAATATTATATCACATTGATGTACCCCACTATCATCTAATTTAACTATATAAAATCTAACATCATTATTCATGAACTTTATTAATCCTGAAAGAAAGAATAAAACATTACCTTTTCCTATTAAGTTAATATTAGTCTAGTTTGCAACAATCCGCGGCTAACATGTATGATGGTATATACTTTAAGATATACACGGCACTTCCCTCCTTCCTACAACGGAAACATGCACTACAATAATCAAAAGTATATACCAACATACATACCAGCACCAACACGTGTTTCTCCCCGAAACGGAGCATCATCAGGGTAAGTTGACTCTACGATGGTCAGTCGGAAAGTGAACATCGGTCACTGAGCGCGACGTATTAATACTAACTTAATAATGGATTTCCGCAATGTAATGCCTGATACTATTAACTATATTACCTTTGCCTTGCTATAAATCTGACTGTTTGTTTATTTCACAGTCGTTAAGGAGAGACCCGATTTTCAGTCCAGAACCATTATGTACTCTTTGCTAGAACATAATGGACTAGACAAGAGCAAACTATATACAAAAAAATTAGTCTTATTTACTAGATAAACATATTTAAATCTTAGGCTCATCTACATAGTCCAAACTAACAAAATAAAGCCAAAAATATTTCATAGTATTTACCTCATTACAAACGATTTTATAATCGATTAAATAGGACTGTGACACGAGTGTGACATAATCATAATCTATTATTAAGGTGATATTATTATCTTTCCTTACACTTTATTAAGGTATTATTAATTTCATTCTAGGATTTCATTAGTTGGCCATTGCTTGGAGCCGTGAATATTGGAGAAATTAAACCGTTTGCAATGATCGCCAATGACAACCAATCAGTCTTTTCTATACGGGCCAGAGTTTCTATGGAAGCTAGGTCCTCTCCTTTCGAGGTTGTAAATTGATGGTTGGTAGGACATTCACCACAATTATCCAATAGACGCATAATTGCATACCTACCGATTTTTTTATTATTATCTAAACTTTTATTTACGTATAAGTAGGTAACTGGTAGGTAACTGTCAGGAAAAGTGGGCCCAGTTTTAAGTTTCTATACCCAACACCAACAAAAGACTGATCGTATCCTTAATCAAACCAACATCTTAATTAAAGTTGCTGACATAAAAAATGTACTTTTGAATTACTGAGAAGTGAAATTGTCATGATGGGTATCTCTGCAACTTTTAAAAACCTATTTTCTATTATTTAAATCGTTCCAGTTTAAACGGAAATACACACGTTAATGTTTTCTGTGCACAATTTCCTAAGGGAATGTATTTATCGGATCGTTTCCGACCTCTTTCCGTGTGACGAGGGATGAAATAAGAATCACGGGCGGATGTCACGTGAGAATGATACGTTGCCGCCGGGAAGTCAATGGAATTTAACTTGTGCTCCTTTTAAGCATAATATCCAAGTAGAAAAATGACATTATAAAGCCATGTATTCACTGAGAAACATTTAATGTGGGAATGATTTTTTTTGCGGTAGAGGGGCTAAATTCTCGTCGATTGACACATGACTGACAAAAATAGGCATGATGACAGTAACTAAAAATCACTGAAATTATGTATTATTTAATAAAACCCTAAAACACGCATTATACTTATAATATATTATTATTTCACAACATTATAGAATAGTATTTCAAAATCAGTCATCATGGCCTATTATTATAGAAAATTTTACCACTAAACACTAACCACCTAAAACTAACCAAGTCGAATGAAGAGCTTGAATTACAATATGTTCTTCATGTGACTAAAATTTTAGGCTTTTCCACTCAGAACTTGGCACCCATTTAGATCTCAAATCTTTTTTTAAACATGACTCTCATTTTCATTTCACATTTATGTTTTTAATGAGATTATATTTCTATTTCAGCGTGGAAACGGTATTTTTTAAGGACCTGGTAATGAAAAATTAAGCCGAAGAGTTTTCACAACGGCCGCTGAAATAATTTAAGATTATAACTGAACAAAAGCTACACGGAATACGGTACGTATGCTTTTCTAAAATAATTGTCGTTGTACGTTTCCCTGTATATTTATTATTTTACTCGTAGACTATTTCTATTAAACGTTTAAACTTGACTTTCATTGAAGTATGAAAAAATTACCTTGGACTAAAATTATAGTACATACTACGAAGTGTAATTTTTACTTTAATTAAATTTAAAAAAATGGTGGTGGTCAAACCATGCAATTTTATAAAAGAAAGAAAACATATTTATTCCGTCAGAATTAATAAAAGAAAGGCTTGTTCATTGATGCTTTGTAGAGTTGGGGTTTGGATCTATAAGAGACCCTAAATCTTTATAACAGCGACAATATTCAAGAGCTTGTGAGTCTTGGCAATACATTGTAAATTCTGCAACAGGGTTTTTTCCACAGTTTTTTTAGGGGTGACCTTGGATAGTAAACTGCAATGGGGCCCGCACATAGCATATCTCACAACTAAACTTGCTAGGGCTGCTTATGCTCTTAGAAAAATAAGGCAGCTCACTGACGTCGACACTGCTAGGCTTGTTTATTTTGCATATTTCCATAGTGTTATGTCTTATGGCATTTTACTGTGGGGCAAAGCAGCCGGTATAGAACAAATTTTTGTATTACAGAAAAGAGCCATTAGAGCTATTTATAAACTAAAATCAAGGGAGTCCTTGCGAGTCAAATTTAAACAAATAGGTATACTTACAGTAGCTTCCCAATATATTTATAATAATTTAGTGTTTATACGGAATAACATAACTGCATATAAACAAAATTGTGATTTTTCTAATCGTCAATCAAGAAGGATGCATCAATTGGCTACCTCTTCGTACCGTCTTTCTAAAGTGCAACGTTCTTTTATGGGACTAGGTATAAAATTTTATAATAAAGTCCCAAAACAAATACGTGACTTACCAGTGGAATCTTTTAAGAAACGTGTAAAGGCTCAGCTCTTAGGCAAGGGCTACTATAGCATAAATGAATATTTAAATGACAAGGATGCTTGGAAATGACTAGCTAGGCAACCAGTTCTGCACAGGTTAGAGAATACCTATTTTTGTAATAGATATAAGTTTTATTTTTAAAAGATGTGCTGAGGAGTTTCTTTACGGCTTTTCTTCTCCTCCATGACAAAGCACCTCTCCGAAAAGCTGGTAGATTAAAAAAAATGACGTGCATAAGAGTATCAGTGATACCTACATGAATAAAAGATTATTGAAGTGAAACTTCTTTAGAACCGTTAGTGATTTGAAACTGGATGCAACGGAAAAACGACAGGTAAGATAATATAACCGCTAATTTCGTATTTCAATTTAAGTTGTTCGTAGCTCAATGGTCAGGACGTAGACACACAATGCTGATGTCATGATGATGCGCAGGTTCGCGTCTCACAATATTTCTTTTTTTTTAGTTTTATTTTTTTTTAGTTTTATTTTTATACTGTTTTTAAATACTTTCAAATGCTCTTTTAAATATTTTCAAAGAATTTATCAACAAAAAATAAGAATTTCATTCTTTCATTCTGTAGATCGACCAGCCGATTATACAGACAGTAAAAATGCTAAGTTGTATTCATAGATGGCGTGAGGAGTAAGATAGAACATACGTTTTATTGCTAAATAGATTTTTAAAAAGTGCAAAGTTGTATTCATAGATGGCGCTTCGATTTATTGCTTTAAGATTCGATTTATTACTTTTTCACACGGAACACAGAGACAAGAGGTGGAAGTGCGAAGTAGGCGGGGCACAGCGACTAACAGTTAGCGTAGCTCCGCTTACTTGCCCGGATAACATATCTGTCACTGAGCTGCGTCGGTTGTGCATTACATAAATTAAAATTAGACTTAAATTATAATAATATGACTTATTGTGCAATTTTGGGTGCAAAAATGATAGCAGAGCTAAGAATTTATTTAATGGCAGTGTTTCATACCACAGCCACCCACAGCTAAGCCTAGTTTTATATTTATTTTGTATTAATTCAAATTCAAAACATAAAATTAAAGGAAATAATACATTTTTATGATCAAAAAGCTACTCTATTTACACGGCAATAAGGTTATTTTTATGTTTTAAATGGTACTGCTACTCGACTATTGTTTTCCAGAACATTCTTTGAAAACATTCTTTGCTACTCGGGAAGGGATGGGATAAATTTATCGATATCGGTGTGTTGTAATTTTATTTACGATGTAATATTATACGACCAAGACCCGACTGATTAGGGTTTAAATGGCTATTTATAGAGAAAATATGTTCGTAAAACCTATAGTTAATACATATAAATAGTATAATGCCAGTTGGCAATCTCTAACAGTGAACTTGGTCAATATTATAATATTATTATGAATAATTATAATAATTATTTGAATATTATGCTTATTTTGGTTTCTATAGTTACTTCTTAGATTTCCTTAAGACGCATAAAGAAAAGAAGACTGGCTTAAAACTACTGGGCGGATCAATTGGTTCCCAGTAAAATCTAGTACCATGCTCAGAGCATTTTTTATAAGAAGAATTCATAGTTTCAGTGACCGTCAATACGGTTTCCGCCACGGCAGATCAGCTGGTGATCTTTTAGTATATCTTACTCATTGCTGGGCAGAAGCAAAAAGGTTGTAAGTTTGGATGTTGCAATTGCGCTCAAAAAATTTTTGGACTAGCGGTCACCCATCCAACTACCGACCGCGCCCGCTGTTGCTTAACTTCTTCGATCGCTTAGGATCGACGCAATCCGCCGGGCTATGAGAGCTTCAAAGCTAGGAAATATAATTCCACGAAAATAAAGGTGTTTAAACTATTCCTTGGCGACACTAGATGGCGCAATTGGTTCTACTACTAAACGTTGTAGGTCGAACAAAAGGAGAATGCCCATTTAGTATGGAGAAATGACTGTACTGACTTTAACATTTTTATGTCTTGTAAATTACACATACTAACTTTAGTCAGTGTTTATTAACCTACTATTGTAGGAAATACGAGATTTTCAACAAAATTAGTTTGAATTTAGGTTATAGTAAACTCACAGTAATATGGAGCCTATGCCGGCGTATTAAAGTCGATTGCGTATGTAATGTCGTTCTTTTAAGTTTCAAATTCATTTGACAGTCCCAAAACGCCATGTAGTTTATAATGTATTATAATCACAGAACACTATTACTCCTGGCTGATTATAATAATTTTCTAATTCATTTGACAGTCCCCTTAAGTCATCTATTGTTGTATCATAATCATAATGGAATCAATGCAACCTATTGACCCGAAGGATCTTAAAATATTTCTGATTGGCCCTTATCCAAACATAAATGGCCCAATGGTTTTCTTTTGTAAAACGGAAGTAAAGTTACTTATTAATTTCAGAAAATTATTCTCAAAGAGGATTTTTTTAGAAAATACGGTATATACTTGAAATATTTTAATTTTTTGTCCAAAAATCATTGTGACACAATAATTTTTTTGAGAGTACTGGCTATGGGCATTCTTTTTTACCTTTTTTGTATAACGTTAAGGTTGAAATTCATCCTAATTCACATCATTGTTTTTATAGCTAAGCTACGTTGAGCTACATTGAAATTTCACTTATCGACATACTGTTTAGTTAGCTAACGTTAATATAAAAAAGCTACGGCCACGTCTACGCCTTGTAATAGATATAAGCTTTCAAAATTTTGAGCACGTTTTCACATACACACACACAAGTTGTACAAGAACAAGTACCAACATTACCTTGTAGTATACCAGTTTCGATAAATATCGATAATTGTCGATAACGCGGTAAAAGCACCACGCACATCCCTAGGCCTAATTAACCAAAAATATAACTTACCGCTATACATTTAAGGTTGATATTAGATTCCAGTCACGACATCTAGCGTTCAGAAGACGGTATTATTTAATCATTTTCCAATAAGATTGACATTGTAATACAACCAACTGCAATTCAATGTCAACCTTATTACTATATATTAAGTATAGAATTATTTATTACGTAGAATATTGCCATCTAGCGGTGTATAGCTGTGGTATAGCAGAACTTGAAAAGTATTATGATCTTAATTGATAAAGGTACTAAGTTCACTGAATATGACATTGAAAAATAAGAATTAACATCAAATATTAAAGTGAATTTTCAAACATAAATAGCAGGTTTCTCGGACTATTCGTAGTTGACAACTAACAACCAATCAAAATGTAAGTTTGTTAGTTGTAAGTAATACGATTATCCATTTACTTGTGTTTTTTTGGCTAGAACGGTTCCCATACTAATCAACACTTATACCATTTCCACCTCTTGTCTCTGTGTTCCGTGCTTTTTCATATCATTATCTTGAAACCAAAATTTTGGAAAGTTTCACTTCTACCACGTGTGAATTGCACACATGGTATTTTTTTTCATTTCATTTCATTTCAATTATACATATTATATGCAGAGCATGATATAAAAACTTTCCATAATATTTAATATTAGAAAGAAAGAAACAAACAAACAAAATAATAAATTACAATTTTCAAATGAAATACAAAATCACCAATGAAAAAAATCAATACCATTATCATAATATTTACCTCTGTAAACTACATGCACTTCTCCGTGTATTAAAATTATATGATGTGTGATAAAAGTGAGTATTAAAATTATATGATATTAAAAATACTTCATAAAGTGATGATAAAAATACGTAATGCTGTCATTTTATGCCACAAAATTGGGTCGTTCAATTTAAGTTAATTTTTTGCAGACAAGGAGACCCTCGAGTCGGTCGATCTCTCACAATTGAAACACGCCGTGGGCCGTGAGCTTTATTCAATTCAATTAATGAAGGGTGTGAGGGTTTTGAATATTCTTTGTTTCATTATCCTTGAAGTTGTTTAAATTGTAGTTCTTGCATAATTCTATTGCGTAAATTGAATTGAACCAACCATGCATGAACCAATAGAGAATAGATTATGAACACAACTCTTCCACAGGCGGATACTATGATAGTTAAACAACATACATATTTCATGTTTTTCCTTTGATTTACTCCTGTTGCCTGAAGATAACCTATCACCGTTAGGGTAGGTTGACCCTGTGACAGTAACGTTGTGTCGACGGTAGGGTCTCGATAACGCCACAACCAGCTTTGAAGTTATCTCTGCTGTTTACATCTCTTTGAAATGGGTTTCTTTTACTCGGCACGTCCCTAGTCGAGCCCCGGCCGACTATTACATCGTTAATATCTTTATCTCTACGTGCAGCCCTTGCGAGCTATTCTGTATAATAAAGGTCGTACGTATGTAGGAAATACTTTAGTTATTGGTACACATGCTTATAAGTAATCCTGAGTGACGGCGTAGCATGAACATTACTCATAAATCATTTTAAGTCCTTTCTCTCGCTATACAGATTAAAAACTTTTCCATGTTCAAGAATTTAAAGGATTTTAGAAGTCTTAACAACAGCAAGGGAAGTCTTGTCTAAAGTTTCGACTGTTCTCCATTGTTAATGTAAAAATGCGATTATTGTACAGGATTAATGACGGCTATTTATAATAAATGCAACAATCAGGCTTTATAAGTTTCTAGCTGACCCAGCGAACTTCGTATGCGTTTTTTTCTAAAACTATATTTTTTTCTAAAATAAAAGTAGCCTAAGTTACTCCTTGTTACATCTGCTATCTGCCAGTGGAAGTCCCGTCAAAACCGGTAAAGCTATTTCAGAGATAAGCCGAAACAAACAGACAGACAAAAATTGTAAAAAAAAATGTTTTGGTATATGTACCGTGTATACATCCATATGCATGTAGTAAAAAGCGGTTATTTTAATATTACAAACAGACACTCCAATTTTATTTATTTGTATAGATTAATACCTCAAAGTATTAAGAATTAGCACGTATTAGTAAGCGATCGCCCATCAAACACTAATCTAACGCCACGCGTAACAAACACAATATGGCTGGCCGTGCTTCATCGACGACACGACAACGATATCTTGTGGATGTATTGTGTAGTTGTGTACAGACGCATACTGATATGTGTGCGTGTGAGCGTCGAGGAGTGTAATAGTGAACGCACATTTATCATTTTATTGCGGATGCCATATGCGTCGGCTTCTGTCGTCCGCATCGGGCTCTCATATGATTTCATACAATGCGATGCGGACAGCGCTTACGATGCCGATAAATGTGCGTTCACCATAAAGGTGCTGTCACAGCTGTAAATGTTATCGTGTTGAGCTGTTCCGTAATGTTTTAGAACTCTGTATGACTGCAGTGTAACAGCACCAGTAGTTTTATAAAGCTGTGTCGTTGTAATGTCGTTGTCGTGTCGTGAGTGAAGTAGTGGCCAATCGATCTCAAGAGATCTGAACGCTTCATTGAGCTGTGATTGCCAATATGAATAATAATGACGAATAATCTGGCAAACACGTACGTAATGTATAGATTTTATTCCCTTATCCCATCAAATATTAAACACCTCATACGACGGAACGCCGAAGATTACACCCAACCAATACGTTTAGAAGAGACATTAAGTCGGGGGCACATTTACGACGAAACATAAAATCGATCGTCGACCGAATGAAATACATATTTTATTGCAACTTATCTTACACTGATCATAAACATCGGGTATTTTATTTACAGGGCAAGGATTTACGCGATTTGAGCAATGGATAACTTAATAAAGTGTGCGGAGAGCAATTTTTGTGTTTTGGATGTAGTCAAAAATATTTGAAATCTATTTGCGATATTGTCATTCTAACGAATTTGTTTGTTAATGTTGTGATATTTATGTCACCATGTCACCAACCTTGGTAACGGTAAAGGTTGATTTTGGAAAAAATCAACACCCACGAATAAAACTTGATATCCATCCAATGCCCTTTTTGATCATTCCAAAACCTGACCTAATCGCGATTGCCTTGTCAACTGATCAGTAGAGTGGATCATGAACTAAAGTTAATAGTTAGGGCACAACAATGGCTCAAACTTCTTACACCACAACTTAAACTCAAAATATCGTTTTCAACAAAAGTCTCCACATCATCGAACAAGTGACGTAATCGCAAATATATTTGTTCTGTGTCAAACAATTTAATCAACTGAAAAGATTCAAGTGAAGTGTACCTATACACTCGAGTCTCGTAACTTCTCGTAAAACACAGGCTTTTTATATCAAGCCTTTTATGATCGGTTAATACGTCTCACAGTTCGCGGGACTGAAGCTCTTCAACACAGACTGGCAATACAAAATAGGCATTGAGGTTGTTTGTCGGATTTGTGTTTTGTTATTTTATTTGCAGGAAAAGACCGTCAGATAAATCAAGGATAAAATACGCCGGTCAAAAAGGAAGCGGTAAAAGTTTGTGGAACGTAAAAACATACAGCTGGTGCCTTAAAACAGGATGGAAGTTAGAGATGAAAAATTTGTATCGAACATGTATTCCTTTGATGTTTGGTTTGCTGGTAGAATGCATTTAAGGACTATTTCGATTGAGGTGAAAAAAGTATCATTAATCATGATCATGCCTCAATTTAAGTGGGGTAGCCGCAAGGAGGGGAAGTTATGCCAAAGATAGGGTATAGAAACCCTCAACCAATATGGATGTTTTAAGCTTCCTCATTTGTCGAGAGAATCACTTAACTTGCAGTTTGTTGATAACCAACTACGCGAGTATCGTAATAACACTACTCGCCTTAATTATCCCAATTCCCAGCGGATGCAATTAGTAATTAGAAAACAATTTCTCGTCCCACTTTTGCTCGGTGGTTTTCCGCATCCGAATGAGGGTAACATTGTTGACCTGTTCAGACCTTTAGCTCTGCTACCTCGAACGCTGTAAAATTACAAGCTTTTTATGTAACTAATTACACTATTAATTATAGGTTGAAAAAAATTTCGTAAAATAACCTATAGAACTTGATCACACGGGAAATCTGCCGTTAGTCTTCCGTGCCTTGATTTTTTTAGTAGTCGGACAGTCTTCGAATTGTGATTATAATTAAAACTAGCGTATTTTAAGATTAAATCATTGTCACTGATACACGAAATGTGTTTTGTCATGGAATGTTTGAGTAGAATTGACAATAAAACAATTATTTCATTCTTAACATAAATAAAGATCAAAGCACAAAGTTTGAGCTTTTAATTTGAACTCTGTTGGGTCGACAATCACAAGGAGTGAAATTTTATATTCTTGTATTATCTAGAAATGTCAGAATGATTAAATTATTTTAAAATAATTGTAAAGTTGAATGGCTGGAGGAATTGTCGTGAACTTTATCTCCTGTATGGCCCGAGGGGCTCTCGTTAGAAAGCATGCCTAGGGATAATAGCTCAAACTTATATCATTACTTACTGTAAAGACCCATTTTAATATGAAGTACTGAGCAATAAATCTAAACTTTTCATGCTTATAAATTGGAAATGTCACATATTATATTAAAAGCAAGTTGCGGAGACTTTTTTGACGTTCATTTAATGTATTTATCGTTTCACCTTACAACCCTGTCTTGTCTGTGGCGAACCGCCTGTGAATTGAGGGACCCTGGGTTCGATTCCCGGCTGATGCAGATATTTATGTGACCGATAAATATTTGTACTCGGGACGTGGGTGTTATAATGATGTCTTATTTGTATTGTCCCCGCCACCCGCGAAAGTGGAAATCCTACTACTGGGTGGCGTAAGTATGGAAGCGTTTATTTATTTATTTACTTGCATGCAACGGGCCTTGAATTAAACCCTAATAATATAAACTGGGAGAGACTTTATTTTTTTTGTGCCTAATGAAGATACGATGCATTGCCATCTCCTACCGCCATTGGACATCTGCGACAAACCTCGAATACGGTGGTAGGAGGGATTGTAGTAGGTTACTAGGTTCTTATATAAATATCATTATCTGCGAAGCGAGGGATCCCGGGATGGATTCCCGGTCGGGGCAAATATTTATATGACAGATAAATATTAGTACTCGGGTGCAGGGTGTTATTGTGATGTGTTATATGTGTCGTCCATACCAACCGCGACATGTGAATACCTACTGCGGGGGTTCACACTCATGTGTCTTTTTCGTTAATACCACGACTGTGAAAGATATTAATAAGAGGGCTAGTGTTTTTTAGTCCAATTAGTAATCCAGTAGTAAATAATGTAGGGATACATATTTACTACTTATAAATACTATTAACAGGGGCACCCTAGGGGAGAACTTCACCATGCTGCTCCAGTGCTGGTTCGTGGAAGAGAAACCATACGTTATAGGATGTCCAACAAGTTTGTAGTTATGTTTTAATGACGAGAGGTAATAACGAGAGGATTCATAAATTACGACCACTAACAGTCCCTTATCTAACAGGTGGCTTCGACAGATCGCAGATCGTAGATCCCTCTTCTATATTAAAGGTATAAAACATTATATTGTAATGGTTTCAGCAAAATTTTATCTGCGTACCTTGTTTATGACGTTTGATTACTCACATCTTTATCAATTATTCAGATCATCAGTGTACCTGTCTTATTAAACTCAAATATTTACATTTTAAACTATTATTGGGGACTAACGCTGCAGATTTATTAAGTGTCCAACACATATGACAAAGACATGACAAAATGACGCAAGCAGTGAAAGTATTATAGCTGTGACATGCGACATGACGCAGGTTTGAATTAAAATACAACATCGAAATCATGATCGGGTAATCTCTGCTCCAAACAATACCAACAATAATCCTTAAGACTGCGCTCCTATACAGACTAGTCCTGCTTACAATTTCTGCTGACGACATTTGAATATACTTACTCAGTTGAAGAGGCTGTCTATTGTTTCATCTTGTACGAATATAAACATATTCCTATCGCGCCATCTGAGTAATGCTCTTCGCTACAATACCCGTCGCTCACAACGCGGAATAATAAAGTGGGTATTATATGATGTCACAAACTTTAACTTAAAATACTACATGTAAGTAACTTGCTTTCGCTTTGTTCAGTTTTTTATGAGTTTTTCATACGAGTAGAGTCTGGACCAAGAAGTTCTCGTTCCAGACAAGAAGTTCTGTTAGTAATCATTGGTACAAAATTATAAATGTGAAAGTTTATATGGATATTTGTGACTCTCCTACGCAAAAACGACTGATCGAATTTTCATGAAAGTTAGCACACAGGTAGGCCATTATATACTTAGAATAGGTTAAAGGGTAATTATTATCTCGGAAATATCTGCCGTGGACAGAGCGCTAGTAGAAAAAGAAAATCTTTAGATCGACAACAGGAATTGCTACAACAGGAAAGACGTGCCATTATCCTATCATAGGATAATTTCTTTAGTCCCAGTATACGAGGAAGTTGAAACAGCATAAAACTAATGCAAGAAGGAAGGATATTCCTTTGTTCTCATTAATGGGGAAGTTTCGAGAACAATTATAGATCTTTGATAACTCGGACGGTTTGTCTTGTATCTCGATTGTTCCCCAAATCTCTGAATGGTCGGGTTTGCTGGAAAGGGTCGTGTTATAAAATAAACTTAGTAGGTATTTATCGTATTTCCCTTGTTAAATGTATATGTAAAATAAATACATTTATTAAATACTGATGACCTACAAATCACTGTCCATATAATTTTTTGTATTTGTACTTGTTCCTCTCAGATTGGTAGAAGGAGGATACATTTGATTTGGTTATATTCGTCTCATGTTTTTTGTTTTTCCTGTACAATAAAGTGTTTTGTTTTGTCTTGTATAGTAGAGAGAATATTATAGTGAATAGTTAAGAATGTTATCATCATCATCAGGTTCATTGAAGTAGTGATTCAGTTCAGTTGTCGATTTTCACAAAATATATATTTGCTATTCAGTGCATTTCTTTCTTTTATTTAATTAAAGATACTGGAAATAAACAGCCTCGCGAAGGGAATTAAATAATGTTTAAAAGAGACACTTCAGAGTTTTTTCTCCAAACAAGCTCACTATTTGCTTCATTAAAGTAGGTGCTAGTTTGTGAGGTGATTTTATCTTTTTGTGAAAAGATCCAAGTTGCAGGGAGTTCACTCTTCCTTTGCTGCTCTTTTTCCTCCTGAAGTATTTAAATTAATGTCCCTGGCTTTTGCCATCCGATCCCAACTTTAATAACGATAATGAAAGTTAATTATTTTAACTTTTTATATGGAAAGCTTTTTCTTATTAAATTTCAACTAAGCTGCTGCCTGGATTAAATTCTTACGAATTTACTTTTATGTAAATCATTGCGGCTGTTCTCCAATCTTGTGAGTCAGAAGTGTGGCTGTGGATCTGTGTGTGTCTTTGTGATAATATAACTAGTCATTTGTACGTCTGTTCATATTTGTGAAGCTTTTAAACAACTTGACGAAACAACGATTTCTTCAGATTCAGTTTGTCATGTTCAACTTCATTCTTAGGTCGTCTGACTGCTGTAGCGATAATATCGTTATTTACAACAATATGTGCTTTGTCTGTTTTTACTCATTTTATGAAGGTCATTATAATTCGAGATTATTACATCAATACAATTTTCAATAAAACCATGCAAGGCAATCCCATGTAAGAGATATTGGAGTTATTATATTATAAATATTCATAGAAGAACCTCTTTCTATGCTAGCGTGATTTAATACTGGCGTGGGTTTACCGATGTACGAGATTGTTTTAGGAATAGTTTGTGGTGAATTAACTTTATTATTCGAAACATGGTTATAAATTATGAAAGCGAGTTTGGCGAAGGCACTACCGAGCTATAATATACGATGTTCATGCACCAACATTAGCATATTGGTGAAAACCAAGAATATAAATTATACCTACTCTTATATTATGATGTAGGTAATATTGTATCTGTATAAGTGTATCTAATATACCTAGGTACCTAGTATACTGAATTTGAGATTGCAAGCGGCTTTTATGCATTTTCGGGAATTCAGCCCAATTAGTGGCTAATGAGCAGCCATGTAGAAGCACAAATTATTTCCTAGTAATTGATAAGCATACAGTGTAATTCACCATGATACCCAGTGTAGATTTATTGAGGATAAGCCAAGGGTCCTATATTCGATTTCTGGAAATAGCTGGCTAGAGGGAAATTTATTGATGAGTTTGAATTTCTGTATTCTGTCTGCTTGTTTTTCTTATTTTTGTGTGTTGTACATGGCACCCACGACACAGGGAAGCCTATTGTGGGGTTATGAGTGTAAAGCGTTATTTATTTATTTAGATACATCCTACCTGCCACCACAGTATCTAACATTGTGGATACATAGTGTGGTAACATAGTGGATTAATATAACTTCGAGTTGCTAAAATGGGGCGAACGGCTGACCAACTAGTAAAATATCACGTAATTCCCCATAACTCTCAAGCGTTACCCTTGATACAGGCCTAGATTCAATTCCATTCAAGCACCGTATTCAGTCGTCAGTCGAGATCATCGACACTATTGATATCGATCCAACGTGTGTACAAACAAAGTTTATTTTAATTTGCTAGCAGTGGGCTGCCTAACGCGTACTGTTTTGTTTGGCTTCACATTGTAATTTGTAATTATTGATTTAATACCATTATTATTATTATCATTTCTCCATGGGGTTCACCTGGATAGCTATCACCCTTGAGCATGAGTCAGCCGCCAAACGACTCGTCGTGTTCCAGCTGGGCAGCAGTTCAGTGGGGTTATGATCGCCATAGACAACATCTTGGGATTTGTAGATTGTTTAAAATTTTGACATTGTGCCTGTTGCATTGTGCACTAATCTCATAAGTCTGGCGTATTAAGTATTTAGCTTCAAGTTTAATTTTATTCGGTTCTCAAATAAAAAATATATTAGGTATATGTTAAATTAAATAAAGTAATTAATTATTTTCCAGTTCCAGTTTATTGAATCAGTTTCTAATGAAAAGCGAGCATGTTACCAGTCCTATAATAATGTGAATAACTCCTCACAACGAGAACATAACATTCGCTGATAAGACAAGTGATGAGAACGAGCCGAGGATACGGAATGTCTGTCAAACGGAATCTTGGGAGCTAGTGTGGGCTCGAGTGATTTTTGGAGATTTATCTTCGCCCTTGTAATAAAATTATGTTAATGCGAGGGTTCTCCTGAAAATTCAGTGAGCTTTATCTGAATAAAGAGTTGATCTAGCGATGGGTACAACAAACAAAATCATCTTCTGTTGGATACAAAGGGGATAACAATGTAAACAAAAATCTTTTTTTAGTTTCTCCATACTATTAAGGACGTAAAAAGAGTGAAATGTTAATTGAACTAAAATTGTAATAAATTGATATTCCAAAATAGTAGGTAATTTGAAACAATACTCTTGTTTGTAATTATAACATAGAAACATAAACGCAAAAAATGCCATAATTTATTCTCAATATTTTACGAGTATATGTTATGCTTTTTAATGAAACTCAATGTGATTCAGATATCCAATTCAGGTATTTGGAAAGTACCTAAATAAATTAATATAATGTATTTGTTAAGTAAAAATATTATGTTCGACAAACAATATACAGTACCCGGATGACCGAGCTTTGCTCGGTTTAGTGTTGCTTAACAACGCCATTTGCTGAAGTAGGTTTAGTGTTGCTACTTGCCAATAGATGTCAGGAAAAGTGTATTGTAGAAGTTTATCATTGCCTGAAAACACCGATAAAACGACATTTTCTAAAAACGAATCCTATCTAGATCGATTTATCGCCCCCGTAACCCCCTATATACAAAATTTCATGAAAATCGTTGGAGCCGATACCGTTGGATACCGAGATTCCAATTATATATAAAAGAATTGCTCGTTTAAAGGTATTAGATATAAATATAAATATATACTTATGTTTAGTCATACTTGTGAATTGTGTATTTGTGCACAACACACGTTATTACCACGATAATTAATAATGTTGTAATGTGATGTTTTTATATTAATCCTATCAATATTATACTCGTATTTGTGAAAGTTTGATTGTGAAAGAGGATGGCATGAATATGTGTTACGCTTTCGCGCATAAACTAAGCGCGACTAATAACTACAATATATAGTAAGTATAAAGAGATTTTCATGTTTAGCGTTCTTCAATGTTTCAATGTTTATCCAAACAAAATAAAAATATCTCGACACATTGTATGATATTACTCAACCAATATATAATAAAACCGATAACTAAATAAATAAACAAGATAGATTTACGTCCCCCTAAATCTATTCGATATACATAAACAAGATGACATTTTCGTTCGTTATCCCCGTTTATCTCGTACCTGTAAATGTTTCGGCATAATAATTTATTACGTTACATGATACATCACTAACTCGTGCACTACAGCTTGGCAGTTAAACATTACGGAACATGCTTCGTCATGTACTAAAATACTGGTGCGAGTATATTTCATTTTTTGGTCGCGACTACGCCTTTGTTCCGGTTCCCGATCCGTGAAACGAATTTCTCACGAAGGTCTTTTTTTCCCGTGTGCATTGCAGACAAACCCACGTGATATTGGATGAATATTTGCGCCCTATCATTAGACGAAGTTACACATCGACACCCTACGAGTGGCAACAAGTCAATTAATTTTAAGGTCAACGTCAATTAGGCCTGTGTTTGGTTAAAATTGTTCATCCAATGTTACGGCTACAGCAAAGGTATGAGCGACGCGGTGCCGGCAAGGAAGAAGAGAGCACGACAATGTCTCAACGTCTCTTTGCAAAGGACTAGGCAAGGGTATAAAATTACTAAACAAGATTCGTGTCGTCCTAAAGCCGAGGATTTCAGGAACAGCGCCGGTCTGTGCATTCGTAATGTATTCACGTCGGGGCTGTCGCCGATGCATTTTTAAATATTCAAAGTGAGTTTAAGTTGACAGATAAAACGAGTGACTTGAGAAGTAAGGAGGTTCCTTGAGACGAAATTGACCTCATATACCGAAATTGACCGATATTGGTGTCAGGTCTTTCCTTTTTAGGTCAACGTAATTTTTAAGCAGAATATGCTCTCTGGTATTGGCATAAAAAAGTGATAGAGTAAATTCAATTCAAAGAAAAATATCGAACCATTTATTGATGACAACTTATATCACTTAATTACCAATCTGCTCTAGGTAATATTAGTTGTAGTACCTAACTGAATCGTCGTAAAGCGTTATTAATATCATCTCAATTTTAAATTCACTTCAGTCACACAATGTTAAATCTTCACACACACTTTTTAGAATTTTATGGAGAACCTTAAACTATGTTGATTTCCTCCTGATGTCTATTCAAAATTGGTGACAATGTTTTACATTCAATAGATATTCATACAAACCTAACAGACCCACTACTGAGTTTACTTCTATTTTTTTATAATGTGAGGGATAAGTACAGCACAAGGCATTGATTATCAGAGCAGAGCAGAGTATAAAATTGTTATATAATTTGAAATTGATTTAATGTTCGATTAGAAATCCTCTTGCCAATGAAACGATACTTACACATTTGATCAAATTCCCTTCACGCTTGTCTCGAGAAACATAATCCTAAATGTGTGGGCTTATAAAAAGAAAATCGAAGAAATATCGCACAACATTATTGTGTAAAAGGAGGCAATACGGCGAGTGACTGTGGCTCTATAATGGTTATTCGCTTTGAATTTTATTTTCCAGACAGCGTTATAAGTATTCGTTTATCTCAGTGCATATTTCTGTTCAGAAAAGTATTACCATTGTTATTGTTTCTGTAGGAAAATAGACGAGTATTTACGTTAAAAATACGCCTTTCAGTAGCTGAAAATGTTAGATTTTAAGAGATGAAAATTAATTATTATATAATAGGTACTTTCATTGTATGAAATATGTTCCTTGAATGCTAGTAATAGCGCGTCAAGTCCGCTGCAAACTTGACAAGTATACTTGATCGTGTATGGCCAGCATTAGCCGCTCCAGAGCGACCAGAGAACAGCGGGACAGGGTGGTGGGATTATCCACTGCGTTATTAAGCATCAAATATGTAGTAGTGCAACATTATTGCACATTTGCGACCAACTCTAACGTATCGACGCCATGCCTGCTATAGGGATGGGTAGAGGTGTGGAAAATATTCAAACAGTTTTTTGTACAGATAGCCAGTGGCGGATTTATGTTTGATGTCGCCCTAGGCCCCATAAGATATGCCGCCCTTTTTGTTCTAAGAGGAGGTGACTATCAAAAATAAACATGCAATTTTTTTAAAGGAGGATGCCCAAAAAAAACCCAGAGTCGATTAAAATAATTTATGAACAGCAAAGTAGACCTTAAATAAGAGGTCGCAAATATGCAACTCGTTTCGCATAAAACTATAACCAAACAGGCCAGCAGCATACAACAATTCTGTAGGTAAAGCAGAGCGCGTTGAATAACTGGTTCATTGTTTTGTTTATTGTATTTGTTATTGTAACATTAAAAGACAGATAATGTAAGTATCTAAATTATAATTATTTTTTTCCAAATCAATAAAGAATTCATTGAAATCGCGCAAATGTTTAGTTTTTTGCTTCTCCTGAAAAGTAGTGCATTTTAAGCTAGTCCCTTTTTGACTGGAAACGCAGATATAATTCAGTTGTTTTCATTTATTAGGTTAATATTCTTATAATAATAATGCCAGTGAATTACCATAGGTATATATAAGCTCGTATATATTTAAAACATGATCATAGCTCACCTGATATGACGCTGCTACATTAGAGTAGTTTTATAGAATTCAGTACGTAGTTGAAACATGGCATGTATATGTATAAATAGTATTATATATATGTATATATATATATATATATATATTCAGTAGACATGTATTATGTATTTTACTGTCAAATGCTTCAATATTACTTCGTCATGCACAATTCGTCACAATATCGTTTGTAAAACCGCTCTAAATATCACGGATTTATAAATGACTAGGAAATCGCCCTCGCTTCGCTTCGGGAAAAATAGTAAAAAAATATAATATAGCCTATGTCACTCAGGGATAGTGTAGCTTCCCAACAGTGAAAGAATTTTTCAAATCGGTTCTGTAGTTTAGGAGCACTTAAATACAACGTTTTATTAGTTTATATAATAATCGTTTATAGTTTTAAATTAAAATTATTTGTTTCAATATACTATACTACTTTTTCGTGGGGCGCGAACTGCAGAATAAATATATAAATAGTTCTTTCAAAAATATCATTGGTCTGTGAAATTTATTTTTCGATTCAGGGGTCTGTTTGCGATTTATTCGGCTTCAAGGTACTTTTGGTTTGTTTTTTGTTTTTTGTAGGGCAACACTGAAAAATTTTTCATTGATATATTTTAATAACCGTTAATACTAACAAACGCCTCCTACATTGTAATGCCATTCAATGGGAACAATTTGAAATATTCGACACAAAATACATATTTAAACTAAAAATATGAAGATAAAACCAAAGATATGAAAATTAATATTTTTATATGGAAACATTGAAACATTTTTCCTCCAATGTGTATGATCAGTTAGTACCAACAAGCGCCGCTTACATTTAACTGACGTCAAAAGGAGACAACACGGCCTGAAATACATCATGCAAAAATATATTTGTATGAAAAATATTATTTTTCGTATGGAAACATCAAAATATTTTTAACAAACTATCAGTTCCTACAAACACCTCATACATTATGAAGACACCAAATGGAAACAAGTCATAACAGCCTCAAAATTCGAAAAACGAACACATTTGGATGAAAATTATTATTTTTTGAAATGAAATAAGTTTTATTCGAAGTAGGTTTGTTACAAACACAATGGCAAATATGGCAACACAAATTTTTTTTCACTAAAATTCACAAATTATCAGTACCTGCAAACGTCCTATACATTATAATGAGGAAATATTTGATCTAAAAATAATATTTATGAAAAATTTTATTTTTTTGTATAGCAACAGCAACGGTGACATTTTATAGTTTTTTGAAAATGACTATTTTAATGCAGAAATATTTTTCATACATTTTCGTATCCCTGATCTATAAAATCTATAGATTTTGCTCAACTTCTCGAAAAGTTACATAATACAAAAAACCACGAAAAATTTTATCAAATTTTATTAATAATTATTTTTCCTTCTACGTTCATATTTTTGAATAGAAAGTCCAAAAAATTGTATGAACAAAGAAAAAAACCAAACCTGACAATGCTGTAAATCAAATTACACAAACGGCCGAAACAAAAGGAACCGCTCAAATGTCACCAACAAAACAAAACAAAAATTTACTCAAAAACTGCCAATTTTCATACATTTCACAAAATGACCGCCATGCCACCTTGTTAACAAATAAAATATACTCCAAACGGCAAAATTGAGGATCGACCCAAACCAATAAACAAAATATATCGCAAAAACGTTAAAAAATCACTGCAATCCGATCCCGCAGTCACCTCGAAAACTTAAAAACTTCAAACTCAAATATCTTGGCAGCCATCTTGTTTTTCCAATTTTTTTTTAATTTTATTGTGACATTGAACCTAAAATTAAAGTATGAAAAAATATTACAATTGCAGAGTGGCCGCCATCTTGAATTTTTGAAAGTTCATATTTTTCCCATACCCACCATGTACAGTCAAACAACTTTCTTATGCACCATTAATACCCCCAGCAATAGTTTTGGCTGGGATATTCGAAATGTGAAAAAACCAAAAAAAATATCCAGGAGCCAAAATATTGCCAGTTAAATTTGATGAAAATGGTCAAAATCATTACGACGACCACGAAACATTTTTAGTGCATTTTTGAAGTGAAACTTCCAACAAGGTTACGTTAAACGTTTAACAATAATAAATAATAAATAAAATATACCCCAAACGTCAAAATTGGGGATTGACCCGAGGAAATAAAGAAAAAAAAATCGAAAAAAAGTTAAAACCCCAATGCAATCCGACCCCTCAAAGTCACCTCTTAAATTATAAAATTTGAAATTAAACTATCTCAGCGGCCATCTTATTTTTTTAATTTTTTACAATTTTATCGTAACACTTATCGCAATATTAGCCGAAAACGAGACCAATCTCGGGTAGGTGGACAATAAAAAAAGCGTATAGTTAGACTTTTGAAATGAAAGTCTAACTGTCCACTACCAATCCTCACTGGAGCAGCGTGGTGGAGTAAACTCTAGGCCTTCTCATGGGAGAGACCCGAGCCCATTAGGGGGCCATTAATGAGTTAAATTCACTATAAACATAACAATTTGCATCCACTATAAAAATTAGTACCT
The DNA here is from genome assembly GCA_963932265.1 of Thymelicus lineola. Lineage (NCBI taxonomy): Eukaryota > Metazoa > Arthropoda > Insecta > Lepidoptera > Hesperiidae > Thymelicus > Thymelicus lineola. The sequence goes on from OZ010689.1 coordinate 1,325,401, forward strand.
ATTGTTGTTTTCAAAGTAGTATAGATTAAACATAATTCATATTGCACAGACAAATTAAAAGGTGAACTCAACATTTAAAATAATTTATAAATTTTTATTAATTTGAAGTGACAATAATCCACAAAAATATTTTTAGTACAAATAATTATGATATTTTACCGCTCGTAAGTTTTTGGGGTTCTGAAAATTTTGCCGCCCCAAAATCATGGCGCCCCTAGGCCCGGGCCTCACGGGCCTAGGCCTAAATCCAGCACTGCAGATAGCGGAGCCTTTGGATCTTCTCAACCATATCTTTATATTTTTGTTTGTGTGGATCCTACATAATTGCGTTGTATTCTAACTTACTTCGAACAGACGCGTAATACTTATAATTATGTTTCTCTGGTGTATTTTCTTGTTCCATTACAAGGTTACAAATAATTAAAAAACGACAGTAAAATGGCGCGAAACATTATCGAAGGGCCGTAAAGTGGCGATTTGAGAGGCTCACCGTTACTCCGCTTAGATAAGTTAATGATGGTTTACACTTGAATCGACCGTAATTTATGGTGATTAAGTGAATGGAGGGATTCACTGGCTTTAACGTAAAGCACTTAGGTTGGGATAAAATATTTGAGTTGCTCATTGGTCTAATTTGCATCACTTACTTGAGATTAGACGCGACAGACAAGGTTAGTCAGTCAGTCTCTATGAGTAGGTTATTAGTCCTTTCAAATAGGTTTAAATCCATTAAAACCACTCCTCAGTACCTACAGAATTTGTAATGTGATTCTGTCTGACTAAGGAGCGAGTGTGCGGCTGTTAGTCTCTCGTAATAAATGAACACTATTTAAAAACCTTGATGATGCTTTATTTCGGGGCGAAACACGTGGTGGTACACATACCAATTTATGTCGGTGTATGTATGCTTTTAATTATTGTAGTTTGTTTTCATTGTGGGAGTGGTAGATATAGAATAGGTGTTTCACTTCAACAAATAAAACATGTTCTTTCATGTTGTCTGGCTCCGGGTTCCGCCGCACTAACTCACCGCTATCTCCGGTCTTCGAGGGCTTTCAGTTTCCACGGCCCCGGCTACAAGAAGCTAGTGGTCCTACAGTTAGCTCGGCCAATCTTAACTTAGCCAACCATCCAATACATAAATGCCTTATGACATAAATGACTTAATGATCATGTCTTACGACCATGTAAGATTTTGGTCAACCTTAACTTAGGCAACCAACCAAGACACATAAACGGATGCTTACGATTATGTAACATTTTGTTATTGCTCTTACTGACTTCTAGCGCTCTTAATGAAGCGCTCATCGCCTAGGTTCCGGTTCTGGATTAAGCAACCCCGAGTTACAACAGCGGGCGCGGTCAGTACTTGGATGGGTGACCGTTATTGGCAAAAAATCTTGTGCGTTTCCGTGCTTCGAAGAGCACGTAAAACCGTCGATCCCGGTTGTTATTGTAACATAACAATCGTTGGCTATTCGGCGTTATGAAAACTTTCCACACTTGGGTTGGCCACTAACGCTTCCACCAATCCGCACTGGAGCAACGTGGTGGAGTATGTTCGAGGCCTTCTCAAGAGAAAAGCCCTGTTAACAGTGGTGGGCCATAAGTGGGTTAACCTGATAAAACTGAAACTGAGTGGGTAAAACTGATAGGACTCGTACGTGAATACGTGAAGATATTTTTGTCATGACGTGAATTAAATGTCACACAAAAGTCTGACTTTATCTAGAATCGAACCCGAGACGTCCAAAAAGGTTAGGTTGGGGTAGTGGAGCGAGAATAGCACACAATCCCGGCACCAATGCAGTAGGCGTCGACACCGTGTGGTTTTGGTGGGTTCAAGTCTCCCACACCTGTCCGGCTTCCCGTGGCCGGATGGACGAGACGAAGGTCTTTCCACGCGTTAAAAAAAGGGTTAGTTAGGTTCACAAGATACTGGGAGGCTTTCAAAATCAAATCAATTCACTCAAAATTAAACCGATTCACTTAAAATACGTGAACTTAATTCGCGAGGCTCCTGAAATGATCGGTTAAACGTCTCCAGTGTAGGAAGATAAGTTTCAGCCTGTTCGTATTACTCCCTCGTAAAAGGTTTTGTATCCGCGAAGCCTGCAAAAGGTTATCGACAAATTGGATATTTCAAGTAGGTACAAAATGAGCCAGCAATTTAATAGGTACATATCAACTCTTAACTAAAGGAACAAGTTATTATTTGTTAGTCGGGTGTAGCTGTAAATCAATTTGTTTTGTTATTGAGTTTGATTAAATTTACCATTATATACGTATTTCGTTTCGTCTAATCTCTTACTCGTACAAATATTTACTTATTATAAACAAAGTTATTTACTCGCGTAACGTGCTCCAATATTGAGAAAAAATATAAAACAAGTTAATAGTTTAAAAAATACACGGTTTTATAATGTCAGTGTAACTTTGCAAGAAAAAAAAGGGCTATGCTGTTAACCATTAAGGAGTTCTCTTTTGGCTGAATGTAATTCAAGCCCATCATTAAAATTTCTGCCTCGTTGGGAATCGAACCTCTGACATGGTAATTAAGCGGGTCGTATGAGTAGAAACAGAAAGAGAGAGTTAGAAAGAGATACCGATAGACACGGCAAAACCAACCTTGGAGTTAAATATGACCATTCAGGTCATGATTATCATAAAAATGCATTGTCATCCGAACCACAGTCACAGGTAAAATTTAACGGCCACAATAAGCTAAATGAAAGATTAAAAAGGGGGTAATTTTGATAAATTGACACCTGTAGTTGACGAATTTTTAAAAATCCTTCGGGAGTGCTCTCTCACAATATAATGAACCTCTGTACATAGTTTCACGCTTCTAGGTCCACGAGTTTACACTGTGCGCTGTGTCAGTCACCGTCAGTATTTTACTTTATAAGCGCGCCAGAAACAGCAAACTACGTGTGCGCTTTCATTATTAAAATATATTATGCTGTCGGTTTAACAAAAACCCAGTTGATGTAGTTTATAACACGATAGTGTAGCTTCCTACATCTACCGGTTGAAATAATGATCAAGTCCTGAGTTTAATTAATCCTTAATTGAATTCGCTTGTCGCTATGAGACCACTGCAGTGTACCAGGCAAGCATGAAATATTGAGCCCCTATTAATAATAAGTCCAGGCCAAAATTGTTTATTAAATTACCGCTTGTGATGACTTGTGATGTTGTGTACTTTCAGTGATAATTAACTGCGTCTTTCAGTAACGTATTTTTGAAGTTAAACTTTGGTGAGTTATTTCAGTCTGTTTTGTTCCTACACAATATGTATTCGTTAATTATTAGACTTTTTTACGGAAATAGCCAGCAAAGAAGCTGACGATCCACCTGATGGTAAGTGATTGGGGATTGGGTATTCTAAGATGCCCCAATATGACTAAATTTCATCATTAGATACAGGTTGGCTTCAAAATTTTCATCCCATCACTACACTTCCATCTACATGCTTTCCTAAATATGTAAGTGTGTGTGAAAATACGTCATGAAACATGGTAATAATCCATGTTATAACAAAATTCGGAATTGGACTTGAAGTTTATGTAAACAAACACGAGCTAGAGTGGGCGACAGATGTTCAACTCGCAATGGATACATAAGTAGTTCGAAGGGACCGGCTTAGCACTGAAGTTATTGTAACTAGCGATGCCGATCGCGTGCGTGAATTTCAATTCTGTTTATTAATTTAAAACTTTTTATTGAAGTTACTAACTACCATGTTCGAGAATCAACTGTGAATGAATTAATTATTTGAATTTGTATTTGTAGGTGGATTGGGTTGTAATTTATAATAGGTTTTCATATGATTCATAGTTCGCACGTGGTTCAGACCAATTAAGAGACTTAAGATAACTTTAAAATTGCGTGTTATTGACGTTTAAATGAACTGCTTTGGTGGCATTTTAAGGTATTTACCTTTTCACAATTTAGGAACTGTCTATCAAAAAGGAAATACGCCAGCGAATTTTACCCGGTTCTGTCTTAGCGGACAGAAGCATTTTTGATTTCAAGTCTAGTGTAGTAAATCTAGTATGCTCATTTATTGCCTATTTATGTAAAATATTAACTAATGTAATGTAAAATATTAACTCGTGGTAAAGTGTTTTCGAAACGAAATTTTTAATATTAATTTAAATTTATAGAATCACATAAAATTAAATTGCACAATGATGGATGATTGCATTGTAGAATGATGGATTAGGATACATAATATTAGATATTAGATGATGCTCGTGGCTTCGCGCGCGTGGATATCGATTTTTTACAAATCCCGCGGGAACCCTGAACTTTTCCGGGATAAAGAGTAGCCTTTGTGTTAATTCAGGGTAAAGGCTATCTCCATTCCACAGCCAAATCGGTTAAGTAGTTAATTTTTAGGAACCAACAACCAAACATCCAAACATCTTCATTAATTTTCAAATGTATATTATTAAAGTAGGTTTATTTATTGTGACGTCACGGTTGCGACCAGCCATAGTGGCTGTTTGTTGAAACTTCTAATGAAGGCATACAATTTTGTCACGCAACGTTGATTCCGACTTTAGGGCTACAAACTGTTCAAGACAATTATCATTAATTATACCATTTATATACTGCGATATTGTTATATCACGATATAATGACAGATGTCGATTGATATACTAGTCATATAACATTACCAGAGTCCAGATGAAAAAGGGAAACCTATTTCGTATTGTATTTTATGACAGAAATCGGCTGACGAAACGGACTTCGGTAAGGTCGGTAAGGTCCGAGACGTTTACGTAAGCAGACGTGAGTTCTACACGAGAACAACGTCTGTTATATTAAAATATGAAATAGAAACTACAGTACTTTGAAAGGCCTTACAAGTTTCTAGAATGAATATAGGTTTTATTCAACAAGAACAAATCAAATACGTAATTGAAACGTTTTTGGAAACAAGTTTTATTACGCTCATATTACGTTTCTATATTTTGTTGTAACAATTTCGTTATCCACTACGTTATATTCAGTAAGAGCGAACATAAAAAAAATCATATTCAATCACAGAGAATTTGCGAGGACTATCCCTAGGGTTTTGTTTGTATGTAGAAGTAATTGATTTTATTGGCAACATAGCGAAAAATGATTATAACCAATGAATTATAAATGTTTGTACTCCTTAAAAGCGTTGTGTTTCAAAAATTAGGCATCATTCTCTTTGAGTTCTGTGGTGCCCTTCGGTTGGTAGGTGAAGGTGGGAACAGAAATTTAATTGGGGCTGCTGTGACGACATACATAAATGCGTCTGTCTTGATTGGACAGTACGTAGAGCCGTCAATCCCGATTTACTAACACGTTCACTGCGCTTGATAAATAGCGAATCACAAATCGTACATGATAATGTTCTTCTCCACCAATCTGCATTGCAGCAGAGGGGTGGAATATGCTCTAGGTCTCCTCAAGAGGAAAGGCTCGTGCTCAGTAACAGCTGTAAACTCATAAATCATAACTCAGTAACTCAGTAAAATGCTACTGTTTTTACTGCTATTAATGGGTAGTGGCCAACTACTAGTAGGGTTCTAGACAATTATTTATTTCAATTTCTAACAAAATAAGCGTGTGATGTGAGACGTTTACTTTGGATTTTCCAATATTTTACGGGATCTGAGCTTCTTTTCTAGCTATACGTAACTTTACATAAAAGTACCAGGGTGACCGAGCTTAGCTCGGTTTAGTATTGCTTAACAACGCCATCTGCTTTAGCTTTAGTGTAGCTACTCGCCAATAGATGTCAGGTCGAGTATTGTAGCCGTTTTTCATTGCCTGAAAACACGGATAAAACGACATTTTTTAAAAATGAATCCTAGCTAGATCAATTTATTGCCCCCGAAACCCTCTGCATACTAAATTTCATGAAAATCGTTGGAGCCGTTTCCGAGATTCAGAAAATATATATATATATACATATACAAGAATTGCTCATTTAAAGGTATTAGATAGATATGAGCGGGTACGATCAGCGAACCTTTGTAGGTTAACCTTTGTTAGCATTTAGGCTTCATTAGTGAACCTACAAAGCTGATAAATCCATGAATATTTATATGTGCAAATATTACCTCTTACTGTTTAAACTTGCCTTGTTAAAAAAGGAAAAAAATATAAACAGAAAAAAAAGAACACAAATCCTCGGAGGGCTGACATGCTAATAGGAGTTTTATACGACGACAAGAAAATGTAAAACAGATTATTTGTATCCCCATTTAGGCTACTTTGGTTTACAAAAGAAATTAGAGTTCGTTATTGTATCAAAGTAAATAAGTAGCTAGTCTGTAATTCATGAGCTAACAAATCCATCGATGTTTTAGTAATGGATATAAAGTAAGCGTGAAGGATAACACTCTAAGTGTTTACTAATGATTTTGTTACATCATGATATTTAGTGTAGGTAGCAACTGTGCTCGTTTGTTTCGAGTGTATATTTTTTATTATGTTCAAAGGTGGGTGAAATCTACCAGTCCACATTTGGCCAGCGTGGTGGACTATGACCCCCTTTCATTATGATAGAAGACCCGAGTCCAGCAGTAAGACAGTTATGGGTTTTAATATCTAGCTATATAATAATGTAGACATATTTTTCTTTCTTTCTCTCATTTTTCTTGGCCAGCAACGTATCGGTGATACCTTTGGTCTTCGTAATGTTTATGCGCGATTGTCTCCACTGATCTACAGGTAGATCGCTTGCTTTTTTATCGGCGACAGCCGCTATATACATAGTAATACAGATTGTATTGCATGTGATGATGCAAATTATAATACCCAATTACGTACAAAAAGATAAAAACTCTATAAAGAAAAATTGTTTCAGAAATTTAATTTATTTTACGTATTTTAATTTTACGTTTCTTTGAAAGTACAAAGGAAGAAGATTAAAAGAGACTGTAGAAACTCTAAGCACTCATTATTTTCTGTTTTCGCTTGGTTTCTAAGAAAATTATGGAATAACCTCTGTCGGTAAAAAAGTACAGTGTTAGTTGCGAGACAGAATGTCTCTTACAGGAGATATTAGAGAATAAATCCCAGTGTACCTTATAGGTATAACAAAATATTAGCATAGAATTATGTTTAAATAGATATGGACAATAATTTATGTAGAACAATAAATAGCGGAAAAAATTGTCTTTTGCAGTAAATTTACTATATCTATCAGTGTATAGTCAAAGTCAAAGTCAAAGTCAAAATATTTTATTCATATAGGTATCACTGATACACTTATGCACGTACACGTACATATATGTATATATGTATATGTATATATCAGTGTGTCGCCTGTATAAACATTCCGTCTTCAATATCAGTAGTGTCCGACCGAAGCTTCGGCTTCGGCTTCGGCTTCGGCCACCTTCGGCCAAAAAAGCACCTTCGGCCAAATCTTCGGCTTCGGCCAAAAATTTGCCGAAGGTTTGGCCGAAGCCGAAGGTTTGCTAGTTGTCAAATATTGAAATTTACTGAACGATGCTAGAGCGAGACGGAGAGTGTGCAGAAAAAGTGAGTGTGCAAAAAAAGCAAAAAAGTGAGTTTATTTTTTAATAAGGTGCCTCAAATTGTTACCAAAACTTGTTAAGTTTTTATTTTCTCCAATTGTTACCAAAAATGTTTAACATAATTATCCTAAGAAATTACTTATAAGTATGTATTTAATTTTCTCAAAAATTACAAAAAATTATATGTAAAAAATAGATATTGAAAAAGCGTTAAACTTTGCTCAATTATTTTAAAGAAATATTTTGTGTTCGTCTGATAATTAAAAAAATGTGACTGATTATTTGATTATTTTTGTTAAAATTACTTTAAGTAAATAAATATTTAATTAACATTGTATATTTGAAACTTTTATTTTTGACAATATTTTATTACCTACTTGTATATGTTGGTCACTCGGCTCGTTATTGGGCTAAATTTCTAAAGCTCTCACAATATGTATCTAGTATATTCTGAGATCAAAATAACTGTTTGTGATGATGTGTTTTCGCTGGTTTTGATGAAGAAAAATACTGGATTTCTTGATGATACTTGTAATTACGATTTCGAATTTTACAAAAATATGAAGCGAGTAACGTATACAGTGGAAAGTTTTCAAGACGAATGCACTGAACGAATAGTAACGAATGACGGTTTGATTTTTCTGTCTTCCGATTGGTCGCCCACGCGTTGGTGTTGCCCGCTCGTGAGTGTTGCTGCCATTAAAATATTATTGTGTGCATAGACATGCCCCCCGCCTTGGAGCAACAGCTTCCAACGAATAGTAGGCATCAGCAGCAGTCGACATCATCATTGTCTTTCTCCTCCAGTAGTGGGCATAATTTTGGATATGACCGTTGTATAACTCCAGTAGAGGTTTGTATATCAGCCACTCGTGCGAGCCCATCCTTCCCAGGTATAGCGCGTATGATTCTTCCCAAACGCCATTTCAATGGTGGTAAATTGTCATCCTTAATGAGCACCAACGTGTTGGGTAATAAGTTGTCCTTGTTGGTCTGCCACTTGGTTCTCGTTTGCAGCTCCGCAACATATTCCTTGGACCAACGCCTCCAGAAGTTCTGTCTCATTTGTTCAACACGCTCGTAGCGATTCAGACGTGATGTGGATGTTGTGGTTAGGTCTTCGTATGGAGGTGCGACGAGAGGCCGGCCAACCAGGAAATGGGCTGGAGTTAGAGGAAGGAGATCGTTGGGGTCTGTGGACATAGGATACATGGGTCTGGAATTGAGGATAGCCTCAATTTGTGCCAATAATGTGGAATACTCCTCGTAAGTAAGGTTCGCGTTCCCTATGCGACGTAAATGGTACTTACAGGACTTGACCCCTGCCTCCCACAAACCTCCGAAGTGAGCTGAATATAGTGGTATAAATTCGAATTTAATATTTTCGCCAGTAGCGAAATTAATTATATCATCTTTGTGAGAATTTAAAAATTGTGAAAATTCCTTTAAAGCGCCTACAAAAGTTTTTCCGTTATCGGAAAATATTTGTGCCGGTTTTCCTCGGCGAGAAAGAAACCTCCTCAAAGCCAGTAAATACGCATCTGAGCTGAGGCTCGTAACTAACTCTAAATGAACCGCACGCGTAGTGAAACATACGAATAAGCAAACGTAACATTTTTCAAGTTTTGCCCCTCTTCCTTTGCGGTTCAAAATGAACATAGGCCCGGCGTAGTCCACACCACAACGTTGGAATGGATATCCCGGTTCTAACCTTTCAATAGGTAAGTTACCCATTTTTATTTGTGGGGACCTTCCGTTCTGTCGAACACAGGTAACGCATTTGTGTACGGTTTGCTTGGCCAAATCACGACCTCTAAGTGGCCACCAGCTCTCCCTAATAGTGGCTAGGAGTAGCTGTGGACCAGCATGGAGTAAACGTTTATGCTCGAAGTTAAATAAAAGTCGCGTGAAATGATGTTTCGAACTCAATAATATGGGATGTTTTTTATTATATGAAAACGTATCCGAATTCTGCAAACGCCCTCCCACTCTTATCAGATGGCTATCATCCAGAAATATGTCAAGACTAGATATATGTCTGTCTGCCTTAAGAGGTAACTTCTTAGATAATGCGTTATAAATATCAGGGAACGACATCTGTTGAGAGTGGCGGGACAATAATAAAACCGCATTATTTAATTCATCCGATGTGAGCGGACCAGTATTACGATTTGATTTAACCTTAACGCGCAAATTATTGATAAACCGTAACACATAAGCTGTGGAACGTCTCAAACGATTAAAATTAGAAAAATATTCAAAATTAAAAATACTAATTACATTTGATTGTGATACTAAAGAAGTTACATTTGATTTAATTTCAGGCAAATTATTAAAATTTAATTGTTCATGAATACTGTATTGATTAAAATTAGAATTTATTTCGCGTAAGAACAAGGTTAGAAATGTAACAGATCCGCAGATGGAAACCAGCCTAATCCTAATGTTTTTGTTAAACAATCATCGCCCAATGATAATTCCTTTGCTTGATCGTTAACACTATCTTGCGAGTTGAACATCCACTTACGTAACGGAAAGCAACCTGACTTTAATACGTCCTTGACCTTGTTGCAAATGTTCAATAACGCATTCTTATCATCGTGTCCCGTAATTAAATCGTCTACGAAAAAATCCTCGTTTATAACGCGAGCGATGACGTCATCATTGCACTCTGACGCGAGCTGCTTGAGGCATCGGATGCTTAGATATGGCGCGGACGCCGTGCCATACGTCACCGTATTCAACTGATACACACCGAGCTCATCCGATTTATTTTCTCGCCAAAGAATAAGTTGTAGGTGCCTTTGCTCGGGATGAATGTTAATTTGCCGGTACATCTTCTCGACATCTGCGCATGCGACGTATTTGAATTGTCGAAACCGTAACAATATTGAAAAAATATCATTATGTAAACTAGGACCGATTAATTGAATGTCGTTAAGCGACTTACCCGATGTTGTTTTCGCGCTTCCGTCGAACACAACTCGTAACTTAGTTGTAGTGCTATGCTCCCGCATAACACCATGGTGAGGTAGAAAATAATTTGGTGTTGGATATTTATTAACACGACTCATGTGACCCATACTTAAATACTCTTTCATAAAATCGGAATATAACTTTTTGTATTCAGGTGTGCATCGTTCAAACTTACGTTCCAGTGCTATAAACCTACTATGTGCAAGTGAGTATGAGTCACCCAATGTGTCGCTCGCGTTCGGCTCCACTAATGGAATGCGCACGCAAAAACGACCCGTATTATCACGATATGTGGTTTGTTTATAAGAATTTTCGCATAACGCTTCGGCTTTAGATAGATTATTCTGCGGAAGGATTTCTTCCAACTCCCAGAATTTTCTAAGTTGAATATCTAGTGATTGTGAATAATTGCATTGAACCCGATTAATGCGCGAGTGTTTGTTAGTGGTCACTGTACCGGATATGATCCACCCTAACTTTGTGTTTTGTAAATACGGGCCACAACTTAAGCGAATTAACCCGTCGTTTAACAACTCCCAAAATTTATCTGCCCCGATTAATAATTCGATTTTTGATGGTGAATAAAAATTGGGATCCGCAAGTTGTACATTATGAGGAATGTCAACAATCGATTCCGCACATAAAGATGGCAATTGAGCCGTAATTTGAGGTAAAACCAAACATTTTAGGCGCGTATTATAACTTGTGGTTTTAGACCTTAAATTTATCTCACATGCCTGTGACGAATGAGTCACGGAATTACCTACTCCCGTGACGTGAACAGTGGACTGTATTAATGGTATGTTTAGTTTTTTGCATAATGAAGCGGTAATGAAACAGTGCTGACTACCTTTATCTATTAAGGCGCGTGTAGTATGATAATTGTTATGCTTATCCGCGACCTCCACTAACGCTGTCGACAACAATACAGTCTCTAATAATGAATGAGACCTACTGCTAATCTCCGTCTGAGGCGAATATGAGTTGTGAGTTGCGGAGTGTAGGGTCGTGGTGTGAATCGCGTCCTGCTTCGCTACTTGCGAGTCATGCACAGCTGATGATGTGAAGGTGTTTGAAGCGTCGTCATTATGTAGTAAGGTATTGTGCTTCGAACTACAAGACTTGCATGGACCGAACCAGCAGTCAGACACAGTGTGACCTGCGCGTAAACAATTTCGACAGAGCCCCTTCTCACTAACGAATTTTAATTTGTCTTTGAGTGATAACTTTAAAAACGAGTTGCATGCATATAGTGGATGATTTGAGTTACACTTTGGGCAATTAAGTTGACGTTTAGAATTAGGCGCGTTCGATTGTTTATGTTGAGTAGATATAAAACTGTTTGTTTTGTGATGTTGTGGATTCCCTACCTTTTTAAAATTATTTATTTCAGGTGTTTGTTTACTATGCGACATATAAATTGTTTCTAGTACGTCGGCCCTATTTTTAAGAAATTTAAATAAATCGTTAAGAGTCAATCGTACAGAACCATTATTTTGCGTGTCAATAACCGTGCCTTTATAATTTTCCCATTCTCGTTCGGTAGCCGAATCTAATTTCGAAGTAATTAAATAAATGATTAAAGTGTCCCAGGCCTCGGTTGGTTCTCCTAGGGTTTTTAGTGCTCGCATATTTTTCAAGACAGTATCAATTAATTTACGAATTTGAACTGGCGATTCTTTATTTACCGACGCTGTAGTAAACAAAGCCTTCACGTGATTTTGTACAAGCAAACGGTTATTGTTAAATCTATTCTCTAATAAATCCCAGGCAATAGTATAATTCTCGGATGAAAACTCTAATGACTTAATGACCATTAATGCGTTACCAGTGAGAGAAGAACGTAAATAATGAAATTTTTGCACATTATCTATTTCCTTCGAATTATGAATTAGGGATAAATAAGTGTCACGAAATTCAAGCCAATGATCGTATGAACCGTCAAAGGAAGGTAATGAAATGGTAGGTAATTTGACTGCTCCAGAATTTTTATTAGAATTTTGAGTTTGACATTGACCGTCCGTTACGTTAAGGATACATTTAGCTTTAGCTACACATGCATAATACTGATTTTCGAAGGTTTCTCTCTCCACTAATTCTTTCTCTAATTGACTATCCGGAACTTTGAAGTCAATATCATCCTGGATTTCAGAAAACTGTTGTAACAACGTCTCCGCCTTTTGTAGACGCGTTTGTAATTCCGTTCGCAATACTTCGGTTACGGAACCGTTATCGATAGATTCTACATATTTACTAAATAACGTGAATTTACCCCGAATAATTCCCCGTCTTTTATTTAAATCTTTAACGATATCCTCATCTGTGAAAGCAAAATCTGTTATAGACTGTCTCTTTTTAGTCATATTCGAACGGTTTTAAGGAAGGCAACGGCAAGAATTTGTATTACTGTTGAAATGTAGGTAGGTTGCGTGCGGACACTTGCGATGTTCGCGGCGCGTAAATGATAATTCACGTAAGTATTTAAGACACTATTGACACAAATTAAGCACTCGCGGGATATAATTAAGGTAAGGAAAGGTAAAGAAGGAATGATTGGCCTGACCTGACTTGTGCTGGCTCCTGGTCGAACATCCAATTTATTTATGCAGCGACGATTCTTCGTATTTGCTCCGGCGCTGAAGGTCCAAATGTTTGTGATGATGTGTTTTCGCTGGTTTTGATGAAGAAAAATACTGGATTTCTTGATGATACTTGTAATTACGATTTCGAATTTTACAAAAATATGAAGCGAGTAACGTATACAGTGGAAAGTTTTCAAGACGAATGCACTGAACGAATAGTAACGAATGACGGTTTGATTTTTCTGTCTTCCGATTGGTCGCCCACGCGTTGGTGTTGCCCGCTCGTGAGTGTTGCTGCCATTAAAATATTATTGTGTGCATAGACAATAACTATCGTATTTCTCAAGGTCAATGACACCTTCGGCTTCGGCTTCGGCTTCGGCCGAAGGTTTTGGTGAATACCGATTAATCGGCTTCGGCTTCGGCCAGAATTGCACCTTCGGTCGGACACTAAATATCAGTCATTAAAAAAAGCGGTATCGCCATCACCTTATTCCATAACTTGATGACTGAGCTTGTCTCCAAAAGAAATGATCAAAACATACAATTGATTAGTGGTCATTGTGGATCAATCCTGTGGTCACAATTCAAACGTACAAATGTTATTAAATTATATTAAATGCAAGGGGTACTCGCGATTTGAATTAAACCATTTTCGTAGGTAGAGATAGTCCGTCTCGCCGTGATCACGATCATGTTATTATGTTATTGTTCCATTAAGCATTTTAAATGCTTAATATCCGCGATAATACGAGTTTAAAATTATGTGCAGTAGAGCCTCGATTAAGTGGATCAATTGTTGTCATTAGGCATTCGGATAATCGAAAATCCGAATAGTCGAATTTATGAAGAAAAGCGGTTCTTGCATAAGACAAATTATAGCATAATTTTAGTTGATTACTAAAAATAATAAAATTAATTAATTTTTTTATCAAAAAACCATTTTATTAAAAATTATTAAAAAACAGGACCATTACTAAAATACTGCAACTTTAAAGGGTTAAAGTATTATAGTTGGTAATTGTCATTTGACATGACCTATTTTATAGTCCAGATAATCGCGAATCCATATAATTGAGGGCAGGGTAATCGAGGTTCCACTGTATTTGTTGCATTACTACTGATGTTGACACAGTATGGCATTCTTTAAAACAACAAATCCTCCCAGAAATATTATATACTTAAAATAATAACCTTTATTCGAATCACTTCTAGTAGATAATGTTATCTGTGGCGGAAAATTGTACCGATAGGAAAAAATACGACTACGGCGTAGCAGTATTTTCCACGTAGCATCTACGGCAGAGCGTGTCAAATGACGCCTTTGAGAAAATACGTAGTTTTCTGTGTTGCGATGCGGCACACGACGAAATGGTATTTTTCTTTATCCAATATAAACTCTTTGAAATACTATCCACGAGTAAACATAATAAAGAAAAGAACAACTGTCCTACAAAGTTTTATATGTTTAATACAGTTTAAGGTGAACTAAAAAATCATGCCAATATTATAAAACGTTTTTAAAAACATGTCTGCGATTTGTACTATTGTTAGCGAAGTACTAATAAAAAACTTAATTTAAAATAATAAGAATTTTATCACCAACCATCCTCTTAATATCATAAACATTCTGAACAAAACATCGAAAAAGAAACTTAAAATTGTCCATAATTATGCAACAGAAAAAATATCACGACTCTTATCACAAATTCATCATCTATTTATGTAGTAATTTTTTTTCAATACACTAATAAACGTATTTTTTTTATTCTACCACCATTTAGGAAAGGGGCTTTGTCATGGAGGAGAAAAATGGCAAATGAAACTCCTCAGACCCTCTTTTAAATAATACATAAATATTACAGTCTTACCGAAATATTGGCTTCATCCCATTAATGACCCATTTCTAGGCACATTCCTCTTGAGGAGGCCTAGAGCCTACACCACGCTGCTCCAGAGCGGATTGGTGGAGGTGTTCAGTCCTGGATTTGTCAATAGGCCGTATAGGCCGCGGCCTATGGGCAGCAGCGTCCTAGGGGCGGCAGATTTCCGAAATTCTTGTTTTTTTACGCACTTTCTTAATGACTAATTCAGTGCATTCCTTACTATGAATGGCAAATTATTACTTTAGAAAGGTACATGGGGCGGCGAAAATTTATTGGCCTACACTCATAAAAAATATAAATCCGGCAGGTGTTAGTGGCTAACTCGAGTGTCGGAAGTTTTCAAACCACCCGAGGGCCTCCGACATGGCTTAACGACTGTTATCTTATGATAACAACCGTGGCCAATGACTTTACGTGCCCTCCGAAGCACGGAAAAGCTCACCTCAAAATTCTTCTTAAATTACCGCTGAGATAAAAATATTAGAAAAAGAATAAATTATATTATCAGGAAATAAAGAAAGAAATGTTTATTTCACCTTAATGATTTAAAAATTATACATGGAAACAAAACAACACTTAAATGTAAGATAATAGATGAAAAGGGTTCACGCCCAGCATTTCGCTCGCGGAAAAACCACGGCCGCTGGTTTTCAGAGTGACTCTCAAATTGTGCAGTTCACTGTCCCGTTTAAAGCACATATAATACAGTAAAGTTCAGGAAAACTATGAAAAGGCATTTAATATTCTTACCACTTGCATATTCACGCTGCAATTTACTTTTCATATTTTATACATTCGGTCTAAAACACTGCGCGCTCATTCAATTTAGAATTTTTCCTTGTAATTTACTCTGTTGATTTCGCTTCGCGGTGGAAATTCTTTACTTACAAGTGCAGAACAAATTTTGCTTCGCTTGGAATGCAGACGTTTAAGTATGTACACTTCAACAAAGTCAGTAAATTATGATGCCTTTTTTGAGGTGTGATATGAGCAGAAACAAATCAAACCACCTTTTTTATCCGCATGATAAGTAAATCAAATGATCTGATATCACCCATATCACCACAAGCGTAAACATTTGTGTAGAAATTTTTATTAAGTTAGAGAATGTTTTTAGTAAAGTTAACTTTTACGACGTGGTTTGGCTCGTCATTCGTTATGCGTACCGCGAAGGAAGAACACTTGTCAGCGTTTGCATTTCCGGCGAGCTATGACGTGGTATCTTTAAGAATGAAGTAAAAAGACTTGTGACTTTTACAAAGTTAGTGCGCTTACCATCTCATAATTATCAACCACTATACCAACTAAATATGGAGCACACTTCTTACACATTTGTCAGCATTATGGCGACCTCTCAAAAATGTAGGTTTTCAAAGCAATTTTTGTTTTTCGACCAAGTGACTTTAATTTAATAATACAAATGTTAACAATTATATAATTCTATGGGTAGGTACAATGGGCTACGAGCTACAAGCCAACAGCCTCAATCCACTGTAAATGCGATTCTTCCTTTGAGAAAACCAAGCCACACACAGTTCATCGACTTCATGCAAGCCCTGTATCGGTCGGTGACCTAACAAATTTCTCCATGGATGATGAAGTGTAAATTTGTTCGTTTAAGGGCGTGCCGCTGTGCCTCACAGACTCATTCATTAAAGCGGCTGGTGAGAGCTCTCTGTGGCTCTTTACCACTTGAAGTATTGACGTCAATTCATTTTCCGTCAGTACGGAATTTAATTCCAAACTTGTGATGTATCAACAGTCTCTGATCACGTTTTTTGTTCAGGATTCAAACGGAGATACAGGGTGTTTGATGTCAAAAGACGAGGACGTGAATCTATAATGTTACTTTGGATAGATGGTAGAGACATGGCAATATAGAAACTTAAGTTTATGGGCTGATGCGATAAAGTTTACTATGAGTTTAATAAATAAATTATAGACAATTTAATTAAGGTCAGAATGTTCTGACGTCATAAAAATTACATAATTACGTTATATTTCGTTACGGGTATGCCTCATAAAAACATTTATATAATATTCTTCTTCAATATTCAATATTCTTCAGTACAAGTAATCCTATAGTCAAAAATACTTGACATATTTCTGTAGAAGTTATGTAGCCAAGTCACAGTCTATGATATTCTAAGCATTTTTCTTAATTTTTGCTGTAAATAACATGAACTTTACTTATTTAGAAACATGTTTTTTTTTATAAAAACACATGTTGATAAAAACTTGGGGCTGATATTTGCTCATAATTATTTTAAGATACACCATAACAAATAAACACAAACAAGATAGAGAAAAAGATTGGCAACTGCTATTATATAAAGAGCTATCATTGAGAGCGATCTCTTGTAGGCAATCAAGTATTCTAGACAGAAAAATAAATCAGAGTAGGTACAGATGTATACAAAATAATAAAATTGTATATTATAGTCAATCCGCAGTGGAAGAACTAACAATAGTCGATTGATGATGAAAAAAAACTCTACCATAGGGGTAAAATATCGACTAAATGTTTGTGTAAGTATTTGAAACTTATTACTTTTTAACTGTGTTTTTAAAGACCTATTTCAAATATTTTCTAAATGAATTCGCGAGCACCTAGCACATTAGTAAATGGATGCATGGTGCTAAATATTATGAATGTTTGAACGTATTTGAGAGCCTTAGTTTAGGCCTACGTTGAATGAACCCAGTGCATGAGCACGAGTAGTATTGAAAGTTGGAGTCGGTCCAACTTCCGCCTGGTTTTAGGTCAGCACACTCTTGACTCTAATGGCTGGTATTCATACTAATGTTCTCCAAGTAATACGGTATGTATCACTCTATCTAATTATGAAAAGTTATAACAAACTATCGCATATGTCATATATAAAAATCTCGTGTCACGGTGTTTGAGGTCGCACTCCTCCGAAACGGCTCGACCGATTTTGGTAGATATGAGAACAGGACTTCAGAAAATTATACCGCTAGGTGATTAGGGTATCCCTATCCAGAAAATTTTTGGCAGAAAAACGTTTGCCGAGTCAGCTAGTATACATATAATTTCTTCTGTATTCAAAAAATAATGTCAAATATCAGTTCAGGTTTCAGTTTCAGTCGGGCTAACATCATAATTTAAGTCCCAGAGTGCTTCGGCATGCTACACCAGCGTATTTGTGAAAAAGATCATACGTGACGACGAAATGAGAGACGAAGAGAAATAGATACCAGAAACTCCAGGAAGAAGAGCTCTTCTTCCTAAGTAGCTACTTACAAAACTAAGTGATAGACAACCCATAGTTGAACAAGTGGATAAACAAGGGCATACTAAAAAGGATTTTTGGGAAACCCTTCCCTTCAGTGGAAAATTCTCAAAATTTTAAAATGTGTGTAAAAGTTTGTCTAAAGTAAAAACCAGTTAATAGTTTCAAAACTCAATACATGGTTTTATATTGTTTACGTACCAAAAAAATGGATGTCTTAACGGTTAGGAATTCCATCGCTGAAGCCAAATCTAAGTAATACATAATTACGAAAATGTATTGTCACCAGAACTAAAGTAATAAAGTAAATTTCAACTCTTTAGGTAGGATACGGGGAAACAGGTTAAGCTTGCAAGATTTGACCCACACAAACAGGGTACGCTACATTAACCGTTCAATAAATACATTTCGCCTTATTGTCTTGAGACTTGGAATACGCTCTTCGGTTTAAAGAACTTTATTTCTCTAAGATTTTACATCACTTAAAATGAGAAACTTAAATACTAAACTAAGTTACGGTTTGTGTCCGGCCTGTATTCTTGTGCGTGCGTGCGTGCGTGCGTGCGTGCGTGCGTGCGTGCGTGCGTGTGTGCGTGTGTGTGTGTGTGTGTGTGTGTGTGTGTGTGTGTGTGTGTGTGTTTGTGTGTATTAACTTAATTAATAAAATACTTATTACAGTACGACGATGAATGACAAATGAAGATACAGGAAATAACTAGGACGTTTCTTAACTCAATCCCGGCTGCTTGAGAAATAGATGCAGAATTGCACGAGCACAAGTCAATCTGTTATGAATTTCTCTGTAAGAAGATCTCAGACGGTATACTTCGACTGCAGACGTCGCGTCGTCGCCGCGTCGGAGTATTTTAATACATTTCAATACCTCTCTAAGATTTAACCGGAAATACTTCTGAATATAAACCATTGTCTCAGTGCTGACCTAGATCTGAACTTGATATCGATAAAGACTATTGATAGAAGTTATATTAATGATTACCCGCGGTATTTTTAGTGACCTAAATACCTTAATACCTTGGATAGGAAGTGTTGAATAACGGAAAGGTCTAAGTTTATCATAATAAATTATTTTTATTATAATATATTTACTAACTCATCACTGGGCCAATCAGTGGGATAGTCATAAAGTAAGTATACGCAATCGTATCATTCCTGTTCGCTGTACTGTAAACACTTAGCCAAATCCGGAGCGGTGCTCACACTTGACAGACAAAAGGGGCAAATCCGAAGCTGTATTTTTCCTCGGGAAGCGTTGTAGGCACTGAACAGCAGGTCCCACATACTCTTTAGGGATCAACGCTGAGCAGACCTTTTTATTCGGGCCTCGCTGCCGACAAGTAATTGATTGCTGTAGCTCTTTTATCAAATTGAAGACTTATTATGTCAGAATACGACGAGAAAACTTTATTCCAAGAACATCTGTCATCATAAAACCCTACAACAGACGCATGATGAATTCGTGTTTTCGTTCTGAATGAAAAGGGTTAAGGAAGAAATAACTAGCAGTATTTAACTATACCTACACTGCAACTGTAACGCTGAGTATAAAATTTTTTTGGATTTGTTGCAGTATTTATCAGTTGAGCCTAAATCTATTGAAAATGCTTACTAAGCAATACTGATTGAAAGTGCCGAAATACTCTATGAAAACTGACTACCTACTAACCAAAAAGAAATGTAATCTAATGTATCGAAAAGGACACACTTTCTGATGCTTTGAATATTTCATCTCAATACTTGTACATGTTGATACTGGCGACTTTGACCTATACTTCAGTTACAATTGTATTGCGATCAATCTCTCTATACTGCCATACATTACAGCGAAATAATACTAGTTTCATTCGCTCTAATAAATCCTCGATCTGTCTCCCTCAGCTATTACAAAGCGTGATGAATGGTTTGTATAGAGCCACAAAGGACGTGATCAATCATACCTATTCGTTTACATTGAGGTTATTCGATGTAGAAATATAAATTGTAATTAACATATTGATTAGGTACTAGCAGCAGCAGCCCTCCCTTCGTTTTTAAGAACGTTTGCGCAGCATTTAAAATATTCGTTTAGAAATTCAATTTTAACTCAAACTCAAATTTGTCTTTATTAAAAATTGGTTTGGCTTACATACCCTTTTTGAAAATCAGCCAACGCTTCAACAACCATGAGTGATTTCTCGAGAGAAAATAAGTTCTCTTAATTGAGATAAACATGGCTTCGAGTCCACGGGGATCATTGGATCCCGCAGTCCACAGAGCACACACAACACTCGGAGTTTGCAAGTTCTAATATTAAACTTTGAACGTGGTATCAATTTTAGATGTTTACTACTTACGAAATACGATCTTTTTACTATGTTGTACGAACCCACAAATGAAGCATTTTTGACAGAGCGTTAGGTTAACATTTCCCCCCCCAAAATCTTCTTGGTGAAAGGGAGAAATAAGGGCAAGTAAGGTCTGCTATATACAGTACCTGAAACAAACATTATTAACACATTTTAGTAAAATATTAACTCAAATAATGGTAGTCATCATATTAGGTACGTACAACAAAGCAGTAAGCGTAAAAATAAATTATCACATCAAAATTTACGACATTATATTTTAGCTAGTCTAATAGTCCATTTCAAATCGTATAAACAAATTAATTAATTATTTCAAGCTTAAAGTCGCTCAGTAGGCTATAGAGAGGGCTATGCTGTATGAACGAAAATAAGCGACATATCGCAGCAAATAAGTTAGCTAATGTGGTAATAGGCTGGCCACATAGTTTGAAGAATCATTTGCTAATAAAGGTCCTCAAACGATGCACACACCTCCCGGCAAGGTGGACTGACGATCTGAAAAAGATAGCGGGCATCCGCTGGATTCAGATGGCTTAATTAGTTAGCGGAGGCCTATATTTAGCTACAAACCTATGTCTGTGGCTACAAGGGCTGATGGATGGATGATATTATTACTTTACAAAAAAAAATGTCTCTCCAAATTCAAGCTTATCTCCCTGTCTTGTATATCGTCTCTAATTACGAACCAAAACCCTCGTGAAAGGCAGTGTTTACTAAGCTATTAATAGGTAACGTAAGATAACTTCTGCATATGAAATATAAGTAAAACTAACATACCTAAATCTACATCATTACTAAGATAAATTGTGTGGTGTCCGAAAATCCTCTGGAGGGACCTTCACACTAAAATAATATTCCAGTTTAACTTGGAATTATACTAGCAACTATGTAAATCAGTGAACCTTTTGCGGAGTTTTCTAAACTATAGGAGTCCACGTGGAGCAAGTGTAATAGTAAATACACAATGACAATTTAACAAGACAAATTTCACGTGAAAACGTGAGTCACTAAGGTACATGAGTATTAACGAAGGATTTCATTTGATTCAAAGTGATTGATATAGCACCTTAAAAATATTTTTGTCCTCATTGCTCCATTATTATTATTATAGTGTGAAGCACGTAGTCTATAGCGAACTGTCAAGACCCTTTTAAAGTCGCCTCATTTTTCGAATGATGTTGGTGAATTATTTTCACCTGCCGGCGCCATCTGGATACCGCGTAGTGAACAATCTGGGGGCATGGGAATGATCATGAAATAAATGCCTTGTGTTGAGGAAGGTGCTTTTTGTGCTTGCCTACTCATACAACGTTCATACAACGAACTACTCTTGGGACTATTGCTAGTTGGGCTAAATTCTGCTTCAGATGTAGTTTAGAAGTTCTGCGGGGACCTACCGTTCCATTTCCATAGTCTTGATCAGTAAGTAGTATCATAGAGACAATGTTGGATTTCTATTTTGTGGCAATATATGGACTTAAAATTATAAGTTAAATCATACGTTTTCATTGCTTAATTGGGATTACATTAAGTTTTTTTCATACAAGTATTACATTGTATTATATTTTAATTTTTTCACTCATATGAATAGAAGATGTAATGCTGAAAAGCTGTTTATTTCTCTGCATTAAATATTTAGAATTATCTGTGTCTCTCTGTTTATCTATCCAGGCATTACGAAACCCCGTGAATGAATTTCAATGGGTAAACTTATAAAAACCATAATTTTTATATGAGCAAAATTCTGCTCTACGTTTTTATGTCCATCGTCAACGACGTACTTGACAGTGTAAAGCAGTAACGAAGCGAGTCAGCGAAGCGTCTGTACTGTCGACAGTCCACGGCCCTATACGGTACACTGAACACTGAACCCTCTGGACATAATGTCAAGAGGGCCGCTAATAAATTGAGATGTTGACTAATTTTAGGATTCAATTTTATTGTATAGATAGAAGCTTAATATTCACGAAAAAAATATTATAAAAATAATAATTTTCAATTTAAAAACAAAAATTGATAAATAAAAATCATTATCAAATTTCTCACCAAAAACGTCACGTGACGTCACTAAACTATATTCAATACTATCGGTCTACTGAAGTTTGTTGAACTTCCATATAAAATAAGAGCAATGACGTCATTTAAATAATTAAAATTTTAATTAATTATATTTAATTAAATGCGATTGATTACGACAAAAGAATAGTATTACAGTGGACCCCCGGTAATCCGACAAATATTTTGCAGGGCAGTGTCGGACTATCGAATTTGTCGGATTATAGAGTACTGCCTAAAACCCCCTATAGTCCGGAATTTTTTACGAAAGAGTACCTTGTAATCCGACAAATTACAGATCCAATGATAAGATTATATATGTTATAATATATATGTACTCTGAACAATAATATTATATGTATAAAAGAGGTAGATATGCCAAGAGGGCGCTGTAATTACGTCAGTCGAATTTAGTCAGGTATAGCAATTTTAATTCAGACAGTTGATAGCTGCCTCTGAGTGAGGCCGTCTAGCTGTCTTTTTCACTATTATGGTTTTAGTAGTGCCATCCCTTTTACGTAATTTACCAATGTAATACAATGTAGTATGTATAAAGGATTGGTGTAGTGAAACAAAAGATAAACGTGTGTGTGTGTGTTGTAGCTCGGTCGGAACTGATTTTTTGGTTGATTTGTAAGGGCATAACCTATCTATAGTTTAATATCATTGACTGTGAAGTACAAATCATACTTCATTATGTATGTCAAATTTAGTAAATTAAACAACACAATAGAGAGAACACACGCTAGACCGCACCGCTATCTTCATCACGATGTTGTCAAATTCAAACTAAGCAATCAGAATCAAAACAATACCTTACGCGTCGAGCACAATAGTGGTGGTGCGTACAAATTATAACTTGTTCAATCATGCATTAGCGAAAATTGACAAAAAAATATTCAATAAAAAATATTAGACCATGTCGGATTACAAGGGGTGCCGGATTAGACAGGGGCCGGATTACCGGGGGTCCACTGTATAGGTTTTTGAATGTTTCCCTTAATACTTTAAACATAAATAATTTATATTAATTTACAGTTAGTGTCAACATCCCTATTACGTACGATGTACAAATTCGTATTCCCTATTAGGTATGATGTTAATCACATTTAAGACTAGATAATATAAAATAGCAAAGTGGTTGTACCAGGTGTTTTAGGTACAACAAAGAACAATCGTGCATTTTAATTTATTTTTTACTAATTTAAATTGATTGACCCCCGTGTGGTGCCGGGTCCACTTTGTCCCCCGTGTGGTGCCGGGTCCACTTTGTAGAATAGCACCACTCCTACTTCTTCCTGGGATGTCGTAAAAGGCGACTAATAGGATACTCCAGGAGACGGGCAGCAGCGTCTCCCTGCGGACCAAAAACATCTACTGCGGTCACCAACACGCACTGGCCAAGCGTGGTGACTACTGGCTACAACCCCCAAATGATAGCCACAACTAAGCCTCGGCCCCCAGTCCCCGGCAGCCCCGCTATTCCTAGTTACGGTAGCGGCTATGGTAACGGCGGGGCAGGGGGTGCTAAGAATCGCCGGCAGAGATCGGGCTACCAATCTAAAAAACGACTTCTGCACCTGGCAACATACAACACCAGGACACTGAGGACCGACGACAAGGTAAACGAGCTGGAAGGAGAGATAGACAAGTTAAACTGGAGTATTGTGGGTTTATCTGAAGTCCGAAGACAGGGGGAGGACACGATAATACTCAAATCCGGAAACTTGTTCTATCACCGGGAAGGCGAACATCAGTCCCAAGGTGGTGTCGGGTTTCTCGTTCACAAGTCCCTCGTCAACAACATTGTGCAAGTTGGGAGCGTGTCGTCCAGGGTAGCGTACCTTACACTCAGAATATCCAAACGGTATTCGTTGAAGGTTGTACAGGTATATGCGCCGACTTCGACACATCCTGACGATGAGGTTGAGGTTATGTATGAGGACATAAGCAGAGCCATACATACCTCTAAAGCACATTTCAATGTTGTAATGGGGGACTTCAACGCGAGACTGGGCACGCAAAGCGGCGCCGAGATGAAAGTGGGTCCCTACGGAATTGGACGACGGAACCACCGAGGACACTTGCTGGCTAACTTCTTGGAGAAGGAAGGTCTCTTCATGATGAACTCCTTCTTCAGAAAGAAGCCGCAACGCAAGTGGACTTGGATAAGTCCTGATGGTTCCACGAAAAGCGAGATAGACTTCATTCTGGCAGACAAACGGCATATATTTAATGATGTCTCTGTGATCAGCAGGTTTAAAACCGGAAGTGATCACCGACTTGTAAGAGGCACATTAAATATCGACCTGAAGCTGGAACGGTCACGCCTGATGAAGTCTACGCTTCGCCCAACACCTATCCAAATCCAGGGATCCGAAAACTTTCAACTTGAGCTGCAAAACCGTTTTGCGTGCCTAGAATCGTGCACGTCAGTGGACGAGTATAACACCAGGATGGTAACAACTGTCCACGAGGTAGGGTCGAAGTATTTCAAGACCCACCCTAGTGGTAGATCTCAGGTCCTCTCAGAACAAACTCTCGGTCTTATGAGGGATCGACGAGAATTATGTGTGCAGTCTCCAACCTCTATGAGGGAATACCGACGGCTCAATGAACAGATCTCCAAGTGCAGGCGACGCGATTTGCGTAAACACAACGCAAATCGTGTAAAAAACACTGTTGAGCAAAACCGGGGCTCAAAAGTGTTCGCCAGGGATCTGTCCATTGGGCAAAGTCAGCTTACGAGGTTGAAGACCGAGTCCGGCACCATGGTTTCGTCGAAACCCGAAGTTCTGAGAGAAACTGAGAGATACTACGGACGGTTGTATACCTCCTCTCAAGCTCCACCTCCTCGCGACGAGAGTGACAAGCGAGCTAAACTGACCCGACACTACACAGAGGATATCCCGGACGTCAGCCTGTATGAGATTAGAGAGGCTCTCAAACAGCTTAAAAACAACAAGGCACCGGGAGATGACGGAATCACAACCGAGCTTCTAAGAGCTGGAGGGAAACCCCTTCTAGTGGCGCTCCAAAAACTGTTCGATTCCGTCATTAATACTGGAACTACCCCGGAAGCGTGGGGCAGAAGTGTGGTGACGCTGTTCTTCAAGAAGGGCGATAAAACCCTTCTGAAGAACTACAGGCCCATTGCACTTCTGAGCCACGTTTATAAGCTGTTTTCGAGGGTCCTCACAAATCGCATTGCACGCAGGCTTGACGACTTCCAGCCTCCCGAACAAGCAGGATTCCGAAAAGGCTACAGCACCATAGACCATATACACACACTGCGGCAGATTATACAAAAGACCGAGGAGTATAATTTGCCGTTGTGTGTTGCCTATGTGGACTATGAGAAAGCCTTTGATTCTATTGAGACCTGGGCGGTACTAAATTCTCTCCAGCGGTGCCGGATCGACTACCGGTATATCGAAGTGTTGAAATGTTTGTACTCATCTGCCACCATGTCCGTCAGAGTACACGACGCGGCAACGAACCCCATCCAACTGCAGAGAGGTGTCAGACAAGGGGATGTCATATCCCCAAAACTGTTCACCGCTGCGTTGGAAGACGTGTTCAAGCTGATGGAGTGGAAAAGACGTGGCATTAACATCAATGGCGAATACATCACACACCTGCGATATGCCGATGATATAGTCATCCTGGCGAGTTCCCTGGAAGAACTTGGTACAATGCTCGGGGACTTGAACAGCGCCTCACAACGGGTAGGTCTTAAGATGAACATGGACAAGACGAAAATCATGTCGAATGTCCATGTCACACCCGTACCGGTTGTTGTTGACGGCGCTGCTCTCGAAGTTGTAGACGAATACAATTACCTGGGACAGGTGATCCAGATGGGTAAGTCCAACTTCGAGAAAGAAGTCACTCGTAGAATCCAACTCGGATGGGCTGCGTTCGGGAAACTGCGTCATATCTTGTCGTCCAAAACACTACCTCAGTGCCTGAAGTCGAAGGTGTTCGAGCAGTGTGTGTTGCCAGTGATGACATACGGATCCGAGACGTGGTGCTTTACTATTGGCTTAATCCACAAGCTCAGGGTAGCGCAGCGGGCTATGGAGAGGGCTATGCTCGGTATTTCTCTACGTGATCGAATCAGAAATGAGGAGATCCGTAGACGAACAAGGGTAACCGACATAGCTCAAAGGATTAGCCGGCTGAAGTGGCAATGGGCTGGCCACATAGTGCGAAGGACCGATAACCGTTGGGGAAGAAAGGTCCTTGAATGGCGCCCACGTCTCGGAAAAAGGAGCATAGGACGCCCCCCGACCAGGTGGACTGACGACCTGAAGAAGACAGCGGGTATCCGCTGGATTCAGAGGGCTCAGGACCGGTCAGAGTGGCGCAAGTTAGGGGAGGCCTATGTCCAGCAGTGGACCTCCAAAGGCTGATGGATGGATGGATAAATTGATTGACACTAACCCTACCTGATAGTAAATGGCTATGTAATAGGTTGGCAAGTTAGTGTGTCTAACTTAGTTCACTCCTAACGTGAAACATCCATATCGTAAGCGGGCGGGAAACCTAAGATAAGAAACGTTATTATACCATAAAATCAAAAAGTTAACATCTATAAGGAATCCAAGGAAGGCAAACTTCTCCTTATAATATAACTCTATGTGCCGTAAAGGAAGAACTTGAAATCCGCCAAAGTTTAGCGGCCGCCACCTGGAAAACCTCTCCACATAAATTTTACTTATGAATAAATTCCCGCAATTCTGATGCCTCGTTCGAACGACTCGAGATATTGACCATGGATTTGTTTTTATTACCGATAAGTATTCTCGAAAATTAATGCGAAATACTTTACCCATAAAATGATCTGATTCCCGTTGTTCACTGTGGATTATTATTGATTATACATATCATTAAATAGAAGCCACGCAATGTTTTTCTTTTATAATTGGTTTAAAAGAAAATTACTTTTATGCTTTTTTCTTTTAAGTAAATATTTTTTCTCTATCTTAACCATTTCTGCACTTACCCTTCCAGTAGATTATATTTCCGTTTTTATAATCGTTTAATGCACAATTTTTTTATATCAACTTATTTACTTATTTAGTACCAACTTATTTTGTCTTATTTTATGTGACATAAATTGCGCTTCTTTCATAAAATTCTAAATCTTTGTTCACCTCAGCTAAGTCCTCTTACCACTTAAAAGGTAATGTGCAAACGAGGCATCAGGCATTGACCTCAAATATCTCCATGTGACTGAAGGGCATAGGGATTACGGAGTGAATTTCTAAAATGGCGCCGTTGAATTGCCCACATTTCTCGGCAAGACCTGTCAATGCTGCCATGTTATCCGACTCCTAATGTATTTTAAATAGGAATTCAATTCAGGTAGGCGAGGTTTTATGTGAATTTTTATACTAAATTATGTATTGTCAACATAGGTCTCTAATTCTGATTAATAAATCATATTGAATGATACGAGTGAGCCGACAGATTTTATATGGGATAATTTGTATTGTTATTTCTAGCAACAGTAACAAATGAAGCAATTAATTATAATTTATAGTTGTAAGCATTGCAATTACGTGGACTGGCAGGAAACCGATGTAAATAAATATCTGTGCGTATTCTACCGTATGTACAATGGGGAATGTTCTGAAGAACTGTTTGGTTTTATTAAACCTACCTGCGATTGTTTTTCGTCACCGCACATCACGGTGTAAATTGTGGAACGAACTTGCTGCATCGGTATTCCCTTTAAACTGTGACATAGGGTCCTTCAAAAAGCGAGTCTATCGTTCCCTTCTTGGTCGGCAATGCGTAAGTGACGCTCCCGGTGTTACTAATGTCCATGGGCGGCGGTGATGACTTACCATCAGGTGACCTGTCTGCTCGTTTGCCTGCTCAAGGCAATAAAAAACGTAAGACCAAAGGATAGCGTCAAAGGCAAACGGAGTTTTTAAAATTTTCTTCTTTCAGAATTTTCCTTCGAAAAAAATCTGTACAACGAATATGAACCGTTTTTCACAAACGGCTTAAGTCGAAAAAGATCGCTCTCGACCGATTTTTGCGTTCGACAAAAGAATTAGGCCCCTGTTAAGCCCACTTCGGAAGTTTTAATGAGTGTCGAACATTTTGTACATAACTATACTTACCTATTATAAATGATTTAACCTTTTGATAAAAATTCAAATACGAAGTAAAATTAACAATTTAAAACAAGTATTATGGGATCCATTTTTCCTATAACATACCCACTTAAAATATTTAAGTCAAAAGTTATTATCGTCTCGAAGCCAGAAAACTAAAAGAGTGACTTTGACAGCAAATAATCTTTCCGTCTGATGCGAATTACCTAATAAAAACAAAAGTAAGAAACCTAGTTGTATTTGTATACTAATTGTATTTGAAACAAAAGTTTATCTTCTCCCTGAGGACTAACATGAAAACTCAGAGCCTAACAAAGCAGAGTTCAATCCCAAAAAGTTTGTTTACATTGCCAGTGTACACAATAAAAATGAATAGAGGTTACTATTAATACTTATTGGTATTATTTGGTATTCTGTACTAGTCGAACGTGAGCTATTACGAGAATCGTGTCTGTAGGTTATCAGCAAATAAACACGGAGTGTAATAACAATAATAATTTTATCATGAGTATAACAAAGTGGGTTACAGGAATCTAATTTTTAGCTACTTGGTACTGAAGTAAATGAAGTTAGTAAATTTTTGGCCGCTATGTTAAAATTTAAGGAGATTGCGTTCATAAGATGACAGGACAGGTAAGATGACTATATTACAACCTTACCATTAATTCATGGGATTCTATAATATTTAGAACTATTTAGATTCTGGTAAAGAATTATAACTTACATACCTAATACCTCATCATATAAACACATGAATTCACCGTCACTTTCAAACTTTCTAGTTAAGAGGCCGTGCCGAAAATTTATTTGACAGAGTTATGTCATAGTCATTGAGAAGCTATGTCTGTGTGCATCGTTCACGCACACCTGGCTGAAGTTCGAGCTTAAACAATTTTGATCCTTTAGTTGATAATAATTTTAGGATGCATAGTATGAACAATTTAGAAATAAAAGTCTGGAATTTTTTTGTATATTAGTTTAGTATATTTATTACAATCAAAATGAAAAAGTTTTAGATAAACACACACTGGGTACATATTTAGGTTATTCAGTGTTTTCCTTCAGAGATTTCATTTATGTTTGCGATAAACTTACAGTGTACTTACAGACAAATTTAACATGTTTCATTGGTACCCACCCGAAAATCAAACGAGTCTTGATTTCATAAAAAAATGTTTTTGAAAATGCAATTAAAAGTTTAGGCCATAAAAAATTTTTGTGAGCTCTGGGACTAAATATGTTGTCATATTCATAACCTATTAAATTGGCGTATTATATAAACTTAAATTTAAAATTTAAAAAACCCGGACTCAAAAGAACAAAAAAGTCTGATTAGGTAAAAAGTAAAAAAATCATACAATAAACCTAGACACGCGGCAGCGTGTCAAGCCAAGTTCAATCAAAGGAACTGGCTAGCCAGCGCCGAGTGTAATATTACATGAACCACTTGGTGCCACTTTTGACCCTTCTATAACTCAAAACCTCTATAACAAAAACCTAAACACATAAAACTACGTGTGTTAACATCCATAAGGACATATAGAAGCCCAAATTTCAAGAAGCTAGCTTAAACGGTTATAAAGATATGAAGGTCAAAAAGTCGTAAATTTTAGCACTGACTGACTGACTGACATATAGTACCTAAATCTAACCTACTTCCAGATGACCTAGAAGGATGAAATTTGGAATTCAGCGTGGTAATTGTGGTAGTTGTAAGCGTAGGAAAAAATCAAAAAATAAAAAAGTTGAAAAATAAGTGGTGTCCCCATCACAGAAAAAACTTGTAATATGCGCTAAACAACCGGCCAACGGTGTATCGTCTGCGGCACGTGGCATTGCCTAGTTTTCTTTACAAAAAGTAGTGATATCCCACCAAAAACATAAATGTAAAAAAGGAGAGCCAAGTTCAATACAAAAATTAAGCTTGGCTGTGGGCTTCGCCGCAAAAAGAACGGAGATCTAAATGAGTGCAAAGTTCTATGCAAAATCGAAATATGTATTTATAGGAACAAAATAACATTATGAACAAGTATTAAACTCTATTTCTTTGCTTTATTGGATATCTATAACAATTGCTGTTATTTAAAAATGTGAGATCTTAAAGTAGGTTAGATTTGATTTGGCCAGTTTTCATTACATCAGTCATTTTATAAAGTTATTCAACATTTTAATTCTGATAAAAACTGGTATATAAAAATAGTAAATACTTCATACACCTACGATATGCCGATGATTTATAGTTATCCTGGCGGGTTCACTGGAGGAACTTGGTACAATGCTCGGAAACTTGAACAGCGCCTTACAACGGGTGGGTCTTAAGATGAACATGGACAAGACGAAAATCATGTCAAATGTCCATGTCACACCCATACCGGTTGTTGTTGACGGCGCTGCTCTCGAAGTTGTAGACGAATACATTTACCTGGGACAATTGATCCAGATGGGTAAGTCCAACTTCGAGAAAGAAGTCACTCGTAGAATCCAACTCGGATGGGCTGCGTTCGGGAAACTGCGTCATATCTTGTCGTCCAAAACACTACCTCAGTGCCTGAAGTCGAAGGTGTTCGAGCAGTGTGTGTTGCCAGCGATGACATACGGATCCGATACGTGGTGCTTCATTATTGGCCTAATCCACAAGCTCAGAGTAGCGCAGCGGGCTATGGAGAAGGCTATGCTTGGTATTTCTCTACGTGATCGAATTAAAAATGAGGAGATCCGTAGACGAACAAAGGTAACCCATATAGCTCAAAGAATTAGCCGGCTGACGTGGCAATGGGCTGGCCACACAGTTGGAAGATAACCGTTGGGGAAGAAAGGTAATCGAATGGCGCCCACGTCTCGGAAAAATGTCGTCTATGTCCAGCAGTGGACCTATCAAGACTGACGGATGGGTTTTTAATATGGAGCCGTCCCCCAACACGACAAAGTTTTATTTAGTTAAATTAAATAATCTATATATAAAAATCAATAGCTGTTCGTTTGTCTTGCTAAAACTTGAGAATAGCTGGACCGATTTGGCTAATTTTGATCTTGAAATATTTGTGAAACTTCAGGGAAGCTGTAAACGGTGAGAAATATGAATAATATGTAATGAAAAATACTAAAAACAAACAAATTGTTCCTAGCTGTGAAACATTTGATATCTTTTGTCAAATTGTCATTTGGTTGTCAGATATTTATAGGTGCGTTCAGAAAGGACCCCGAAAAATTTGTATTGGAATTGGCTCTGGGCTAAATTAGCTGAAATTTTGCACAGAGGTTACTTTCATCATGCTGATCAAAAGTTTCAATGGGCGCAACCCCCCAAAATCAAACCCAGACCCACCATTCCCCCCCAAATCTCAAAATACTCCCCAAAGCACATTGGATGAAAATCAATGCATATAGGATATATTCATATGAAACTTCGCACAGAGGTAGCTTTCATCATGCTGATCAAAAGTCTTAATAGGCGCAAACCCCCAAAATCAAACCCAAACACCCCCCCCCAATCTCAAAATACTCCCCAAAGCACGAGAGTTATAATTCGCCATCAAACGAGGACTCGTTTTCTGAGCCATTTACTCTTTCTCAAGAGTTGGATAGTGTATTAAGCACCTCTAATCTTTTCTTCAACGTATGCCACATAAATGCGCAGAGCATACCTTCCCACTATGCTGATCTCCTAGATACTTTTACCACCTCTCCTGTCCATGCCATCCTTGTTTCCGAAAGCTGGTTGAAACCATCACTTAGCTCTGTTTCCTTTAGCCTCCCTGGATATATACTGATAAGGAATGATCGCGTTGGTAAGGGTGGAGGTGGAGTAGCTGTGTATCTGCGTAGTGACATACCGTACACTGTTCTAGCAATATCACCTTCTCCCTACTCTGCAGATTGTGAGTACATTTTTCTCGAAGTCAGGGTTAAGGGTGCCAAGGCAGTTCTTGGAGTCGTGTATTGTCCACCGTCTACCGAATACTTC
Organism: Thymelicus lineola; assembly: GCA_963932265.1. Lineage (NCBI taxonomy): Eukaryota > Metazoa > Arthropoda > Insecta > Lepidoptera > Hesperiidae > Thymelicus > Thymelicus lineola. The sequence continues at coordinate 1,358,144 of OZ010689.1, forward strand.
GCCAGTCTTGAGAATGTCTTAGAATCGTTTTGTTCAGAGTACACACATCACATTGTAATGGGTGATTTCAACACTGACGTCAGCAGTACCTCTCCCAGATCAACGAAATTACTTAACATTTTTAAATCTGTAAATTTAACTTTACTTTCTTCTCTTCCCACTCATCACAATTTAAATGGACCTGACACATGTCTTGATTTGATAATAACCTCATGTGTGGAGCGTGTCATCACACACGGACAGTTACTCGCTCCTGGGTTCTCAAGACATGACCTTTTATACGTCACTTATAAGCTTAAGCCCCCCAAGCTTAAACCTGAGGTAGTGTGGATGCGCAACTTCGCGGGGATCGACCTGCCATCTTTACAGGAAGACGCAAGATGTGCCGAATTTTCTTCCATAGTAGCTGCGCCAGTCATCGATGATAAAGTTGCCGCTTTAAATAATATAATTTTAAATTTATTTAATAAACACGCACCACTTAAACCGGTAAAACTTAAACGACTGCCAGCACCATGGATTACTCGAGGTGTAAGAATGGCAATGTCGCGTCGTGACCGACTTTTTCGTCGTTTCAAGCGCGATAGGTGTGATGAAAATTGGTGCCTTTATAAAGCAGCTAGAAACCGATGCAACCATATGGTAAGAGCAGCCAAGCGTCGCTATTTTTACGATAGTATTTCCAACGCATCTTCGGCAGATATATGGAAGTTTCTCCACTCTATTGGCATTGGCAAGTCACCAACTAGACTTACGACACCTTCTTTCTCTTTGAACGATTTCAACTCCCACTTCTCTTCTTCGAATACTTCTATGAGTCACTCAGTAAAATCTAAAACCATTTCGGAGATATCTTCCATGCCAAAACCTTCAATTGAGCCTTTCTATTTTTCTTCAGTTTCTGTGGATGAGATAAAGAAGATTATGTCTTCCCTTAAATCAAAGGCAGTTGGATGTGATGAGGTAGGTAGGTCAATGGTTCTCCCTATTCTGCAGCACCTGGTTCCATCTATTACTCATATAGTAAATTTCTCTTTGTTGACGGGATCCTTTCCTTCCCTGTGGCGGAAGGCTTTTATCACCCCGCTCCCGAAAATACATGATCCCCGTCAACTTAACCACTACAGACCCATCTCTATCCTGCCATATCTGTCCAAGGTTCTGGAAGCCGCTGCACATAGGCAATTCTCCAGTTTTTTAATTGATAATGGGCTACTTTCTCCTATGCAGTCAGGCTTTCGACCTGGGCACAGTACCACCACAGCCTTACTTAAGGTAACAGAGGACATTCGTGAAGGCATGGAGAAAAGGTTGGTCACTATATTAGTTCTTATTGATTTTTCAAATGCGTTTAATATGGTTGACCACGACATTCTCTTAGCTGCCCTCGAACACAATAAAGTCTCATCCACAGTACTGAATTGGTTCTCCTCTTACCTTCGTGGTCGCCAGCAATCTGTCCGAATCAACCGTGAGGTTTCTAATTGGTCTGTTTTAATGTCTGGCGTACCACAAGGTGGCATTCTATCTCCCTTGTTATTTTCCATCTTCATTAATCTTATAACTTTCTCTCTTGACTGCTGTTACCATTTATACGCCGATGATCTGCAAATATACACGCAGGTTGATGTCAGTGGCATTGATATGGGTATAGACATAATAAATAACAACCAGCGCAAAATTGAGTCTTGGTCACAGAGATTTGGCATCGCTGTCAACCCGACCAAATGCCAGGCCATCATCATTGGTAGCTCGCGGCAGTTATCCAAATTGGATATTGGTTCACTCTCTCCTATCACGCTTGGAAATACAGTCATTCCTTACTCTTCTACTGTAAAAAATCTTGGTATCTATCTGGATTCCACTTTCAGTTGGGCCGTTCAGGTAAATGAGGTGAGTAGGTCAGTATTTGCGGTGTTGCGTTTACTAAATCGCCATAGGAATTTTCTACCTATTTCAACCAAAATGTACTTGATTCAAACTCTAGTATTTCCTATCATAGATTATGGTGATGTGTGCTACTCTGACCTGAATGAGGACCTTCTCAATAAACTGGAGCGCCTTATCAATTACTCAATCCGCTTTATTTTCTGTCTACGTAAATTTGATCACTTATCATCCTATCGTCGCCAGCTCAAATGGCTTCCTATTCGTGAACGTAGACAATCTCATATTCTTAACTATCTCTTCTCAGTTCTTTTTAATCCTGTAGCTCCCGACTACCTTAAAAGTAAATTTCAGTATCTTGGTGGCGCCCATGAGCTAAACCTTCGTTCCTCTGATTCCCTAACTCTTGCTTTTCCCTCTCATCGCACCTGTTTTATTTCCAATTCTTTTGCTTACCAAGCTATTCGGCTTTGGAACTCTCTTCCAAAGGATATTAGACAATTGCGCTCTAAATTCTCTTTCAAAAAAAATATTCATGCTCTCTTTTTGAAGCAACTCTCGTATTAAAATCATTTTATGTAATCTATTTATCTTTATGTTATTAATGTAAGTATTTATATATTTATCTTGTGTCACTTTTCAGCATTATTTTTCTCTGTCAATATTTATCATTGTTTCTTTTTATTATTTCCCCTCTATTCGTCAATATTAATATATAAATTTTTGTTCTCCATGGTTATTGTACCGCCTTCAACTTTTCTCTGCACATCCTGAAGGTTGACTGTTAGAGAATGCTACTTAGCATTAAGTCCGCCTATTGTACCACTTTTCTTTGGTTCAATAAAGATTAATAAATAAATAAATAAATAAATTGGATGAAAATCAATGCATATAGGATATATTCATATGAAACTTTGCACAGAGGTAGCTTTCATCATGCTGATCAAGTCTCAATGGGCGCTACCCCCCAAAATCAAACCCAAACCCACCACTCTCGCCCAAATCTCAAAATTCTCCCCAAAGCACATTACGATGGAATGCATAACGGACATTTTTTTTATGGAAATGGCCGGCAAACGAGCTGACGATCCACCTGATGGTAAGTGGCTATCGCCGCGCATGAACATCAGCAAAGAAGAAAAAGAAAGAACGAACTGGCTCTCAAGCCCCCAGCCGGAACACGACGAGTCATCTGACTCATGCTCGAGGCTACCCAGGCGAACCCTATGGAGAAATAATAATAGTAATAATGGTATTAATTAACAATTAAAATCAATACTACTAATATAATCCCTCCGAGGTTAAGGTTACAACAAGTTAATACAAGGTTAAAAGTTGCCTCGGTGTGAAGTACCGCCGCACCTTTGCAAGGACACCAAGTTTCCTTGCAGCAGTCTTAGCCTTGGTCTCAATGAACCACCCAAAGTTGAGTTTCGAGGATATCTCTACCCCTAACAACTGAAGGCAGTCGGTATAATCCAAAGGCATATTCCGAAAAGTAGGAGCCAAGGTAAGCGGTCTCCTCTTGGCGGTAAATAGACACGTCTGCGTTTTAGCGGCGTTGAATCTCACAAGATTGGCTTCGCCCCACTCGGACACAGCCCGAAGTGTGAGATTCACACGAGCCACCATGGCCTCTCTTTGAGACTGAATTTCGTCCTGACTGGCCCTGAGACTTGGTAGGTATCTCTCTACCACTGTGCAATCGTCTGCGTACCCATAAATATCAGACTCAGAGCTTAAACCTTTTATACACGCCCAATCATGCTGTACGTCCCGCCAAGGCAATGCACGATGCACGATGCAAAAGTCATGAATAGGCTTGACGTACGTCGGTAATTATTATTAATTGTTTGCTGGATTTGCACGACCAATTTTCGTCCTGTTTTCCACGCCTTAGGAAATTTTCCCTGCTCGAGACAGGCATTCAGGAGTCCCCTTAGTCGCTACTCCCGGGACTCTGCGGCGTCTAGGGCGGAAACCAGCACTCGACCCGAAACACCATCGGGACCCGGGGCCGTATTTTTGGAGCGCAACCTTGCCACAGCGGCGCCAACTCAACTCAACTCCCCTCCCCCTCCCCTGTACAATGCTTCCTATCTCACTGTAGAATTTATGTGTCTGTCTCTTTTTACTGGACAGTTTCGTTTCATCGAATGTGACGTCACACTAGGGGTGATATCGATGGGGGAGAGGTCAAAAAGTCATGAAATTAGTGTGACGTAATTTATGGATGGCCCCTTGTTGATTAACTAAATTCATCCCCTTCCTCGTGACTACCGCCCCCCCCCCCTCCCTCAAACAGTCAATTTAGTACTACACAAATCAAACCCTTTCATTTGATACCCCACTCGGGTATGTTCGTTGAATTCAGTAAATTCATCTCCTTCTTAACTATATGAATTACTATAACTACCCCACCCCCCTTCAAACAGCAATTTTGTAATACATATAAATATGATGTTTCGTGGTGTTATTAAAATAAAAAATAATTAATTTAATAATTGGATCAAATAGTGGTAGTCGGCGTACAATTTGTGTAAATTTTTACGTAAAACACGCGAGCATCGCGGGAAAAAAAGTAATACGTCCTCACGCGATGATAGCCTCGGCGGTACTGGTTTAATGTATTTAATGCGGTCCATAATATAGTTCAGTTTGCAACTATTATTAACAAACGAAATCATTATTTTTTCATAAAATAAAATTTTGATTCTATAAAAGGATTAACTTAAGATTAATGTGTATTTTTTTAAATTTCCTTAAAATGTTTCTAATTAATAGAAAAAAAATACTTACTTCGAACGAAATTACGTTATTTCAAAAATTTTTTCTGCTATATTTGGATAGGAATTTAAAAAACTGGCTAGGCTACTTAATAATAGACCGTATATTCATGTTATTTATATTTTTTAATGTTTGGAATATTTTGTATTTTCGTTGTAAAACGAAGACAAAAATCACTTGCTCGTTACTTTTCGGAAAAGAAGGGTTTTAAATAGTGGTGATTTGCCATTATTATAAATAATATGTTAAATTCGTCTGCGCTATCAGCAAGAACAAGAATTAGACTCTTATAGTTGCAAAAAACAAAGCTTAATCTCTTTATCCTGTTCACACAAACAGTGATTAAAATTGACCGAAATTGTTGATATCTCGGCACGGAGCCTTAATTAGTGACATTTCTATTAAAATACCGACAGGTGACTCAAGATAATACTTTTAGATAAACTTGAAGGAGCTCTGAGAGGATTTCTTAATTTCCTCTGACAGAGAGTTCCAAAGTAATTTTACATAATATTTGAAGAAAAACGATTGATAGAAGTATTGATGGATCGAGCTTCCAATTACTGATTATTATCAGAAGAAGGTGTCAAAGCCATAACGGAAATTATACGTTGTAGGTCGAAATATCTACATTATAGATATACTATTATAATATTATTGCTATTTATCCCATTAGCAGAAAATTTCTCTTAGGTACTATAAAAATAATAATTAAATAATAATAATTTCTCTCTTTCTTTTTCTTCTCTCTTTCTTGGCCGGCAACGTATCAGTGATGTCTTTGGTGTTGCTGATATTCATGGGCGACGATAGCCAGTTACCATCAGGTGGATCGTCAGCTCGTTTGCCGACTATTTCCATTAAAAAAATTGCCATGACAGATTCGACGTACCCGATTTGGAATCCTGTTCGTACCTAAGCAAAATATCTCCTATATTTATAAGAGATATACAAGAGAGTTTTCCATAATGTTCTGATAGGTCTGCCAATACACATTACCCAACTTTTCTCATTTTAGGTGAAGATTAAGCCTAGCATAACGTTAAGGGTTTGTGGAAAATATGATATATTGTGAGGGAAACATTGTTCACATTGAATTATTATAATGAATTCTCTGCTAATTTCTTCCTTCTCGGTCCAAAACAAGTTGACTTTTTACTCTCTGAGAGTTCATAACTTTGCAAGCAATTCAAATATACTTAGAATAGTAAACTGACCAACTATTCAGCCAAGTCCAATATTGAAATCGGCTCAACTAAAAAGGTTTCCCCTCTTCGCGCTAATCCCGTCGTCACCTTCCTTTCAGCACTATGGTCTTAACGCCCGTGAAGGATTTATTCGAGTTTCAAGATGCCGAGATCCTAAAAGGTAAATGTATTGATTTGTTGAGCTTAAAATAAAATGAGGATTTTCCTTGAGCACTTTCATGTTAAGTTGTTCGATCTTGCCTTGATCTCGAAGGAATTAGTTCGGTTGTCAAGCTTCTATAATGCAGATAGCTTTCTTATTGGAAAGAAAAGAAGTGTGTGTTTAAAATCTATCATATGAACGTACATACATAATGTAGAGACTTTTTCATTTCAATTTTAGACAGTTGAGTAAGTTAATTTAAATGCTGCTATTAGTGTAAGGTTATCTGCCTCCAATACGGAATAGGCTTACGCAACCTTAAGTTTTATCACTCCTTAATATTAAACTAGGATCTACACCAGTTTCTCTTCAAAAGTTGTTCAAAACTGGGCCGTGTACTCGTGCATTCAGGATGTCAGATCAATTATGTATCGAGCAAACTTTCCAGTCTGAGCTATCGTTACGAGGAGTGTGCGCTAGAACAGCGATACAATACGACCTAGGAACAATAACATTAACTTTGAATAACATACTACGTTGTACAGAAGTGGTGTAGAGAAGTGGTTAACTTGATTGTTACAAATATTACCTACTCATACATATTATCATAAAAAGACTTGACAAGCAATCAATATTTTTAAGCCGGCAACGAATTTGTTACGCCCCCAGTATTACTAATGTAATACTGTAATAATAATGGGCGGCGGTGATCACTTACCATCAGGTGACCCGTCTGCTAGGTTGCCTGCTCAAGGCGTAAAAAAACAAACAAATACAAGTGACCTTTAGATATTAATTCTTTGGATCATTAGATCATTCTACATCTAGAGAAAGAAATATTCTGTATCAAATTAACATATCTCGTAAACGCACTCTATCGCTTTTTAACATAATTTTTTTGAACGAACGAACAAAATTGAACGAATACTAATAAGACTAATACTAATAAGACTAATACTAATACATAAACCTGTTTTTTCACTATTCCTTTAATTAATGCTCCAGCTTCTTTTGCAACTTTTTTTGTTACTTATTAATGTTGTCTGGAAGAGATGGCTAATTAGTGAAAAGACTGCCTGTTATATATGTATGTTTCTGAAAAAATTTTGGTGGACAATAAAGAGGATTTGTATTGTATTGTACTGTAATTGTATTTTTTTCATGTCATTTTATTCAACTGCACTTTAACCTTAAACTAACTTTTGTATAGTCTAGTACACTTGTATAGTCTATGGTTTATACGGCTAACGGTACACAATAGCTCGCGTGATTGTAATTTTTATTGAACACAGCTTTAATCCGAGCCAGTAGGTGAAGAATTACGCAAATTTGCAAATTTTTTTGCTGAATTATAGATACATATGATTAAAATATTTTGTTATCCGATTTCAAAATGGAAAGAGGTTCTCAATAGATTGCATTTTTTATGTTTGTTACCTTTTCGGTCAGTTAAGAACCGATTTGGAAAATATTTTTTTTGTTTTAAAGAAATATGTTTTTTGTTTTAAAGGATATTTGTTATTAAATGTATATTTTGTTCTTTAATGATTAAGTATGTGTATCTACAGTAACGTAGGTACGTATATCTGTGTGGACGATCTTATTTTATTTTAACTCACACGAATTAGCATTGAAATTCAATATTTTTTGTTTAGTAGGTACTACAGCGAATTGGCATGCACGCTTTATTTTATCAAGCTATCAATATTCCAGTAAAGGCAAAAGTGAACCATGAATTTTTAGCGCTGGATAACAGAGCGTCACATTTTATTCTGCTCTAAAACTATGAAAATCCCACGCCGTGGTCGCGTGACCAAACACGTTAAAGTTACGCTACTGTTTGTATGAAAGGCGCGAATTAATCGCATACGAGTATAACCTATTTTTTGTTCTACGTCAGTTTTATCTACAAATATTTTATGAAATTGGGAAGATAGATTTTGGGTGTGCAAAAAATTCACGATAAAAGTTTGGTCTGTATTCAATCAGTTATAACAACCGGTATTAATAATTCTGAAGTAGCACAATAAATAATTTCTCTTTTAACGTGTATCCTTAATGAGGTTCGTAATATCAAAGTCAATAATTCAATGTTCCTCTAAGACCTCCGTCCTTAATGAGCGAATTCAATATCCATTGGATTTCTTTGTAAGTTAACTCGGCAAAAATAATTATTTTCAGATTACTGTGTTTACAGTGGTTTCTTTGCTAAATGAAGGTTCGTTGATTCGGTTCTCGGCTGAAATGATTTAGAATGCTGAACGCAATCGAAACCTTTTCAAATTATATTCCTTTTAGAAACCAGTTATATTATTACTTGTTTTGATAAAAGAAATCCTCCATAATGTTACGGTCCTCGTATGTGGAGTCTAATAATCCTCCAACTTAATGGACTTTAACTCTCTTATCATCAGAGAAAATCCGATCTAATTGGTTGCGAGAGAATTATTGTGAAGATGAAATGTGTGTGTATAGAATGAAAGACACAATGTCAGGTTTCACAAATACCATACCGATACCTGGCATTTATCCACGACAAGATTTGCACGTTATTTCCTGCAACGTACCTACGTGTAAACTTTGGAACGAAGTACCACAAACGGTATTCCCACAGTGCTACGATTTAGGACCTTTAAAACGCGCGTCCATCGCTTCTCTCTTGGCTGGCAGCGTATTGATGGTGCCTCTTGTGTCCATGGGCGACGGTGACAGCTAACCATTAGGTGGCCCGTCTGCGCATTACATTAAATTACAGTTTGATCTTTCATTAAGGCAAAAAATATTATTTATCAAAACGCAATTCCTTAGTTTAATGAGATTTTTGTTACTGAATACACGCCACATTTGTAACGGTTCTAACACCGTTTACCGAAATATATGTACTATTCTTTCTTCTGTGCCGAAACTCAATATTGCATAACGATACTCGCTTCACGCTAAAAATAGCAAAACCTTTGTTTTCCTAAAATGCTAGGTATTTACTGATACGCCATTAAACACAAAATTCGTGCTCTAATAGCAAGTTGAGTGGCATCTGGACACTTTCCAAATGGGTGGTGTAACCCGGCTGTTTGCGTCACTTGGTGGTTCTTGTGTGGAAAGTCGAAGCTCAAAGGCAAACCGCTTACTCCGCTTGCAAATGTGCCTTTACCGGGTTTAAACGTTGCGTAAATTATGGCTTCGAAAAAATGTTGTAAAACAATTGAAATTCCAATTTGTTTTTGTTTTTAGGCTAACAGGGCGATATGGGGAGTTCTCAGTGACACCTGATGGTAAGGTCGAAAAAAGTATCATAGATGCGTTGTCGCCTAAAAGAAAGCAAGCCTGTAATCGTAAAACATTTTACAAAATCAAAAGACAAAATCCCAAAATTCACTAAAATTTGCCTTTTAACTTATTCATCTGACTTTGTAAGTATCTGCTCCTAGCTCCAAGTTTTCTCAAAAATCCACTGGAATCCAACAAAGATTAAGTACCAAGTCGTGCGTTCAGTTCCAGTACGTGAGCCACATTAGTCGTACTTGATACATTAACAATATATATCTTCCTAATCCGATTAAGGGCTCCGAATTACAAGCGCTAGATTTTATTCCTTTTTCATTTAGTTGCCATCAAAACGACACTTTGGTAAGTTGCTTTAGGAATGGGATGCATGTTACAAATAGACTTAGAGAAGTTTTATTACGTAATGAGACACTTGAAGGGGTCAATAGTGAGTAGTATCAGAGGCATCACTGAATGATGCGTTGCTAGCCAAAAAATAAGTGCTGACTCACTAGCATCAAGCCGAAACATGTTTGGCAGCTGCTTCATAAACATGGTGGTAGCCATCCAGGCAACCTGCCGGGCAGCTTCTTATTGTTTAGTGATCAGAATATAGCATGAATTTAAACAGAAATTACTGTAGTAAGTAAAAGTGGGATGATGAAACGAAAGAAAAAAGTCGAACGAAAGAAATCAAAAACATGTAGCGCGTCATAATGCGCGAATGGTGTGAAACTTCTTATAACTGCAAGGTTGGAGAACTGAGAAAAGCGATGTGTCGTTTCAGAAAATAACTGGCATAACAGACGAGGTACCTGATGTTTAGTGTTCACCGACACTCGTAGAGATCTGTAGCACTAACATATTACATTTTAACACTTTGTTTTACAGTTGCAAAAGTCTTACCAACATTTTTACACTGCAATAAAGTCTTATGTTTCGTTTGAAAGCTGCTTCTTTAGCTAAAATCTAAAGGTGGCATTTTAAAACGAATCGAAGTAGAATTAAACTATATGACAAGGTCAAGGTTAAGCTAGCCAAGATTTAAAACCTAGCTGAATATGTTTGGATCATTTTAAATATTTAAATTTTCAAATATTCCAAGTTATTCAGATTAAGTGCAGAAATTCAGTTTGGGTACAAATGATGTAAGCTGAGATACATTAATGTAATGCTTTCAGCCAGTGTGGGTTTTACTTACTTCAAGTTTTACGACCTAACTGGGGAGGTCATTGCATTAGCGAACCATATACTTTCCGACACAGTAAACAGATGAAATACAAACAAATCTACCTTATATAGCGATCTTCAGAATTCACTATACTCGTACTATCGTTTTGAAGCATAGATGACATTAAAACGCATCGCTGAAAGTGCTAAAGCCTATCTCAAAAATCGAGTTTGAAAAGGATTTCGGGAATTGGAAGAAGCGCTGGTACTGGAGCATAATATAGTGGACTATTTTGAAGGCGATAACACTAATGTATAATCCCAAAATTTCCGTTATTTTTTGAACACACTACGTATTTATGTACGTACGTGTCATTATCATCATCATCATCCATCATTGGAGATTTTATGAGAATTAAGGAATTCTTATTCTACCTACAGATCAGCTACAGATAGTTTGTTTTTTATCACTCTAAGATAAACTTTGTAGTTTTTAAGAGTGATGTAGATGCACTAATATTAAGATGAAATCTGTAAAGGAGTAAAGTTTAATAAATAAATAAATAATAATGAAATGCTTATACTCAACCACACAGCTTCAGACCTTCAGTGTTTTGCCACACAAAAACCTACGAGATTAAGAGAAAGTCTTAAGAAGAAGAAGCATAAAAGCGCTCAATTACTATAAGCGGTTGTCCATCCAATTACCGTGCGTCTCTGGAGTGTCTTACTTCAGGTAAATTACGTTACTTTGGTAGTTAGTACTTGGTAGTGTGACTAAATGGAGTCCTGTTAGCATTAAAAAGGGTCAACCTTTGAATCCAATTACTTTGAACGAATTATTATCTAATATCAAACATTTTCTATCATGATCTATAGGCAAAATCTATTATATATATAAAAGAGGACGTGTGTGTCCCTATATTTCACTTTGCAGCCAATACTGCACTTCGTAAGCGCATATTGTGTATATGTCGCAATAAGTACGAGGCTCAAATCGTGTAATAAGGGTGGTTGCAAGTTGATACCTAGAAGGGTGTAGAAGATACGGGGTTGAAACGTGTTGAAACGCCTACGGTTAAATGGCATGAAATATTTCCGAGCTGCGCGTTGCTGGTAGATGACAAGGCTGGTACATAGGACCCACGCAAAATTATGATTTTGTTATCTGTCGAGAGGGAGGGGAGGGGGAGCGTGAGGGTAAGGGGAGGGGAGCAGAGTGGAGGAGGGGAGCGGTGGGGAGGGGTAGGGTGAAGGGAGGGGGAGGGGAGGTGAGGAACGGAGAAGGAGAGGGGATGGGGAGGGCTAACGGAGGGGAGGCGTAGGAGAGGGGAGGAGAACGTAGGGGGAGGGGAGCGGAGGGGGAGGGGTAGAGGAGGGGAGGAGAGCGTAGGGGGAGGGGAAGGTTAGGAGAGGGGAGGGGACGGAGAGGGACAGGAAGTGGGAGAGGGACCGGGAGAGGGGGAGGGCACTTTAATTACGTGTTATAGCACAAAAAAAAATTCTTTTAATTATTGTTTGTCTGTCTGTCTGTTTCTCTGTCCGGGCACCACATAAAACCTTTAAACTGATTTCGACGGAAATTAGTTTGGTTGTTCCTTACACTTTGGGTAATGTTTTAGAAAACTTTCCCCGGAAAAGTTTTCCCGGAAACAAGATGAAACTTTGTATGGAAATTTTTTAAATATCAAATATTTCCTTTAAATTTGAAAAAAAACCTTCCTCCTTTAATTGATGGAATGCATGTTTTCGAGTTTTTCAAAATTTTTCATGAAAAAGAAAAAAACAAATTATATAATGTTAATGTTGTATATTTTTCAAAACCCGCTCGCGCCCGGAGGAATGATTTGTTATTGTATCGTAGGTTTCAGTATCTAAATTCCTAAATATAAGTAGTTCAATATAAATTAACCTGTTTTTAAATTTTCTTCCGTAAGAGGTACAAATGTGATAAGCATAATTTCCGCGTGCGAAGCTGTGGGCAACACAGCTAGTATAATAATAATAAAGTACCTTGTTATTTGACCGCATAAAAAGGCTTCTTCTTAATACATATAATAATAATTCTAAGTAAAATAGATTCGGAAGTTTAACCTTAGTGGGATTCTAGTTCCACCAACTGTGAAATTCTGTAGAAAGTTCAAACAGTTCAAATAGTATTGATAACATGATAATTTTCACTTTAACATAACAAAGGTTGATTGAATTCATTCAATATGTCATTGTCTTGTACAAAGCTTTGACGAATACAATGGGGAAATTCCAAGAATTATCTTAGAACCAATTTTCGGATTAACAACTTTCTGAGCCAACTTTATGACGAGAAAGATGATTGTTGTCTCGGAACAACGCGCTTTGATGAAATACTTTTCACAGTACAGCTTTTTCTTTGAGATTGAATGCTTCATGTATTAAAACTTTTCGGGTTGCAAAAAATAATGCATGCACCCAGAAATGTAAGATTTGGTATAGTTAAAATTTATGTTATGTAATATGATGCTGCAAACCACTACAAAAATATTTAATAAAGAAAATATAATTTTTTTCAAATGCTGTCTCTCTGTGCACCTATCGCAGGTTTTCAATGAAAAGCAAGGGTAGAAACTAGTTAATACCTAATAATATTGTTGATATCTTCCCGTAGAGCCTTACCGCCCAGCTAGACCAGGGTAGAAGCCTTTAAAAATAATGAAAAGTGAAAAAAATTTATAATAGAATGAAACCTATTGCAAAAGGAAGAGAATATAACAAAAAATAAAGGAAAAATAATTTACGGGCGATCTGAGGTCGGGAAGTGGGGGGGAGGGGGGGTTTAAGGGTAAAAAACGGTTTATCTCAATTTCCAGCAAAACTATAAGTCCTATGGAAAAAAGTTAAATGGCAAAGTTATAGGTAATAAAAAGGTCTACAATTTTTGTATTTACACTTTTTTTACATAACCTCAAAATTTATGTGAAAAATTCAAAAAACCAAGTTTTTGGTTTTTTATTTTTATCTTTTACAAAATTTTTTTTTTTTTAACAAAATTTTGTGAAAACTTACCTTTCTATGTCCCAAACATACTGTAATTTTTTTGATTTAAAATATTTATTTTTTCACCTTATTTTGACTTAATATCGAAAAATCACCCTAATTTTCAATCGAAAATTCACCTGTCAAAATATCCGCTTTTTTAAAAAAATCTGTGAGCTTTTTATTTGCTAAAATCTCTACTTTCTGATGGTATAAAAAAGATATACACTACTATGGTAAATTTTCTCAGAAAATGCAATGAAACGACAACTATTTTTGCATGTTTCTTGCAATCTTTATGGATTTGTAATTTTTTTGCTTATTAATTTATTAATTTAACATGGATTTTGACGTTTTTCGATTAATTAAAGTGTAAATTTTAATAAATGGCTCAAAATTGTACATAAATATTAAAAATATATATTTAAAAACTCGAACTCGAATAATTTTTGTGAAAATAGTTGTCGTTTCATTGCATTTTCTGAGAAAATTTAACATGGCAGTGTATATTTTTTATATACCATCAGAAAGTAGAGATTTTAGCAAATAAAAAGCTCACAGATTTTTTTAAAAAAGCGGATATTTTGACAGGTGAATTTTCGATTGAAAATTAGGGTGATTTTTCGATATTAAGTCAAAATAAGGTGAAAAAATAAATATTTTAAATCAAAAAAATTACAGTATGTTTGGGACATAGAAAGGTAAGTTTTCACAAAATTTTGTTAAAAAAAAAAAAATTTTGTAAAAGATAAAAATAAAAAACCAAAAACTTGGTTTTTTGAATTTTTCACATAAATTTTGAGGTTATGTGAAAAAAGTGTAAATACAAAAATTGTAGACCTTTTTATTACCTATAACTTTGCCATTTAACTTTTTTCCATAGGACTTATAGTTTTGCTGGAAATTGAGATAAACCGTTTTTTACCCTTAAACCCCCCCCCTCCCCCCCACTTCCCGACCTCAGATCGCCCGTAAATTATTTTTCCTTTATTTTTTGTTATATTCTCTTCCTTTTGCAATAGGTTTCATCCTATTATAATTTTTTTTGTTTTCAAAAATTATCGACCCTGGACTAAGCAGGGTTTGTGCCACGTCTTAAGACATCCTGATCTATCGGCATGGGACTGGGGTCAGTTTTCTAGGCCACCCCAATACAGTCAAAATGAGGTCCTCCAAAACTTAGTTATAGGGATACACCTCCGTAGCCAGTTAGTTGGCTCGTTGGCCGTTAATGGATTATAGCCATATATAACAACAACAACAACAACAACAACTCTTTATTGTACACCAATATACAGTAACATCTTATACTATTAATAGATATAGTGGTACAACAGGCGGCCTTATCGCTTAAGAAGCGATTTCTTCCAGGCAACCTTAGGGAAGAGGACACTTTAATAAAGATACAAAGTAGTGGTGTACGAGTGCTAGTGAATGAATGAAGTACCATTACCATAACCATACCATACCATATATACCATTTTCATAACGTATACGAATTTCAATTCGCAATTATGTAAGACGGCTTTTAACGTATTGCTGCTGGCATATAGCCAGAGTCATATGAATCATCTCAAAATACAATAAAATTGTATAATAAGTGCAAATAGGTTGTTCTTTGTTCAACAAACATGACTTTCAGCATGATTTGAAGGACACAGAATTATTATTATTTTCATACTTTCTCCTTCTACTCGATATATTATTATCTATCCCATATATACCTATTATCTATTTAATCCCAAATATTTTATATATGATTTTATAGTTTGTTTCAATTCCCGCTCTATGCTACACTTTTTATTCAGAATAGCCTGTCTATATACATAGAAGTCTTGATGTCAAAATTATTAAACACGAGTAACCACCCTCGCTTTGCTTCGGTTTTCTATTTTTACACCTTGGGTTACATTATTGGAGATTTACTAAGGATCCCTAATTTTTTTGAAAATATAATATAGCCTATGTCACTCGGCGATAGTTTAGCTTCCCAATAGTGAATTTTTCAAATCGGGTCCGTAGTTTCGGAGCCTATTCAATAAATAATAAATAATAAATAATAAATAACGCTTCACACTCATAGCCCCACACTAGGATTCCCTGTGTCGTGGGTGCCATGGACAACACACAAGCAAACAAAGTAACAATTTTTCCTCTTTATAATATTAGTATAGATATGTAGGAGTAAATTCTATGTTGCTATTTTATCTCTTAACGTGTGAATGCTCTCCAATAAATAGTTGTCTTATGTATTCAAAATAATTTTGGTATTGACAAAATACCAAAATGATTTTGAATACGATACTGTATCGATATTTTGATTTAATTGCTGCCCAAGAACAAACTATTGACAGTTTGATAAACGATAGTTGTTAATAATCTCACAAGTAAGTTCTGTGTTTTACAATCATTCCAGGCTAAAATACGTAATTCTCTTATACAACTTTGACGGGTAACCTACTTACATATATACAGGTACTTATAATTCTAAACTACAAGCCATTTTGTTATGTTTACCATAATTATTAGAAAGTTATTTTCCCTGTTCTCAGTTAAAATTATGTTATCTCTTTGGTTTATTTTCTTTTATTTATGTTTTGTAATTTCACAAGCTTTATTTTCTAACTTTATTTTCTAAGATTTTTTTCTATTTCATTTTTTCAATATGTAACCATGACCTACCTCAAACATCATACTTTGTTTTTAAGAAAAAGCACCTGTGTCGACGAAAAAGTTGATAGGTTTAACAATAAGATTTTAAGCTTATATAATACATATGCTCCACTTAAGCGCGTAAAATTAAGGCATAATCCTGCTCCTTGGCTCACGCCTAATATTAAGGAACTTATGGTTCAACGTGACAAAGCCAAACGTAGGTATAAACGCCGTCCTTCTGAGTACAACTTAGAACGTTTTAAAGCATTGCGTAACCGCTGTAGTCGCCTGTGTCGTGATGCTAAAAGACGCTACTACCACGACTCCCTTAATAATCGAAATTCTGCTGAGGTATGGAAGTTCTTGCGCTCTGTTGGCGTCGGCAAATCGACAACGCCTGATTGCCAGATCTCCTCTTTAAACGATCTGAACAAATATTTTGCTTCACTTTCCTCTAATCTAGATCCTTCTGTGAAAGCTCATACTTTATCTGAACTATCCAATTTGCCGACTCCGAGTTTCTCTCCTTTTGTTCTCTCGACGGTGACTGAGGAACAAGTTAGGAAATCGGTGTCAGCTATCTCCTCATCTTCAGTTGGCCATGACAATGTTTGCTCGAGAATGATTCTTCCTATTCTTCCTCACGTTCTCCCGGTACTTACCCATATTTTTAATCATTCTATAACTTCTTCTTCCTTTCCTACGATCTGGAAATTAGCCTATATCACGCCGCTTCCTAAGACTTCCAATCCCTCACTACCTAATCATTATCGTCCAATATCTGTTTTACCTTACCTCTCTAAGATTCTCGAGCACTTAGTTCAGAAACAACTTTCTTCGTATCTGTTTTCCAATTCTCTCCTCTCCTCCCAGCAGTCAGGATTTCGCCCCGGACATAGTACTGTCACCACCCTACTGAAAGTTACTGATGACATCCGGTGGGCAATGGAACAGAAATCGCTAACTCTTTTAGTGTTATTAGACTTTAGCAGTGCTTTTACCTCAGTAGATTTCGACATTCTTCTTGGTACTCTTCAGTCTATTAATATTTCTTCCTCTTCTATTTCATGGTTTGAATCATATCTTCGGGGTCGTTCGCAGTGCATACGTTATCAACAAACCCTTTCAGATTGGTGTGAGCTCACTGCGGGCGTTCCTCAGGGTGGCGTCTTATCTCCATTACTTTTTTCTATCTTCATTAACTCGATTGTGAGTGTAATCTCTTCAAATTTCCATCTGTATGCAGACGACTTGCAGTTATATCGCCACTTTCCCTTAGATATGGCAAACGAGGCAATTGCATCTATGAATCAGGACTTGTCTCGGATTTGTGAATGGTCAAATTCTTTTGGTCTAATGATAAATCCTACAAAGTCAACGGCCATGGTCATAGGTAGCAAGCATGTATATTCCGGCCTAGATGTTAATTTACTACCAGCATTATACCTCGATGGCACTCCTATCAACTATGCTGATACAGCTAAAAATCTTGGTGTTATATTTGACCGACATCTGGCGTGGGGTGCACATGTCAGCTATATCAGCAAGAAAATCCACTACTCAATGCACTCGTTGAAATGTCTACAAAATTTCCTGCCCTTGAAAACTAAGATTTCACTTGCCCAGACGATAATTTTACCCATATTCGATTACGCAGATGCATGCTACTTGGATGCTAATGTGGAGCTCCTAAACAAACTTGAGCGCTTGCAGAATTTGGCAATCCGTTTCATCTTTGGCTTAAAGAAATTTGACCGAATATCTCAATTTCGCAAGGATCTCAAGTGGCTCCCAATTCGGCTTCGACGAAACACCAGAATGCTATGTCTCCTTTTTAATATCCTTAATTCCCCTACCTCCCCAACATACTTACGCGAGAGATTTTCCTTTTTTCGTCCTACAGATATCCCTTGCAGGTCAATCGTTAAACCCCTACTTAAATGTCCTTCACACAGAACCAGCTACTATTCCCATTCTTTTACCGTCCAGGCTGTAAAATTATGGAATTCCCTTCCGCCTAACATTAGAGAATCAAAAACTATCCACATGTTTAAAGAACGTGTAAAAATTTTTTATCTTAAGTCCTGTGAATGACAACTATTTTATACCCTGTATTATGTGATATTATCTATTTAATATTATTTATTTGTATATGAAATATTTATTTATGTACTTGTTATGTATTATTTATTATTATAATATATATATATATGATTCTTTTTGTCTTTTTAAATTACTTAATATTTACAAAGTGCACACTGAGTTTGCCTGA
The DNA here is from genome assembly GCA_963932265.1 of Thymelicus lineola. Taxonomy (NCBI): domain Eukaryota; kingdom Metazoa; phylum Arthropoda; class Insecta; order Lepidoptera; family Hesperiidae; genus Thymelicus; species Thymelicus lineola. Next base: position 1,376,541 of record OZ010689.1, read on the forward strand.
CTAATGAAATTCTCCTCTTTATGGGTCTGCTGGAAGAGATTCCTCCATGGAATAAGCAGTGCCCTAGTACTAAATTTACTATTGTAATTATTCTTTTAATTATTTGTGTGTACTAAAAAGAAAATATTATGAGCACAATACATTTCTTTTTGATAAACCTACTAATTAAGGACTTTATTAGGAGTTTAAGGAGTAAGTAGTACTAAATAGAAACGCTAATCTGAAAGAAGGATAATTTTTTATCAGATAAAATAAAAATAAATGGTGAGAAAAAAGGTTGAATTATTCTTTGAGCGTTGTAGATTACTGCGAGGTCGATGTCCGAATTACAATAGAAAGATCATGCTATTCTCGAGCCAAATTAATACCTTTGCCAGACTTTATCTTTTCGGTCAATGCTCAATATTCAAGATAAAACGTCCCAAGCCATTTGCTGTCAAAATATTCTATAGTCAGTTTTTTAGATGAGTTTTATGCTGGCCATACACGATCAAGTATAGGTACTTATCAAGTTTGCAGCGGATTTGACGCGGTATCCAGTAAACTTGATGGTGTATGGCTACGGTATGGCTATCTGGCCATATCGCTTATCTCATCCCTTATCACATGCAAACTGGATGACGAAGTCAAACTGCAAACTTGACAAAAACACTTGATCGTATTTGGCCAGCTTTGCTTAGTAAACAATCTCAGCACTACTTTTTAAATATTAGTATAATAATTATGTCTGAAAAAATATTAATAGTATACCTACAGTTAGTTTTGATATAAAATGAATTTTAAATTCTTTTCATTTTGTGTCAGCCTTATTTTTAAACTACAAATTACGATAAAAAGACAATTAATATTTACCGAATGGTGTACGTCCAATAATTCTTGACAAAAAATAACCGAATTCGAAATTAGAGATAACTCAAAAACTACTCGTTAGATCTCTCTGAAAATGGGACTACGTGACAGCTTTCTATAAAAAAAATCATCAAAATCGGTTCACCTAGTCGAAAGTTCTGACGAAACAAACATAAAACAAAAAAATTAAATCGGTTAAAAATTATTAGTATACGTATCACACGTATACAGGCAACAATCAATTGGATTTGCAATAACGTTTTATTTCACTTCCGTTTAATGGTTTCGCGCTTTTATTGCAGGAGATTTACACTTTTATTTCTTACTTATACGATTTTTATTGGTAATCAAATTCGTTCAAACACGCGGACACTCAAGGAAATTTCATCATTGAAATTACTATTTTTGTAAAGTATTTTGCATGAAGATTTTTGTAGTGGATTGATTTTTGAAGTAGTAAATAAAACCAATAATATCGAAATTGATTGCAATACACAAATTGAATAAATTTCCTGTAAAACACGACAGCTACTTCAAAGATATTCAAAGATATTTAGGTATAAAAAATCCATTAATATTAAAAACTTGTTCACCTTGTATTTTTAATCTTTATACTTTTCAGCGTAATTTATTCATCTTATCGTTAGCGCCACGTAATATATATTCTAATACTTCATTCCGAAGATTCCTGAGCATCCCGATTATTCTTTGACCTTGGCCTTATCCTAACCCTCTTTAGGCTATTCTAAACCGGAGACAAAAAGTCACAAAAAATATAACAAAAACATGAGGTGATTATCGCCACAACGGTAGGGTCCGATCCTGGCTCCTTTCATCGCGTGTAACGAGCGAATGATAATTGACGCCTGCGTAATGAATCACTGAAAAAAGCTTCAACTTCGACGAGACGATAAAAAGTTTGGTGTCACGCCTGAGATATTGCTTTCGTCATAAGGCTGTAACCACAGTGGCGGTAACAATGGTTACTTTGTAACTTTTTAGAGACATGATTTTAATGAGAGTTGTTTTTAGTTCAGTTTGCTTTTTTCGTGTCGTGGCTTTTTTATTTTGATTTATTTTCTTAGGCGTAGCAAGAGTGTGAAACACTTTATTTTGTACTTACAATTGTAAAATCTATTATGCATATAAATAACAATAAATACTATAAACTCTTAGCCCCTGACTAGGTTCCCCGTGTCGTGGATGTCAAGACACAAAGACAAGAACGCCGAGACTGAGAACAGAAACTCAAAATCAACATTCGAATGCCTCGCCGGAAATCAAATCCAGGAAACCACCTTCCTTCAGGAATCAATTCTTTTAACGATCATCATTACACTCCGCGGTCCGTCTTTAATTAATACTTTGATAAGTGTCTGCTCCCAAAGATCTGCTAGAAGACCTACTCCTAAGTCATTGATCTTTACCACACCCAACTTCATCGTCTGATGTTGTCAAGCATTAATTTATAATAAGTAAACAAATATGTTTCGTAAACAATATAACTTTTTTTCTTAACCCTTTCTTGTCCGGCAACTCATTAGTGATGCCTTTGGTATTGCTGATATTCATGGGCGACGATAGCCTTTCTTAAAATACACAAAAATTTTCTACTTTCGCCTTTAAGATACATATTTAACATTTGCCTTTCTCAAGGTATATTTCCTGACGCTTTCAAAATTGCAATAATACATCCTATTTTTAAGACCGGTGAGAAGGGAAATGTAGATAATTACAGACCTATATCTATTCTTACTGCCTTGTCTAAGATATTAGAACGTATTATAAATAATAGACTTATTAAATATTTAGAATCACACAATCTTTTATCTAACTATCAATTTGGTTTTCGTATGAAGAGGTCTACAGCGGATGCTATTCATGAGCTAATAGATCATATTGTTTCAGATCTGGACAAGGGATATAAATCTATGGCTATATTCTTAGACTTACGAAAGGCATTTGACACCGTTTATCATCCAATACTTTTTAATAAGCTTGAATCATTAGGCATCAGAGGAAATCAATTAGATATATTAAAAAGTTATCTTTCTAAAAGAATTCAAAGGGTCAAAATAAATGAATTTACTAGTTCTGATCAAATAGTTTATTATGGTGTACCCCAAGGCAGCATACTTGGACCAACTCTATTCCTCGTCTATATTAATGACCTGTGTAACCTTCGAGTACCAAATGGAAGAATAATATCATATGCAGATGATACTGTTTTAGTCTTTAAAGGCTCGACATGGTTAGATACACTTAATTATGCCCAAAATGGATTCGATATTGTTTGTGAATGGCTAAATAAAAATATTCTTACACTTAATTTGAATAAAACGCAATATCTTACCTTTTCTATTAAAGAGTCGGCACTTCCCAACCATAGTGATTTCAAATTAGTTGCTAAATCCGCGAGTAGTACAATTAATAATGACTATGAATAGATTATACAATGTACCACTAACATTAAATATCTCGGTATTGTTCTTGACTCCAAGTTGACTTTTAAACCCTATATCAATATATTGTCTGGAAGAATCCGTAAACTAAATTATATTATTAAGAAACTACGCAATGCAGCTAATTATGATATAATGAAAATGGTATACTTTGCTTTATGCCAATCTCTGCTTCAATATTGTATCTCAATTTGGGGTGGAGCACCAAAATCTCATCTTATCACTCTCGAACGTGCACAAAGATCTGTGCTTAAAGTTTCCACTTGTAAATCAATTTTTTATCCTACATTTACACTATATCAATCCTGGAACGTTCTAACAGTTCGTCAACTCTTCTTTTTAGCTATTATTCTAAAGCAACACTCCATTACTCCCTACCAAAATAATTTAAATAAACGAAATAAAATAATCGCAAAAACTAACATCTACAACACTATTTTTGCACATAGATTTTTTCCTTTCCTTGGTCCCTTCCTTTATAATAAATTTAATCGTATCCTTTCAATTCATGATTTAAACCAATATAATTGCAAAGCGTTAATAAAGAAATTTCTAAATAACCTAAACTATGAGGAAACCGAACAGTTTTTGCAGCGACTAATATAATTTTATAATAATATAATATCTATATCTACGCTATACATACATAATATATATTTATACCTATACTATATATATATTTATATGTCTATATATATATATATCTATACTATACATACTATTTATACAATAATTACATAATTACATTACATATTTATACAATAATTACAATAGCATACACATATCTTTTATACACATCTTTTACACAAAATAACACTACACCCCACATACACACACGCAATGCACACACACACACACACACACACACACACACACACACACACACACACACACACACATTCATACGTCATCAACCCAATAACGTACATAATTATAATTATTTCACTCACCTTGCATACACTTGGCAAACACATTGTTTTTTTTTTTGTAGCATAAAAATGTAAATCTCTGCTTCCTTACAAGAGGCTGGGGCCTGGTGTCTTGTAACACAGGTATTTAAATACCTAGCTCAAGCGCCAGCTCCCACAAACATTAATATTGTAAACCTTGTTACCTGTTAATTGTTTTGTATTTTATGCTGTTTGTGGTGAGGAATAAAGTTTCATTATTATTATTATTATTATTATTATTACCATCGGGTGGATCGTCAGCTCGTTTGCCGGTTATATCCATAAAAAAGTATCTTTGAACTGAAAACACCTGTATGCCATGCCCCTTAGAAACACATACACACAAAGCGCAAATAATTCAAACGGCGTTTCCTGTGAAATTCCCATTTTTCCCACTTTGTACGTCAGTACAAATCGAGCATATCATTTCTGGAGTCTGAATAAGTTTTCTTTGAACGTTTACTGTTGAAATGTTCATTGAAATAACACACAGTTTCCCAGTAATGTTAATATTATTCATCGTTTCTGTTATGACCATTTTCATTATTAAAGCTGCTTTAAATATTTGTTTTAATTTAAAGCAACGAAATGTCAGCTATTAAAATTTTACTAAAATGGCCTGAAATATTTACAGCAACAAAAGCCTGCAAAGCCTGCTGCTTTTGTCCTGCTTGGACTTTCTTTGCTTAAACAGAAAACCACGCTTTTTCGATTGTTTAGTTTAGTAATTGATTATGTGACGTGCTTTTTAAAAACTGTGGATTTTCGTGCATAATGTTTATTTTCTTATAAAGCTAATAATATATATTAAAATAAATATCTGTAACTATCTGACAGCAACAAAATATATTAGATAGTTTTTCAATTTCGTAATAATAGTCGAAACATACAAAATGATTTGTATTAAGTGAAAATATTAGAGCAATTTGCCGTAAATTTAGTCTTATAATAATTTTTTATACCTTCAAGAATATCTAGAAATGTTCAACGGATAATTTTAACTTATTGCTTATTAATTAATTAAGAATCTCAATTATTTACCTCCTTAAAATCATCCTAAAATTCCCTAAAGCCAGAATATTAAATGAAGCAGGTTAGGTATTATAAATTACTTTGAAGCTTAGGTACATTTTTTTTTAAATGAGGTATTATTATAAATATTGGTTGCCAACTCATAACGGCCACTAACACTCACTATAGCGCACGGGTCTCTTCCTGAGGAAGCCTAAAGCTTACCCCCCCATGTTGCTCCCAGTAAAGGCCGCAAGAACCAAAAACAGTAACTGTTTATTCGAAAAAACATACGCTACTCCAATACAGATTGGAGTTTAATGGCCATTGATGATTAGTTTAGTAGCCAATTGCAGTGGGCTTAGTGACTAACCCAAGCATCGGACGTTTTTATTAGCTTTTTATAGCCTCCAAAGCACGAAAGCGCTTCAGAAATATTTGCCACAAACGGTCACGCATTCGCCTACCGACGCTCCTGCTACGTCGTATACTTTGACACAAGGATATTTTAATTGGAAGATTGAAGAGAATTTATGTATAAAACTGTTGAGCAGTCCAATATTGAAGTAGGCACTTTATTACTTCAAAAAATTTTACATTATTATCTTACCTTATCTGAATATTTCTAACCGAATTCTCTCTTCAAATAATGTTACCAAGTTATGAACTGTATAGTTTCAACAAAGTGCTTTACGAAAATCATTTAGAATACTAAAGCGTTACCATATTTAAATTTCGGAACGTTTTTGTGAAAGTAATTAATTTTTGAATTATTTTCCGGGAAGTTGTCTTTGAAGAACAGTTTCATTTAAATATTCTTTGTAAGTTCTTAATTTTCCGCAAAGATATCTCCTAAAAACAGCGAGTTCCTCGTACACTCCTTCTGATAAGGACGGTTTAACATAATACTCTACTTTGTAATGCAGATAGACTTTTTATGAGCCATACTTGAGTTGCGTGCTCTTCTTATGTTAGTATTTATGATATAATTATATTTTAATGTAAGTATATTATAATTAAAGCAGTTAAAAGTTTTATAACATGGAATATCATCTACATTTCTACACAATCTACACAATTCTGTACGCATGGGTACTGTAATTAGTACCCTATAAATTATTTTATTTTAACTATAAAATATAACTCATGCAATAATTTAATACAATTATTATGTATTACAATGTGTATACATGACGCATGTACAGTATACCTACCTATTCATTATACAGGGTTATTGGTTATTAGTCACGATTCCGTGAAGGAGTAGTAGGATACATCATGCACTACATTAAATCCCAATAAAGTTTTATCTAAAGGTCTACCGTTTCAGAGATATATTCATTTTTAATGATTTCTAGTAAAGTAGTATTTTTTCATTATCTAGAGTTTTATGAAACCCTAAACAATAATTCTTAAAACAAGTCTACACCTACAGATTTTTAGCAAAATAACTACACATTATTAACTAAGTATTCAAAAAGGTACATAGCACCACAGTATAATGCAAAATTTATAAAATAATCCATTAAAATAGTACCGCGTAATAACGCATGAAACGTATGGACAAAATTAAGTTACTCAGTAAAATCTATCTACCTACTCATCTCTGTATACTCGTGACCAATAACCAAAAACCCTGTATACATGCACGTCTCTCCGGGCAATAAGCAGAATTGACCTGAACGCTACAGCTCAAACAACCGTTTAATTCTCAAATGGCAAATAATCTGATATACGCTTGACGGTTATTAGTACTTCCAAAATGGTCCATTTTATGATGAGACCTATTCAATCGTCAGGTTGCAGATATTCACAACTCTTCATTAAATTTTTTTTAAAAATACTATCACCTATAATCCCTCAGCATAGAAAAAGTAGAAAAGTGTTTACCCGATTTAATCTTATTAAATATTACGTAGTCACTCCCTTATTACTTCGATGACCCACTTTTAAAAGTGAAAAATTTGCAATATTAATTCCACCCATAATACGTACAGGCTCGCGAAGTCACCATTAATTTAACTCATCGTAAGAAATTGCGAGTTGTGATTGATGGTCCGGCCACCAGGAGTCGTTACTGGTGATTCTCATGCAAATAGGATGGCGCCTGAGAGAGCTATTCGCACATATCACGTTTTTCAGCTCATGAAATATGCGGTGTTAGGTTTCATTATGGTACTTTATATACGTAGTAAGTGTGATGTATGGAAATATTTTCTTGTTTTGTTGTAATGACTTCATGCTTTACCAGTAAAGATTTAACTAGGAGAAGGTTGCGAGTTACTGTTGAGCGAATTGTTTTGACCGAGTATTTACCTTCACGCATATTTTTGGTAATTATGTAAGTCTCAGGCCAAATTATTAGATGCACTGTGTATGCACATTTCTTATACACTGTAGATAAAAAACAGGGGGCGTCCATAAATTACGTGAGACATTTAGGGTGGGAGGGAAGGGGTTGAACTGAATCTCATCTAATTTTAAGTTGGGTAGAGCGGGGGTTTTGTAATTATAATTATTTTTCACAAGAATCAGAAAATTCACCTGAAAATGGTGTTAAATTAAGTAAAGCATGTTCCTTCACAAAAGTGTCAAAGTACCACTGGTGAGAACCCAAAGTTAGTTTGGACACTGGAAAACATATTTTGAAAAAAAACGTGAGATTAGGGAGATAGGGGAGCGGGTGGAGCTAAATCTCATGACATCTCACCAGAAAGGAGGGGGATGTCTGAAAATCGTCAAAATGCCTCACATAATTAATGGATGCCCCCATAGCTGTACATTAATATCATCTTATACATATTACCATTTTACATAAAATCTTATAGTGCATCTAATAATTTGGCCAGGGATGGTATGTGCATTTAAAGTGCAATGAGAGTGTGATAGATTCGTATTATTATATCTCATACGCCAATTAGTATCCCAAACTTGGTGTATGCGCTACGGTTTACAAAACCACACCAAATGGACTCCTCTGAACTCTGAAACATTAGAAAATGCTGTAGTTTAGTAGCCGGCAAGTAAGTAAAGTGCACTTACTGTAAGCAACCTCGCCCGCGCGGAGTGTGTATTAACAACAATTACTAAATCTGGCAACAAAGGCTGCAACATTTCGGGCTACATTCACCCTTTATAATGTTCGCTAGGGGAACCACTCTCTTAATTCGATACACTGTTTTATATGCCTTTATGTAAATAGTAAACCAATAATAATAGAGGCACATGGTAGTGTAAGCACTGTCGGAAGCCTTTGTGAATCCACAGTGGAGCAGCATGTTAAAATAATGCTATATTGTTCTCGAATTATGAGGATAAACTCGAGCTTTATAACAAGCCGATAAAAGGTTGTTGAAAAGATAAATATGAACCTTTAAATATTGCGCTAAAGTAGATACATGTATGCCATTACACTTGAAAAATCCCATCACAGTTAAAAAGCAGTGCTTCCTATGAAAGTATTTTGTTCAGTAAATGCTCTTGGCTCGAGGCCGGTGTAATTGTGCATCCCGGAATGATTTTATTACCACCGGCCATCCGCTCCGCCCGGATTTAATACCTCCATTCCTTTATTTTCATACACCGCCAATGGCCTTGTTTTATTGACCCTGCACGGTATCTATCGTAGAGTAGGATATATCACAGGTAGCTGTGTAAACGCCGGTCATTTTGGAACGAAGCTCCTTATCGCGCGTTATGAAAGGGGGCTAGAAGGAAAATTTTCTTACGAAATGTTGGTAAGATTTTTTTTGAAGTGATTCACAGAGTTTTACAGAGATGACGCTGTACAACAAAACAATACTTAAATCGAAAGGAACTTCGTTCCATCCGGGTGTCCCTTGACACCTCTCATGTTTTTTATTTTTATTTTTTCTTTTTCAGTTCTCGCTCGAAAACATTATATGTTACTAAATGTAAGCATACACTGGAGTATAGCGACCAATTCTTCAGATTAAAAATAAATTAAACATTGTACACGAAGGATCGTATCTATTATCATACGATAACTATAATAAAATCGTCTGTAACTCAAACTCAAATGTATTTGAAAGAGCATAAATACAAATCATATTTTTATTACTCTATCTCTCGATTGTCTCTCAAGACATCGGAAAAACACAATGCGGTTAAGTGGCATCGATGGCGGAATTTGCGTTCAGAATAACAATTTGTTACTGGAACATAAGTACTATTATTTCTTGTGTGCTGGAACTTGGCTCCAATTAGCAGGCGGTAGGCAACAAGAGGTTCATATCTATTAAAAAATATTAGAGTACTCTCAAACGTTATTATCCATTAAATACTGTAACTATTATTCTATTATTTTTACTAAATAAGCTTGCTCCTACATTTATCACTGATAGATTACTAAAATACATGTAAATAGTAGTACATATAGATGACAAAGCAATTTATGTTAGGTAAACAGACGATGGCCACCTTTATGCCGTTAAGTTTAAAGACTAGTTTCCACCTGCGGTAGAGTAGTTGCACAAAACGAAATCACAGACATGTAAACGTCCTAATCATCCCAAAGGAACGTACAACCTTAACATTGATCAATATTGTCTTGCCCTAGATATGGACTACCTGTGGGCTAAGTTTCATCTTAATCCATGAAAAGCTTAGCAGTGTTGCCAAGTTAGCCACTTTTTGGCTAGATCTGGCTACATATTTAGCCACAATTTTAGCAACTCATGACTTGACAAGCTTATAATTACTTGTTATTAGCTAATAATTACTTGTTAATAGCTTGTCAAGTCATGAGTTGTTAAAATTGTGGCTAAATATGTAGCCAGATCTAGCCAAAAAATGGCTAACTTGGCAACACTGAAGCTTAGGGCGGTATGAAAAGTAAAACATCTAAACATCCAATATCTTCGCAAAATTTCACACAATATTAGTACCTTGTACAGTGTAACCAATACGATACATGTGTGATTCAATGAGTATTATAATCATGACTGATATTGAGTATCGCTCATGTAAAGCAAATTGGTTTTGAGTGGAATTAATGAGTTTTCGATGTGGATGAATATTTAATTATAATGAAAGCTAATGCGATTACTCAACCGAATATGATATGTTTCTCCACCGCACCGCACTGGAGCAGCGTGGTGGAGTCTGCTCTAAGCCTCCTCAAGATGAGAGACCCGTGCCGCCCAGGCCATTAATGGGTTGAAGCCAGCCATATGATATGTTTGTCGATGCGTTTATCTGCACTAATATTATGGAAGGATAATATTTGATTTTTTGAATTTGTTTGTCTTGTATAAATTCAAAAACTATTCTACTTATTTTGAAAACTCCCAAACAAAAATAGAGTTATATAAATACTTTTGAAGAAATAGTAAGGATAGTCATTAATTTCCTCTTGATTGAAATTTCATCAAATTATAGCTTGCTCAATTTGGGTTGAAGCCAATATATTGAAGGAAAAAAGTCAGCTGACTATAAAGTGGTACGTACTTAAACGGCAGTGGTATCCTAAACTGCCATGCTTAAAGTTTGTTATAATTAAGTTAATTTTACTGACCAAAACTGTGTGTAGCATTTACCAAATAAAATAACTTTGCTTTACTGTGTAAATGTAGATGTAACCACATTATGTACAATGTACTTGCGGTTTTGAGCGATTCAATGCTGAGAATGTGTTGCGCAAACCATGTGCTCACCGCGGGCATATACCGCGTTGCGACGGCCTACACACACATAGATAGTTTTATATCATGTATGCGAGTTCAATAATTACACTAACATCTAAGACCAAAAATCTGACGATAAAAACAGTTCACACCGCGTTGTGGTCACTGTAAAATATCAACATCATGAAATTAATGTTATGGCTGTTACAAAAACAAAGATCACAAGATGTTCAGTGAGCTGGTTTTTCGCTCAAAATCGTTTCGGTCTTTGATTGTCACAGATATGTTATTGTATCTGTTCAATAAATTCCGAACGTTCGTGTACGAATTCCTTAATGAAATTATAATAATTTTTAATTTTATAATTTGTTTGTCACACACGTAGTAACAACGAAACTCGCTGACGTCGCCGCGAGCCATTGTTACACGTGTGATCCTAATATGGTATGGTGTGTTTGGCAAAGGGAGATCTCCCGCCAGGCGAGATGTGTTGCCTGGGAGGCGGCCGAGCCCCGACTGTCGTTGTCGGAGCATTCGTATATATACTAGCGATCTTTGAAAACTTCGACAGCGTGATTCAGGGCGGCGTGACGTCACCGTGTGACGTGTGTGCGCTGTCGCCACATGTGAAATACAGCAACGTTTCATCATTGCAACGTTTGGGAATATTATTTTTTGTCATTCAATTACTGATTTTAATAAAATCTATAGCGAATTTCATGAAAGTACCAACTTCAAAAGACTTTCTTTCGAATTCCGGGTCATAATTTACCTTTTTAAACTTGCAGAGCTCCATGTCATTCAATTATTGATTTTAATAAAATATATAGCGAATTTCATGAAAGTACCAACTTCAAAAGACTTTGTTTCGAATTCCGGGTCATAATTTACCTTTTTAATCTTGCAAAGCTCCATCATGACCATCAAGTTAAATAAGTCACATAATTAGATGAGTTTACCCACAGAGTTTACCCTACATCATTGCATTACCGACCGTTTTTCTTACCTCAGGTGGCAGTAAGGAGCGAGGTGTCAAGCTGTGTGTACCGGAACCAATGATGTTTAAATAAATATAGATACGTTATGCCCTTACAAATCAACCGAAAAATCTGTTCCGATGTCCGCAAGGCACGCTTTATTGCTTTATCGCACGTCTTTATCGCTCTCGCGTCAAAACTACATCGCTATCTCTTTCTTCACCTGAATAAGAGTTCCCAATTGGGAACTTTTTGAGTCACACAACGCGCGCGCTTTTGACATATCTGCTTCTTTTTAATATATAATATCATTGACCGGAACCGTCTACCGTCTAACGGAACGCGCTAAACCGACACTGATTTAATTTCCGCTAACGCTCCGCTCACAGATTGAGTTTGTTGTTGAGTTACCGATATCATTTAGCTTCACTCAGGAGGCCAAATATTATATCTGATTTTCCCCACTTTCAAAGTTGAAGCCTATTTGTAAGCTAAAGTATAATCGTTACGCTGTTTTGCGGGTTTCGATTACAAATATGATACTCGTATTATATTTTAGTGTTTAAAATTATAATTATTTAATGCTTTTGTATTAAACTATGAAACTAATAAACCGTTAGAATTGATTTCCCACCAGTCTAAATGATCAAGTTTATTATAATAAAACGGACAAGACCAACACATTTCAGTCAATGACCCTATCATGTAAAATGTCTCCTCTGGCTATTTAATGTGTTCAATTTCTTATACCCTGTTTCTTATTTCCTATTTACTGTTCCCTATTTTTTATTCTTAGATATACTTCTATCTTTTTGATAAGATGGAAAACTGGCACCTAATACCGACCTAAGATATTGCTACGAAGGCAACACTGACAGTGAAACATTATTCACGTGTAACTTTACTTCCAACAGTTTTATTTATTCGTATATTGTAAACGAGCTCCTTCAGAACGCTGTCAGTTTCACGGTGTACTGATAAATAATGATGTTATTTAAGTAATTTTTATATTTATACTGTTTAGAAACATTTATCTATACTTTAAACAACTGATCGCTCTTCATAATATTCTCAATCTATCTCACAGCCTTTTATTTTATACTATAACCTGTCTGTACTCACGGTTTGTATTTGGGTGAGCCCGACTAGTTAAATATGGCTCAGACATTCACGATTCATTCACCGCCAAAATAATTATCTTGCTTTCGACGAATTACTATTTAATGTAAGACGAATTACAATTTAATTACTATTTACTATTTAATGACTCATGGTAGCTCATCGTAATTGGCCAGGTCGACGGGAAAAGACCACGCGGTCGCTCTCCAACCCGCTGGTCTGACCTAGTAAAGACACTTACCGGACTACCAATTGCCGAAGCTTTTAAGACCGCCCAGAACAGGAAAAAGTGGAAGGACATAGTGCACCGAGTGATCGACACTTCATGCTAGACTCGACCTTCAGCATTGAAGATAACGACTAGGAAGATGAGACTATTTAATGACGAAAATGTCTTGATTAATATATAGAATTATTCTATAGAATAATCAAGACATTTTCTTCATTAAATAGTGACTATATCTTTGTTAAAATATTGATCGACAAGCGAATCCCGCAGAGACTTACGACATCGAAGACGAACCCTTGTCATTGTCATTGTTAAAGTTTTACTCAACTTTAATAACGCCTACGGAGTTACTAAAGACAATCATTACTTTAATTAACTAGTAACAGTTTCTTTCTGTACGCCACAAAACTAATTCTAAAGATAAAAGTCTGCGGTAGATTTTATTATTAACCCAATTAGTGAAGTGTAAGCCTTTATTTGCCGGGCGGTATCTCAGGTACCGACGCCATTTTATTTGAGTAATCATGTGTTTAGAACCTTAACTACATCATTACATCGGAAATATGTTTTAATAATACGAAAAATTTCTTCGTCAATAATAATTGATGACAATACTAATATGTAATTATCACCATGAGGTTTTTCTCGGCCTTATCTAATCATAGAAGTCACTTATTTAAAACACTAGGGCTTGGTCTCTCTTGGATGTCTTGGTCCAGCAGTTTGAAAGATATGAGGTAATAAAAAATATTACATGGATACAAAATACGTGCGAAACATAACACTTCCTAGAAGTCGGGTAAAAAGTGTAGCAATATACATTGAAAAATTTAGCATAATATAAAATCCACTCTATGTATTATACATAATATATTACAGACATGAATTGGATTGAGAGCCAGTTCTTTCATTCTTTCCTTTTCTTCTTTCTTTCTTGGCCAGCAACACACCAGTGATTCCTTTTGTGTTGCTGATGTTCATGGGTGACGATAGCTACTACCATTAGGTGGATGGTCAGCTCGTTTGCCGGTTATATCCATAAAAAAGAATGAATACCGCAGTAAACAAAAACATGAGAGGTGTCAAGGGACACCCGGATGGAACGAAGTTCCTTTCGATTTAAGTATTGTTTTTTGAAGTGATTCAGAAAGTTTTACGCTACTAGCGTGATTCAGAAAGTTGTACAGCGCCATCTCTGTAAAACTCTCTGAATCACTTCAAAAAAAGTGTCGTCATTCGTAAGAATCAAAAAGTGTCGTAAGAATTTTTTCCGTCTAGCCCCCTTTCACAACGCGTGATAAGGAACTTCGTTCCAATAAATTAGGTAAAATATGTCAAGGAGAGGAACCTAAGACCTACGAGTACATACGATCATATCAGATGAAATGCATAATACATATACGAGTTAGTTGAATTATTCAACCGCTGAACGTGGTCTTGAGGAGCGCACGTCACATCGAATGACATGTCAAAGAGAAGTCAAGTGGAATCCCAGATCCGACCCAAACTCGGTTACCCGGTTAGTTGCTAACAACGTGAATTGAAAACGACACTGACTCGATTTCCTCACTCGAGAAGCTACGTCACTCACCGGCTTAAGGAGATTAGTATTTTATGCTCGCGTGGGTTTTTGTTTATGGCTGTCGAATTATAAACACTTTGTATCATCATCCTCTGTCATTTTCAGCCCGTTTCCTAATCCTATTTGGGTAAATTGCAATGTTTTGTTCTATTTTTCCTTGTTAGTCGTAACCTCTACACTGACATCTTAAATCTGGTGTGACCACGACCTTAACCTATCTTTCATATCGTCTCCCATTTTTCTTTTCTTTGAGTATCCTTGTCCCTTTCATTCACTCTCTTCTCGTTTCGTCGTTTTTCTTCTTTTCGTATGCTTGTTAGGAGAAAGAACAATTTATTATAGTACTTACTTATGACTTACTTATTTTGAATGTATTATGGTGTAATTTATACGTATTAATTTTTATAATTTACTATTAACTTAATTTCAAAGTCGAATTATTTGTACGCCATTAACTGGCAAAGTATATTGAGACACAAAATTCTGTTATCCATTTACTGTACCTGTACTTTATCAAATCAAATTATTTGATTTGAAGAACGACCAGATACAGTCACAGACGAGCGGTCCAAGCGTCGTCTCTTGATAAGGACCTAAGATAGATCTATTATACCAGTGAAGTTCGCTTGAATTTAATTTTGGCTTGAGTGCCAGATCTTTCTTTTTTTATTAGCCGGCAATGCATCACCGATACCTAAAAATGTTACTAACGGACGACGATGATCACTTACCACACCAAAGTAAGTAATGCGGCTTTATGTTTTTCATATTTTAAAAGTAAAGCCCTCATAGGTAATTTCAGTTCCTATATCATCTTTAAGTGATTTATAAAGTTATGTAAAAGTAGACAGCGTTGAAAGTTTGGAATGATCGTTAAGGGCGTCGTTTACACACTTCCTCAGGATGGGATATTCGATAATAACCAATCGAACATTGTAGTTACTTTCACCTTACGCTTTTCCCCTGGTCCGTTCAACTGTTCAGGAAAAATTAAGGTTTTTTGAAGAACAACAAAGACTACGTCCCCTCCTTGTGTAGTAACTAGTAAGAAGTATCATAGTTATTAAAGCAGAGTTCTTTGTATCTAATACTAGACGCATAAACGTCACAACTTAACATAATACTTTAAAAAGTTACTTCAGTTCTATCCGTTACCGTTCAATATTTTAACGATCAATTAAAATTCTAAGTCTGATAGTTGAGTTACATAAATCGAGCTACATGTCGCTATCGGGTATAAGCAGTCTGACTCCGATAATAATGTTCCGATAATCCCGATCCGTTTTATATGGGACACCGGTTTCCCGTATACTTTATGGACACCGTACAATATGAGAAATTATTTATGAGACAATTTTGTTTTAGCGTTCACTACATATTTCAAAATAATACATTATACTTTGATAATAACTATCAAAATTTAGGAAGTAAATCCCCACAAGTAAGAACTTTTTGGAGTTCAGGAATAAATCAATATTTCAAGTATAATTATTTATAGTCACTACAATATACTTACTTTCTATATGTATATCTATCTAATCAACAATTCGCAGCATTATTTTCTTATGTAATCGTAGCACTCGCGTAATACAAAACTTTGCAAATATTACGCGGGTAGAGTATTATTATATTAATCGTTATGTTCAAGTAAATAGGTTGATATTCAATTTCAACATTATAAGACTTTAATTGTTAGTATGATTACCATCTCCTTTCTGAATCAAGTGTAATTATATGTTTTTGTTTTAGTTGCAGTCTTGGAGAACAAGGAATTAGCAGGTTTTTTAGTAGTGTGGATGTTCATCACGGTAATGATTTTATTACCATCAGGTACTCTGTATAATCGTTTTATGGCTAATAACATAAAATGTTTAAAAAATTGGTTAACTTTGTGCGCCTACTATAAGACGGTTGGTTATGTCCAACGTGTAGATTCATAATCATTATAAACAAATAAATTATACTCGTATTCATAAATACATCAGAATGTCCAGTATTGTCACGGGAATCGAATACAAATTTTATTCAAACAGATACCCATCTATTTACGACTGAATAAGAAAAGCTAAGGGTCAGGAAACTGGTACGTTAGAAAATTGTCGATGTATCTACTCGAACATTTTCGAGGGACAGAAAAATAAATTCCCTATTTCACAACTAGGTCTCACCCTTCGAAGGTCCAGAGGTAATGTTACGTAACTAGAAAAGAACTTCGAATCACACCATCAAATGGAAAGCACCCGATTTTCTTTTGTCAAGTAGAAAACCTTTCTTACAACGAATAACCTACTTCAGACATAACCGGTAATTCTTCGGAAATTTAAAAACCTTACCTTACCCGAGTCTAACTATACTCGTATTATGTCAAACAGTAATGGTGGGATAATTATAAGTTGTAATGATACTTCCATGTGAAGCTGCAAAGGCCAAAAGGGCCGACAACAACTGTCCATTTGTAAAAAAATCTTTTCGGTTAATATCGTCTTAATATAAATTAAGACCAAAAAGGTACGGTTTTATTACCGTTAATAATACAATACCGTCTTTTATTGGGATAATGCAATGATATGATAATGATGACAATGATAACAATGTCAAGTTATTCAGAACATGTTTTTATTACGTCTTCATTTTTTATTAAATTCATTGTACTATATTACTGTACGCTGTCGAAATAAAATATTAATCTTCAAACTCTTATTACTTATACATTACCGACCTTAATAAATATTTGATACTCCAGCGACATTACAGCAACCATTGTGTAAAATCAGACGACAGAATTGATATTTCAGCTGCTTGTAATATTCCTATAGGTACGTATAGACGTTACTGCTATCATGAAATATTTATTTGCTATTATACATTCTACTACCTACTATACATAATAAAGTAACATAAAAACTGGGTTCTGGGTTCTGCGCTGCGGAGCAAAATCTTTTTTGGGGTTCCAAAGTAAAATCGGAACCCTTACATTTTCGTCCGTCCATCCATCCGTCCGCCTGTCCAAAGCATAGCGCCGAATTGTTCTCGCCATTCAGCTATTGATAGCAATGATTGACGTGTTGAAAAAGCTTTTAACTCAACTCCCAGTATGGCTGGCTCTTTAGTTTTAATGAAATAAAAAAATGCAACTCATTTATTTTTCACTATCAAAAGTTATTATCCCTGTTGATTCATGTTTACCTCTGTGACGAGGTTTGAGTTTCCTTAGTGCCGAGTTTTCGGTTTATGATTTTTTATTGCATTTTTGGGTTATAATCGGAAAAGAATGAATAGTATCATGCATTTCTTTCCTTTAATTTAATCATTTATTATTATTAAGTTAGTATTAGTTGATGGTTAGCATTGTTACAATGTAGACTGATACTAACTTAACAGTGGAATAGAATGTAATAATGGTGCCATCCATGAAAAAAAATCGCGATGAACCTTGCTGGGTAGCGATAGAATAAGCGGATAAGGACGTCCATAGATCGTCTTCTTTTCTACTCTATCAAAAAATATACAGTATGCTTGAAACTGCTCAAACAAAAAATATACATGAAAATATACATGAAGCATTCAGTGCAGGATATAAAAAGTATAATAATTGTGTCCTTGTGTAACACGTTTATGCTGTAAGTACGTTCTATAAATTGAATTGTAAAACGTCGGTCGCTAGGGAATAAAAAGGGACGAAAAAATTTCACATATGGAATTTTTCATTTATGTTGAAAAAGTTGGCAAGTCTATTCATGTTGTGTTTCATGTAAGTATTAATCTTTGTGGTTTATTATATGTAAATGTAAAATCGATTCACTCACGGCTATTTTTTACCTCCGTCCATGATCCAAAGATTTCGTGTATTTTTGTGAACTGACTCTCCAATATTACAGACAAAACAAATTAACAGTAGACTTTAACCATCACCACTTCAGATGGCTCGTCTGCATTCTCGGCTATTCAAATAGAAAATGGCGAGTCAAGTGTAAACGTAAACAAACTATATAAGGGAACATACCAAAACCACGTAACCCATTTTTTCCAACTTCTTACCCCCCTCCCCCCATCGTGACCATCCGTAGCATATGAGAAGACACCCTCCCTCTCCCCCTTGTTTTCACGTGGTAATTCATAAATACGGTTTCCAATATATTTTTGCAAATTTTTCAGTGTTCTCATCTGTGAACTCGAAAAGGCACAAAACTTTCTTAGAGAATATTGACTACGTAACGAAAACCTTAACCCCCCCCCATCCCCTCTGTGACCAAGCGTGGTGTTTTGAAGAAATGGGTCACGTGGTTTTGGTATGTTCCCTAATGTCACAATTTGTCTTATGGACTTAGAAATTGAAATTCACATTATCAAGGGAATAGATTGTTGGGACGTTGAGACAAATACATTATGTAAGTTCCAATTTATTCCGTGTCAATACCGGTGACAATCGTGCCACGGATACATAGCAGACACTTAGCAAACGACACGCCCAGGCCTCCCCCCCCCTCCACTGCTTTATGTAATGGACGTTTGAATAGGATGGCCTCCGTTTTTTAATATTTCTCTAAATCTCTTAATGCTGGCCATACACGATCAAGTATACTTTTCAAGTTTGCAGCGGACTTGACGCGGCATCCAGTAAACTTGAAGGTGTATGGCCATGGTTATGGCTATCTATCTGGCCTAGCTGTCTCATGCAAACTGTAAAATTGACAAGTACACTTGATCGTGTATGGCCAGCTTTATAGCCCACATATTTAGGAGACAATTTTGCACACAAACCTATCACGTATCAAGAGACACAATCGTGTCTAAGCACCAAAGTACACTTACAACATTATTGTTGTATTGACACAAGTCTCTTTTCCCGAAACCTAGTTAACATATACCAACACAACAACTCACCAAATTTTTAATTCCATATATTTAATTATTAGCGAAACTTCAACACTTTTTACATTCACTTATCATTTTGTTTATTAATTGTTTCCATAAAACACTAAAAATTATTTCGATCTTTCAATTATTTAATACTTTTCAGCGACCAAAACTTTTGCAAATTTTTGCTCCCTCCGTTTTTGGATTCCTGAGAAAGATATTTACTAATTTTGGATGAATTTTTTCTACAAGGTTGGTACTAAATATCGCACGCTCAGTGGAAAAAGGCATAAGACGAAAATTAAATTTTACAGGAGAGCAAAAAAATTAATATATCAGTAAGTAGTCTATGGAATTTACACTACGATTTTTGCACAAAACCGTCAAGATTAATGATAAAAATTTGAAAAAAATTGAGCGCATGCAGCTTTTGCCCCTCTTTCCAATCATATTAATAACTAAAATTCAACGTAAGACGACTTATGTTTTTTTCCACTGAGGTTGCGATATTTTGATTTTATATTAGTGTGGCTGTGACCACAGATAAGCTTAGTAAGTAGATAGTGTATACAGACTATATATACTGAGTACTTGCCATTCATGGATTCAATAGTGTAACTGGATCACAAATTCACAATCATGGATAATACATTTATTTAATTTATTGAATTACGCGAACATACCCGAGTGGGATATCAAATGAAAGGGCTTGATTTGTGTATTAAAAATTGGCTATTTGAAGGGTGGAGGGAAAGTTATGGGGAAGGGGATGAATTTATTGAATTACGCGAACATACCCGAGTGGGATATCAAACGAAAGAGCTTGATTTGTGTATTAAAAAATTGACTCTTTGAAGGGGGGGCGGTAGTAATGGGGAAAGGGATGAATTTACTGAATTCCGCAAACATACCCGAGTGGGGTATCAAATTAAAGGGTTTGATTTGTGTATTACAAAATTGACTGTTTGAAGGGCGGGGAGGCGGGGGGGGGGGGGGTAGTTATGGGGAAGGGAATGAATTTATTGAATTCGGCGAACATACCCGTATGGGGTAGCAAATGAAAGGGTTTGATTTGTGTACTACAAAAATTGACTGTTTTTAAAGGGGGGGTGGATATGGGGTAGGGGATGAATTTATTGAATCCGCGAACATACTCGAATGGGGTAGCAAATGAAAGGGTTTGATTTGTGTACTACAAAATTGACTGTTTAAAGGGGGGTGATTATGGGGAAGGGGATGAATTTATTGAATTACGTGAACATACCCGAGTGGGATATCAAACGAAAGGGCTTGATTTGTGTATTAAAAAATTGGCTCTTTGAAGGGGGGGGCGGTAGTTATGGGGAAGGGGAGGAATTTACTGAATTCCGCAAACATACCCGAGTGGGGTATCAAATTAAAGGGTTTGATTTGTGTATTACAAAATTAACTGTTTGAAGGGCGGGGAGGCGGGGGGGGGGTAGTTATGGGGAAGGGAATGAATTTATTAAATTCGGCGAACATACCCGTATGGGGTAGCAAATGAAAGGGTTTGATTTGTGTATTACAAAATTAGCTATTTAAAGGAGGATTAGTTATGGAGAAGGGGATGATTTTACTGAATACCGCGAACATACCCAAATGGGGTATCAAATAAAAAGGTTTGATTTGTGTATTACAAAATTGGCCGTTTGAAGGGGTGGTAGTTATTGGGAAGGGGATGAATTTACTGAATCCTGCGAACACACTGCGTACAAAAAGATATGAAATCCGAACAAAAACAGCTTCACTGTAAAAAAACCGCACCAAGTACACTTCAAATTATAGTTACAAAAATGATAATTAAATTTTTACAAAAAATTATGAAATCAAAAAAACCCAAGTACATCATCGTTTTAGATTAGAAAAAAAATTTTGCTGGAAAAAGTAAAAAAAATGGTGTACTTGGTGTGCATTATACTTTATAGAACGCGCTTTTTTCAAATAATCTTAAATTAGAAATTTAAAAAATCCCCCACAGTTTTATTTACACTAAACATAGCTAAGCCCACTTGAATAAGTCACCTTTCAGACAAAAAAGACGAGTACAAAATTGGTGCATCCATTTGGAAGCTGCAATATCACAGACAGACATACAAATACATAGATACACCGATACGCAGACACGTCAAACTTATAACACTCTCTGTTTTCGTCGGGGGTTAAAAAGTTATAACAAATATTATTATCTTCCAATGTCAAGTCAGATAATCGAAAATCTTAATTATGCACACCAAGTACACCATTTTTTTTACTTTTTCCAGCAAAATTTTTTTTCTAATCTAAAACGATGATGTACTTGGGTTTTTTTGATTTCATAATTTTTTGTAAAAATTTAATTATCATTTTTGTAACTATAATTTGAAGTGTACTTGGTGCGGTTTTTTTACAGTGAAGCTGTTTTTGTTCGGATACATGTATGCTACAATATAGGTACTGTAGAACACATGTGACACCTGTCAGCATTGTACCTTATCATTGACTATTATGTACCTGTAGTGCACAATAAATTAAGTAACCTACTTGTATAATAAATTGTACTTTAGATGGCTTCAGGTCTTGTGAGGCTTCTATTCAAGTATACTTCTTTTGGCACGTTTGGAAAAATTATGAGAGTAAAATTTTTACAGCCAAAAAAAGAAACGATGAAGTTAGTTAATAACTCTCAAGTTTTAACGATGAATTTAATGTAATCGTATATTTCTATACATCTTGCCATGTCAATTATTATTGTTAATTCAATGAGATCTCCCTTACTAAAACAAAATTCATACATCAATTTTACGGTACAGTATCCAGTTTTGTGGAAATTATTTATGTTGGGCTTTTCCTAGAATATTACCGCAGGCTTAAAAATTTCATCTGTTTTTGGCAAATAATAACGACGTCTTACATTGCGGAGGAAATCGCTGGATCCAGCCAATTAGGTGCCAATTAGAACAAAGTTATGTCCAGCAGCGAATTATAAAAAGGAGGTAAGTCGATACTTACTCTCTATCGATGATAGAGAGATAAGCAGATCGATAGATGAGTGGATATAAGTAGGCAATATAATAATTTAATAGTTACTAATTTAAATGGAACAATTGAGAAAAGACTTTTTTTATTTAATAGCATCACTATTCTATGAAACTAATGGAAATACACCGTCTAGTTGAAGGCTCGTACTCAGTAGAGCGCTACATTGCTCCTGAATTGTTATGGCTGCTCAGATGAAATACCAAACTCAACGATACCAAACTCAATTAAAACGAAATCTTGCTTCAAAACTGGTATAATCTTGGGATCCTAGAAATCTAGTTACAAGTTGTCTAGTTTACATGAACATAGTGTAAGCCTATTTTTATAAATGAATGTGTATTGACCCTATATTTGTGTATTGTAGATAAGCAACCCTGTTTTGGTTACCATAGTATTTGAGAATAACACGATTGTCAAGCTAGAATATAGAAAAATATCGTATTAATGGAAATATTGAAAATATAAACAGGAAATATAATTGCACTTTTATTGTAAATAATCTGAGATCCCTGAGGCTATCCATAATAGGTAGTGAACAGAATAAAATGCACAGTGCACACACGCACTGACACATTTGTTCGCGAATAAAAATATAATAAACGGGTAGGTTGGTAGGGTAGTTGGCTTCGTGGTCGCGTAAACATTGCTCTGTAGGGAATCGTAGGCGCGAACACCCGTATATGAACAAAAAATTTAACGCTAAGTTTTAAAAATCTGTCTTTTGACGACAATTTTGATTCTTTTGCGGCTTCAACATGCACGAAACTTATAGATTAGTATTATCCGAAAACTGAGTGAAAACTGATTTGATGGTATGTGGACAGCTACCCATTGCTTACCGCAAGAAAATGGGGTTATATTTTACTGGTATTCCGACATGATAACCCCTTTACCAAACTGACTTTAAAATCATTCCATTTTTTTTTACAAGGAGAAAAGTCTGAGCCGTTTCTTATTTCAACATAATAAAAAGGATCACATGTGTGTTCAGAGCTATTTAAGATATTACCAACATTAGAGAAAATAGACGCACCTGCGCCGTAGACTGGGTATCTTTGAAGGTGTCTTTGAAAGTAACTGAAGGTTTTTCGATAAGAAAGATCTGTACCTTTCTTCAGTCTGTACTGAAGTCTCGTCTGTAAGCGAATGTTTTATGCCATTGAGCCAAAGTCAAAGTCAAAGTCAAAGTCAAAATATTTTATTCATATAGGTATCACTGATACACTTATGCACGGCCAAATTAAATAACTGTCTTTTAAGTAAGATAAGTCATGAAGCCTCAAAGAACTTCATCACATCCATAATGTAAGATCCAGCAACTATCAATAACTTATTACTGTATCCATAGAATATGTATTACCACAATAGAAATATATTTGGCGAATGTCTTTTATAAGTATTCTGATTAATTATTGATTACTAGCGGCTGTGCTTGCGTTGGCAGTGATCTATAATATTAAAGTGCCTGCGTCATCGCTGACCAAGCAAAAGTATTTTTATATAATTCCTATTAAATATTATTGATTATTTTCTGTAAATGTCAAAATGTTATCAAAATACAGATACTGAGGATAACGTTTTATTAGTACTTCAAAGATAAAGATGGTCAGATATTGTGAGTTATATTTAGAAGATATAGTAAGAACTTTTCATAAGCAAATAGAATATGTATAGGTGTAAAGCAAAAAAAGGTGTGATAGTGGTATTGACGACCCGTGTGGCGCAATGGTTACCATGCCAGATCGCCATACCAAGGGTCCTGGGTTCGATTCCCAGCGAGGCGGTTTGAGTGATGAGTTTGAATTTCTGTTCTAGGTCTGGATGTAAGTGTCCATGTCTTTGTGTATTTTCCATGGCACCCACGACACAGGGAAATCTAGTGAGGGGCTATCAGTGTGAAGCGTGCCAACTGTATATAGACGTTCTATGGCTTGAACCCATTAATGGCCCACTTCTGGGCACGGGTCTCTCCTCTTGAGGAGGCCTAGAGCATACTCCACCACGCTGCTCCAGTACGGATTGGTGGAGGGGTTAGTGGCCGACCCGGGTGTCGGAAGTTTTCGGCCTCCGACATGGCTTAACGACTGTTATCATTTGACAACAATCGGGACCGACGACTTTACGTGCCCTCCGAAGCACGGAAACGCTCAAGAATTTTTTGCCACTAGCGGTCACCCATCCAACTACCGACCGCGCCAGATGTTGCTTAACTTTGTCGATCAATTAAGATCGACGCAAGCCGCAGGGCTATGAGCGCTTTACCACGTTCGTATAGACGTATAGACGTTCTGCCACCTAGCAAATCCTCTAAATTCTCTTTTTAAATTGTTGATTACTAATATATTCGTCGCGATACTAAAAATATTCACTGTAAAACTCACAGGTAAAACTGAAGTTCACCTACTAGCAAGTAAAGTTAATCATAAAGTTTCAAGGCAGGATGACGTGACTGGCAGAGCGGGCGCTGCACGTCACGCACACATTACAACAATGGATCCAATTTACTGCATTTTGACCCTTCGCAAACTAGCTGAAAAATACTTCGTAGAAGTCCGGACTTCAAAACAAAACACGTAATACTGCAGTCTATAACTTAATATCATTGATTTGATAAATGAATCACTGCTAATTGATCACAACTGAAGGTCTTAGTAGATGAAAATGGGTTATGAAAATACAAAAGTATATAATATAGATATAGTACTAGCACAACGAGGCTACATATACAAGTACGTCTCATTACAGTCCATGTAACCTATAAAACGGATTTGTTTCTCATTACACGAACTCTGCTTGAGATTACCTCGTCCTTATCTGACATTAGGAAGCCCTTGCATTCATAAAAAAGCTCACAAAAAGATGCTCTATATGTATGAAGCTATTGTTCGCATGACACGCCAGTGTTTTCATGCCTTATGTCAGGAAGAGCATCGAAGAATGTATTTTGTTCTGTAGGATTAAATAAACATTAAAAAATCAGACAGGTTAACAATCTTATTTGAATAGGGTTAGTCAGGGCAAAATACAATAGATGAAACAATTACAAATATTCCTGCAAATGTCATATAACATAATGTCATATCTTAGCTGATCATACACGATCAAGTGTACTTGTCAAGTTTGCAGTTTAACATGATGCGGCTTCCAGTTTGCATGAGATAAATATATAGTTATCCCGATAGCCATACCGTGGCCATACATTGTCAAGTTTACTGGATGCCACGTCAAGTCCGTTGCAAACTATACTGTGCTAGATTGCCATCTAATATTGTTGCTGGTAGCAGTGATAGCCTAGCGGTTAGAACATTGGTCTCCCGAACCAAGGGGCCCGAGTTCAAATCCTGGCACGCATCTCTAATTTTCAAATATTATGTGCGTATTAGAAGTTAATTATCACTTGCTTCGGTGAAGGAAAACATCGTGAGGAAACCTGCACACCGGAGAGTTCTCCATAAAAGTTCTCGAAGGTGTGTGAAGTCTACCAATCGGCACTTGGCCAGCGTGGTAGACTATGGCCTATACCCCTCACATTGTGAGAGGAGACCCGGAGCCCAACAGTGGGACAATTATGGGTTGTTGCTTTGCTTTTTTTGCTTTTTTTATTGTTGCTGGAATTAAGTCCGCTGCAGAGCTTGCAGCCATTTAAACTTTACTTGTAATATCTAAGTTCCATGAAGACATAATGTAGTTAACAGACAAAGTTAAGTTTATCGTATACTTAAGCGTTAAAGGGATTTCATAATAATCTTGTCCATCATCTCAGTAGTCGACGACGACACTATAACTCAGATACTACTCACCTTAATTGTAGAGAGAAATCCTGGGTTCGATTTCTGGCTCGGATAGATATTAACAGTTAACTGTTTATTATCAGTTTAGTTATTTCAATCTAGACCTAAAATAGTTGCGACCTTTGACTTGAGTCACATCAAGAGAGAACCGTGCTCAGAAATGGGCCGTTAATGACTAAAGGCATCACAAATCACCAATGCGTTACTGACCAATATGATTCTAGATGGCTCCAGAATAGGATGGTAAATAACCAGGTATGTAAGTAATAAACCCTAACACCATGCGAGAGCCCGCGATGTTAACTTACAGGAGGGATAGTTCCCCATAGCCTCGTCTGCTATTCAGCAGGATGCACCGCGATCAGAGGACGTTGGCTTAGGCTCAAATACACGACGACCGCTTACACCCCAACTATACCGGGGGCTTGTCTAGAACATATTTTTTGCATGAATTAATTCCCCTATTCCTGTTCCTCCGTCGATCAACCCATCGTACAGCAAGCATCTTTAATTACGTCGTGAATATCCCGCTACTACAAACGACGTGATTTTCCTCGTCATTCGTTATGCGCGCCGCGAAGGACTAGAATAGCTTGTCTAAGTAGGTGTTCCCGTCCACCTACAATGTAGATGTCTACAAGAAGAAGAAGAGTGAATAGGCTTTTACTAAGTTAATGCGTTCTCCATCTTGGACTTCATCGCCAATTACCAAGCCGATTGATGTCAAGCACTAACTTATTTCATTTAAACAAAACATACATTTCATAGTATTAACTCGAATATTACCAAATTAAATTTTCACAAGCTACTAAATAATATATTATCTTACAATAATTTACAGTTCGTTAATAATGCGTAAAGGCATACTCTGAATATAAAGTTTCAACTAATATTGTACAGAATATCTATATATAATCATCTCGCGAATACGGCCATTACTCTCCAGCTAAACGCTAACGAAGCGTGAATATGGAACGATTCATATTTAAATATTCTTAATGAAAGTTAAATAATGTTCCCAAAGCAAATATTCTGCAACATTTGCGAAATAAATTGATTCATAATAAATGAAAGCGGTCGAAACTAAAGGTACCTACGAAATTGGACTGGTGTTGTCCTCCGTATATATAACATTGTTTATGCATCTGTTTGTAAAAGTTCTGACGTAGCTGATGAAGACCACCATTTTTTACCATATAATATAGATTTGTATATAATAAATAGATAAGAATATGTTCTGAAAAAGCATAAAACAGCTTTCTGCCCGCATTTTCCGGGATTTTAAGTATCATATATCAGATATCTCATAGCTCGGCTTGTGTCGATCCTACGTGATCGACAAAGTTGAGCAACAGTGGGAGCGGTCAGAAGTTAGATGGGTGACCACTAGTGGCAAACATTTCTTGAGCGTTGCCGTGCTTCGGAGGTCACATAAAGTCATCTGTCCTGGTTGTTATCGTAAGACAAGGTCGGTGGCCCTCGAGAAGCAGGAAAATATTCCGACAACATGGGTTGGCTACCGCTCTCACCACCACTCCACACTGGAGCTGCGTGGTGGAGTATCCTCTAAGCCTCCTCAAGGACAGACCCGTGCTCACTAGTGGGTCATTAATCGGTTGAAGCTAAATACAATTATTTGCGACGATACAACTTTAATAAAATTGGTCATTACCAAATTATGAAATTGTAGAATTTCCAGCATTTTCAGATTTAATTATGTGTGGATTGGCGCGCAATTCCAAATTCAAATAAATTTTATTCCAAAGCCGTTATTTTAATATTATTTTTATGTTTGCCGTTATTTTTATGTTATTTTAATTAATAATAAAATGACAGAATTTTATTCAGTATTTTTTGATAGATTTGATTTGCTTTGTTATTGTCAAAGTCAAAATATTTTTTCAAAGTCAAATTGTGTTTCAAAGTCAAATATTTTTTCAAAGTCAAAATGTTGAAATTATGAAATTGTTGTTAATTTTTGGCGCCATGGATAAACTGAAAATTTGTACAATTTTCAGAATTCTAAATCAAATTGTTACCTGCGATGAAAAGTGGATGTTGTACGATAACCGAAAGCGTTCGTCTTAGTTGGTGGACCCGGGTACAGCACCTAATCAGTGCGCTAAAAAAGATTACTCATAGGAAGAAGATGGTGACTGTCTGGTGGACAACAGTGACGTCAGATGTCTATTGCCAAGAATTGCAAACAACAATAGAGAAGCTCGCAATTCAACAACCAAGACTAAATCGCTCTTTCCCACGACAACGCGCGAGCTCACACTTCACGACAGACCATTGCAAAGCTACAAGAGTTACAGCTCTCCTTCACCCACCGTACTTACCGGATCTTGCTCCAACAAATTTCTACTTTTTTCAAAATTTAGACAATTTTTAAGTGGGAAACAGTTCAACACCCGAGAGGTAGTACAAAATGCTTTCGCTGACTTCATCGCCTCCCGTTCGGCAGAACTTCTACAGTAAAATGATAAAGAAACTGCTATCAAAATGGCAAAATTGTATAAATAATTTGGGTCAGTACTTTTTTGTGGAAATAGCTGGCAAATAAGTTGAAAATCCACCAGATGTAAGTGGCTGTCGTCGCCCAAGGACTTCAGTAACACCAAAGGCATCATTGATGCGTTGCCGGCCAAGAAAGAGAGAAGAAAAAGAAAGAAAGATATTTGATTAGCTAAAATAAAAAAATACCAAATTTTTTATACTTTAAAATGTTCATACAAATCTGCAATTTCATAACCTAACCTAATATATTATTATTAAAGTAATAAGCATCTCTAGCAATGTAAAATTGTCCCGTAGCGTACTACGAAATATGCTACGCCTCTACGCTTGCGCTACGCCTCTATGCTGGCGCTACGCTGCTTCTACGTACGCTACGCTACGCTGAGGAAGCGTAACGTACATAATATTATATCCTCGATATTGATCGAGAAGCCAACAGAGTCACGCGTACGACCGAGAATGCGAGATGTATCCAATAATATTTACAAATATAAATATTTCATTTAATTTCACACAACAACCCTTACATATGTGTCTATATTGTCCATAGGCACCTATCCCCATGTCCATAGGCGACGGTGAACACTTACCATCAGGTCACGTGTTTGCTCGTCAGCCCTTCAGGCTATAAAAATACCTCATCAGCGTCCTAACGCGTTAAGAATGACTTTACGCAACGCTAAAAGTTACGTGGCCTTGGTAAT
Source organism: Thymelicus lineola (assembly GCA_963932265.1). Classification (NCBI taxonomy): domain Eukaryota; kingdom Metazoa; phylum Arthropoda; class Insecta; order Lepidoptera; family Hesperiidae; genus Thymelicus; species Thymelicus lineola. Next base: position 1,406,276 of record OZ010689.1, read on the forward strand.
GCCATAAAACGATAACCGATAACTTGATAACACATTAAAGGACATATATTGGACACATTTGCGGCGTGGGTGAGGCAAAACAAACGTATTTTTTTGAGCTGTCAGTTGCGAAAAATGAGTCACGTGTATTCGGTTTCATACTAAAGTTCTGTTTGTACCATACGGTGACGCAAAATGAGTTTGTACTTTAGTATGAAACTGACTTGACGCTATGCATGGTTCAAAAAATACGCCCGTTTGGCCTCACCCTAAATGTGTCCGCTGACCGAGAATCGAACCCGGGACACCTCACTACACACGAACTAAGCTACAAAGCCGTCATTGTTTATGACGTGTTTATTCGAGCTTAATACAAACACAAAACATCAGGCAGTATATAAATTGTATGATTTCAGTTACAAATCAAACGTGATTTACCTTTTTCCACGAAAACTGTTTATTCAACTGTTTGTAGTTCTTCACAAAATTATTGTCTAGCTGCTAGATGTACTATGTAGGTATTCTTTAATTAAAAATATTCTAAACAAACTAATAATTCATTTTGAGTCACAACTGTTAGGACATCTTGAGAATACTTATCGTTAAATATCTGAATTAAATCTGGATTAAAGCTTAATCATTTCTAAAAATAGATTGTGTAACTTGTGAGCAGTACTTCTAATTGAACAAAAATTTTAATGAGCAAACTCAACTCCAAAAATACTTCTTAATTAATGAATGTTAAGATTCCTGGGTGACAGTTAGAAATTGTATATGGAGGCGTATTTCGTTGTAAAATAATTTTTATTGGATCATTTTCTATAGTGCTACTACAGAGACTCTCTTACTCCCGATAACAATTGTTAACTACTTGTTTATTTCCGAATCCATATTGGCTTTCATTAGATTACATTAGATTTGATTCGATCCGAACTCTATTTTGCCGGGAGTAATCCACTGAATTGTTCTATTCGTTTTCTTTGTATTACTATATGAAGTAGATATAAACGGATTTCTTACAATATTTTTTTATTATATTTTGCCGAGTTGTTTATTTGAATTATTTAAATGGTCCTGGATAATGGTGTATGGAATTACAACACTTGTCTCTTTCAGTGTCGTATATTTCAACAGTGTAAAAAAGAGACACGTATACACATTAGCCTTCTCAGTCCACATTTTAAACCGGAGGTTAATTCTCTATCCTCACCAATACGTGCAAGATTTATCTTCGTAATGGCGACAACTTAATAAACGGCCTCACGTTTCGAGTTTAGTACGCACGTGGGTACCATTTAGATGTTTGATGTAAACACAAATTACGTAATAAGTTACTTAGACCTATTATGAACTGTGGAAAATAATTGTTAGTAATGTTTTAAAGGACTAATTTAATTAGTAGGTAATATGAAGACAGATAATGTGAAAAGTTTCAATTGAGGAGCACGAAAGAAACACCGAAAGAAATACATCAACATATAATTAAATATAGTACACAGTCCTTAATTAAATTAATATTAATTTAGTATTAGTGTAATAAGAGATTATATTTTGATTTAAAAAAGATTCCCTTTTATACATCTAAGAAGAAAACGATGTATACGATGTATAATTTTCCTTGATAACAATGACGAATTCAACATGTATTTTCATAAGTGATGTATTTGTTTAAATCTAGTTCATTTTTGGTAGCCAGTCTAGGTCGGGATGAGTTGCAAAACAATGTCATGTCACAAGCACTGTAAAATAATTCATATTCGCCCGTCCGTCAGTCCAGCAGTGCGTCCGCGGTTTAGCTCTGAGGCCTTCACATCACAAGAAAGCTGTATCCTAGGAAAAACCTAGGATTAACGTTTTAACGCGCCCTCTATAAAACACTCAAGTACTAACTATTAACGCATCGGGGATGCTTTTCGTGTTACTGAAATCTATTGGCAACGGTGACCATTTACTGTTGAGTGACTCTGCGCGTTTGTTAACTAATTACGAGTATATTAAAAAAGTTGAAAATCAATTCTTCCACTGGGTTATGAATGCTTCTACCTATATTATACAACACAATAACACAAAGGGCGTATCAAATTACAAATTATGTCGTTCTCATGGGTCTGTATCTGTAGCGGCATCGCATTGTAATCTGGACAGGATTCGGAATCCTAGGGCTAGAGGGTAAGCCGAAACTCATTATTTGCTAATTCTGCGGCCATATTACAACTGTAACTTCAATTAATTTCACTCAAAATTCAATTACGTTGTAACTATAGTCCCCACGAACTAAGAATGCATATTTGTCGTTTGTCATCGCAGTGACACTAGAGATGTACAAAAAAAATCGATTCACGAAAGAACCAATTTTTGCAAAAAATCGATTCAAAATTGTAAGACTTTCTAATCGATTCAATAAACGACTTCGTGAAGGTAGGAGGCCTAAAGAACTGGTGGACTATCTACCCGAAGAGAATAGCGGATATTCGTCGGATGGTTCAGATTTGTATCAGAGATTTATATCCAGCAGCGAACAGCAGTTTAATGTTTTTTTAGAAATAAATTACCTAAGTTATTTACGTCTTTTATTTCTGCAATCTATGTTCATATATCCAAAAATTTTCGTGTACGTCTGTATAAAAATCACGTGTCTATCTGTAACTAAACGACAAAAATAAATAAATGCACGTATATATGTACAAATGGACACCCTACTATACAAAACGTCTTAACCATTGTGCACTTTAATAATAGAATTGAGCGTTCGAACTTTAATTATAGGTAACAGTAACTCAATGTTATAACATTTTAACAAAAAATTAACCGACTTCAAATGAAGTACATTGTACTTTTAACATGGATACCATTGTCAGATCTCGCTCAAATTTATGTGGGACTACACGACAAGCACCAACTTTCAATAAAAAAAAAAATACAGTCGAATTGAGAACCTCCTCCTTTTTTGAAGTCGGTTAATAAGTAAAATATACATTTATTTTGGATAGATAAAATAAAATAAACAAAAAAGTCAGCTATAGGAAACTAGATTAAATTGTACTCAAGATACAATTAAATTAGGTATAGGTACACGTATATTGACAGTAACTAAAGCTAAGTTATTCTAAACTTACCTGTTTTAGCATTGTTGTTGTTGGTGTTGCTGGAGGACTGGCTGAAGAGAGAAGCGCCGGTCAGCCGGGCGCGCCGCAAGATCCACCACATATTGCAGTTCAGTTACAATTAAATTGGGTACAATTTCAATTAAATGCACTTCCAATCAAACACAACACCGGATTATATTCGCCGCGGATTTTATTCTGAAAGATTCGAAATTCGAACGTTGGTTTTTGAAATTGATTCAATTAAATTGGGTGCGAATAGTGAAATTACTTTGTTTCAATCGAGTTAATTTAAGTATAGTTTTGGCGCGTGGTCGGAGGCTTTTAGCGAAGGTTGTCAGTACCCCTCTGCTGCGAAAGCTGGCGCGGGACTGAGACTAAAGGCTTCACGCCACACATGCGCATTGATCCCAAATAATCCTAACAGGTGAACATTAGTGGACTGACGATTAATCTAACATGAACTGTTAGTAAGTTGATCACCTGTTGAAATTTTTGGCACTGTTTATGTTTCGTGATTGTTCATTTGAATCAGTCCTGGATTTGTCAACAGGCCGTATACGCCGCGGCCTAGAGGCGGCAGCATCCTAGGGGCGGTAGATTTCAATAATATAACATATATTATAGATAATTTTGTTATTAAAAAGTGTCGCAAAAAATTTAATTATTGTTTTTCTTAGTGACTAATTCAATAACTTCCTTCCTATGAACGGAAAATTATTATTTTAGAAAGGTACATGGGGCGGCGAAAATTAATTGGCCTGCACTTTGAATTAGATATTTATTTCGTTTTAAAACATATGCCACTGAATACTGGAAATTTTATGATATTTGGAAGAGATATAGTTAATGTGGTTTCTCGTACAACACATTGAAGTACATTGCTCCGCATAAAACATAATGTAAGGTTTCAAGAATGCAATCACGCACACATGCTATTATCTGTATTGTAACATTCTCTGTATTCAATGCACTTGTGTTTTCAATCAACCATTCGTTTTCTGTTTCAATAATCCTGTTTCAGTAATCTCTATCTATCAGCACAATTAATACTGTGTTATTTCAACCCATAGCTGTTAGTATAAAAATAAATGAAGTAGATAATATTTCGATAAAGATGCTTAGTATGCTGTAACTTACTTTGTTTTTTATTATAATAACTTCAATAGTTAAAGAGTAATACACGAATTATCTTGTAAGAGTGTGGTATCCTGAGCATTTCCAGCACGGTTAATCTACAAGCGCTACAATTATATCTTTACAGTGTCAGTAAGCTTTTAAAACAATTTGCAATTTATTTATTAAAACCTTTTAGTACTTATCGAATGATTATTTACGCGAATATTTTATAAGTAAATATGTTTTATAAATAAAGTTTTATATTATACAAGCCCAACTTCTAACGCAATTATTTACAAAGTTCTGTTGGCCAATAATTGTTCTGCTACAGGTGTTACTCTGTAGCATTACAGCTTATGGCCAATTTATATGCAACGCTAAGACCGTGGGCAAGATGAAGCGAAGAAATGTGCCAACCTCGCGAGGAGATAGCATGGTGAATATTTTGGCTATATTGCGACGAGATTTGCATTGTCAATTGCCACTGAAAAGAGTTACAAGTTCGTAATCATAACAATTCGAGAGTCACTGACATCGCACCGTTTTTACCATTATTCGTTTTTACATAGTTCTTTATAGTCGCCTTTTGATTTGAATGATTGAATATATAGTTTTTTATTTCAAAAAGATATATTATAGTATTTTTACATTAAGAGATATGAAGTATAATAACAATGGACGACCCTCGCCCACAACCAACTCTCACAAATATTTTATCTTGGATCTGTAAGTATTCTTGATGTATTTTAATAGCCAATAAACAAGGCCACCTGATGGTAAACGGTCACCCTCACACATGAACATCATTAACACCAAAAATAAAAACCGGCCAAGTACGAGTCAGACTCGCGCACGAAGAGTTTCGTACCATTATCTATACAACATTAGACTCTAGTTGTATTGGAGGATTAAATATTTATTTTATTTTAATTTAATTATTAATTTCTAAAGTAAATATACAACTGAATATTTTGAGAATATTTCAAGCGGCTACCTGTTGCCGTTATTACTATCGAACAAAAAACTGCAAAAAAAATCACGTTTGTTGTATGGGAACCCCAATTAAATATTAATTTTATTCTTTTTTTAGTATTGTTTGTTATAGCGGCAACAGAAATACATAATGTGTGAAAATTACAACTGTCTAGCTTCAAATCATTACACTAAAAGCACAAAGCACCAAATGTAGCTGTGTTTGTGTTAAGTGAGTGTAATCTGCAAGTTACTCGAAGTTGTTTGCATTGTATGACAGGCAATCAGATGACAGGATTAATTAACCCTTCTAAAGTTAGCTAATTAACCGACTTCCACAGCCGACTTCATTTAAATTCACTGTCGCTTATTGGTTTATTATTTGCTCTCATTACTTCAGCTCGTCAAATATATATCATAAAGCACTCCGAACATAGACATTGGTTGTAACTAAATTACTCACACCGCAATCCGCAAAATCTGGAACCTCATTAAGTACCAAGCACACGATAACTTAGTACCTAAATTTTCAAGATTAGTCTCAGTAAATGTGTACTTGCTAAACAGTTAGGTACTTGGTAATTAGTGATTTCTAACTAACTGGGAACATCCATTAACACGAACCCACTTTGTACAAAGCTGATTCTTGTTTGTAGACATTGTAGGTAATTCAACAATTTTCGTGTTAACATCTAGAGGCAAGGTGATGACTTGACGGTAAGTTACTGTCTCTTCACTGTAATATCTTTTTTTTTTTTTAACGTGTGGAAAGACCTTCGTCTCGTCCATCCGGCCACTGGAAGCCGGACAGGTATGTGGGACTTGAACCCACCAAAACCACACGGTGTCGACGCCTACCGCATTGGTGCCGGGACTGTGTGCTATTCTCGCTCCACTGCTCCGGCGCGGCGGCCGCTACCACGGCGGCCTCGGCACGGCGCACTCTCTAGCCCCTCTCCTTGTCGAGAGGGTTGGAGCGGCCAGCGGCATGGCCCGTCCGCCTGCTATTTCCCGCTAGGGTAAAGGCGCGCTCGACACCGGCGCGCCTTTCAACCCGAGCCGTTACGCCGGACGACGAATTCCCGTATCCGTCACCCGACCGGCTGTTTTTATGGGGCCAAGAGGTGCAGGCCGTAAGCCCGCCTTCTTCGCCCTGTGCGCCGGCGGCGGATAGCGAGGTCTGTAGAGTCCTCGTGCTCTCTCTCCGCCGCCTCTTTGCGGAGCATGACGCACTCCGCAAAGGCCTGCACCGCTGTCCACGACGTCTCACTGTCAACCATGCATTTGATCACGGTCGGCAGCGAGAGGTCGTCCCCAACGACCGCACGTAATTGCGCGCGGTCTTCCGCCCAGGCTGGGCAGTCCTCCAAGGTGTGCTGGGCGTCCTCGTTCTGGCATCCGTCACAGTGGTGGCAAACAGCTGACGGCTCCCGGCCCACCATTCGGCACAGATACCCCCCGAAGCAACCATGCCCGGATAGTATCTGTGTCAAACGGAATGTCAGGGAGCCGTGTCGCCTCGCCAACCATCGGCCTAAAACTGGACGGATCGCTTCGACGGTCCTACGCCCAGCAGTGGGCTGCTCCAGCCTCTGGCTCCACTGTAGGATGGTGCGCTGACACAGCTCGTTGCGGCGTCCTGCGATCTCACTCGGTGCCGGTCGGTCACCCCGGTCTAGTGCCTCCTCGCGCCAAGTAAATAGGGACGCGAGGATCCCGGCTTCCAGGTCCCAGGGTATGCTACCGGCCAACACGCATGCTGCCTCACATGAGATCGTGCGATATCCCCGAGCGGCCCTGATCGCCATCAACCTCTGCGGTCGTCGCAAGAGGGCGATATTTTGATTGCTCAGGGCCTCAGCCCAAACAGGGGCACCATAAAGGGCCATTGATTGCACGACCCCCAGGTACAAGCGCCTGCAGGACACCTCCGGCCCTCCCAGATTCGGTAGGAGCCGCGTCAACGCACCAGCCGCCGCCATCACACGCGACACTAGCGCCGCAAAGTGGGCGCCGAAGTTCCATCTGCCATCAAGGACGATGCCTAAATAACGCATCGTCGGCTTGATGGCGATTTGAACACCGCTAACCGTTAGGCTCGAGTCTGGGGGAGGCCCCCGCCGAGGGCCGTGAAAACACAATGCCTCGGACTTTTCAAGGGCCACCTCCAGACCTAGCCGGCGGATCTGGCGCACCACTTGCGCTACTCCAGCAGTAGCGAGTAATGACGCATCGCGGAATGTGGCGCCGCGGGCGGTCACGAGTGTGTCGTCCGCATAGCAAACGACGACGACTCCCGGAAGATAAGCCGCCCGTAGCACCCAGTCGTAGCCGATGTTCCACAGGAGCGGTCCTAAGACAGAACCCTGTGGAACACCGCGCGTCATTGCACACTCCTTCCATCCATCCCGAGCAGGGAAAATTATCCTCCTGTCTGCGAGGTAGTCCCGGATGAGCCGGCGCAGGTAGAATGGCACCCCGTGGTAACGGAGCGCCTCCATAATGCAAGGCCAGGGGAGGGAATTAAAAGCGTTGGCGATGTCAAGAGACACCGCCACGATCACCTCCCCGTGGGAGACCGCATCCTGCGCCAGGGACTTCACTCTCAGGATGGCGTGGATGGTTGACCTCTTCCGGCGGAACCCGTACTGGCCATCCGCGAGATTAGGTCCAACTCGCTCTAGGTGCTCGATAAGGCGGTCAGAGGTGACTCTTTCCAGCAGTTTGCCAGCCTCATCGAGTACAACGAGTGGACGAAAGCCCGACGGGGAATCCGCCGGACGTCCCTCCTTCCTTAGCAGAACTAAGCGTCCTGTTTTCCACGCCTTAGGGAACTTTCCCTGCTCGAGACAGGCATTCAAGAGCCCCCTCAGTCGCTCCTCCAGGGCCTCTGTGGCATCTAGGGTGGAGACCAGTACTCGACCTGGAACACCATCGGGACCCGGAGCGGTATTTTTGGCGCGCAGCCTTCCCACAGCGGCACCAAACTCCCCCCGGGTTATTTCCGGGATTTCGTCGCGGTCCTCGCCCCTAAGCTCCTCCGGTGGAGCCATGCTCGGAGGTTGGATTGCCATTCCCCGCGGGAACAGAGTGGCTATCACTTGCTCGAGACTCTGCGTCAAGGGGACGCCATATGGCCGAATTTTGTTACGGACAAGTCGGTATGGACGCCCCCATGGATCACAGTCTAAAGTGGCCAGCAATTCCTCCTTGGCCTCTTCCTTCGCGGTCGCAATCGCGCTCTTCAGCGATTTCTTCGCCTCCACCAGAGTCGTAAGCAAGGCGGCCTCTTCGGCGTCATCTCGGCGCCGTCTCCTCCGGTATCGGGCGTACTGGCGTCGAGCCGCAACGCAGGCTTCTCTCAGTTGCGAGAGTGTCGATGACCACCAATACACCCACCGTCTGGGAGGACGAGAACTGGCTCGGGGCATAGACGCATCACATACGGTGGTCATTGCTCCCCGGAACCACTCAACCTCATCCTCTACCATCACACTTACTGGCGCGCGGAACCAGCCTTGCAGTATGGCCGCCTCTTGCAGCAACTCCTTATCGAGGCGCTTTCGTTGCCACCGTGGGCCGACCTCGTTCGGGGTCCAGTTAGAGCTGCTCGGAGCGACCGAGGACGTGGAGAGATCGAACCGCACATAGCGATGATCGGAGAGATTCTCCACGTCTTCCATCACACTCTAGCTCTGAACAACACGTCGCGCAAGTGCAGGGCTCGCGAAAGCAACGTCCATTATAGACGAACCCTGCGGACGCACGCATGTGGGAACTGAACCCCGGTTTAACACCGTCAGCCCAACGGAGGTGAGCCACTCCATGATAACCTCGCCCCGAGCCCGCCGTGGGTCTCCCCGACGGAAGTTCACCGGACATCCCCACGCTGTTGATTCAGCGTTGAGATCTCCAGCAACGAGGACAGGGCGAGGGTGGTTCCTATGAACAAGCGCCTCGAGTTCACCCATGAATGCCTCGAACTCACTGAGCGGACGGTTGGGTGAGAAGTATACTCCAATCACAACCAAGTCACCCAGCTGAGCCGAAACCATTCCATGGCCGCGCACGACACATGTTGGGAGCGAAGAAGTCGCAGAAGACACGATCGCGACCACACCATCTAGGTCCCCCGACCAGTTGTCCCTAGGGGGGATGAAATACGGCTCAGTGACCACCGTTACGTCTATCAACCACTGCGCTATGCTCTGAAACAAGAGGTCCTGAGCTCTAGTACAGTGGTTTCACTGTAATATCTAGGCTATCATCGATGCTTCATGGACAAAGATCAAGGACGGTCATCGGGTCGATCCCAATAATCTCGTTGAGTTTTTTCTTGACGGGTCAACTGGCAGTTTTTAGCATATCTGACTCTCACTTGTATGCCAGTTATGCTTAACAGTGCCAGTCATAGATAATACATACTAGTATATAATCGGGTGCCAGTTGTCCCGTCACGGAACAACTAAATGGGACTAGTAGGGTAGACTCTAGTTATCGCCCGTCAACGATAACGATCGATTCTCAAAAATTCCTCCAAATCCCGTGAAAACATTACACACAAGAAAACTATTGGTATAATTTCTAAATAAAAGTATTATCTGCAAAAATGTGGAATAATTGACAGAGTATTTAAATACTATCCTGAAAAATGCGAACAATGCCGCGAGCAGAAGGCTAGTGCAGTAATACTTACAATACAATGTAGTTGATTGGAAATATTACAGTCATGACGAATAAATTACGCAGTAACATTTGATATAAGGGCTCCAAACTCGTCGGAAGCTTTAGACAGTTAATTTACCTTCAACATTGCTAAAGGGCAGTTGATATCGGCCGTCAATCTACGCCATTTTGGACGAGGTAACCTTTCAATCCCCTTGGGATATCGCTCCTGCTACTGAATTAGTTTACTTCCACCGGGTCGATGTATAAACGTATATCTATACGTATAGTTACAAAATAGACCAGTTGGTAGTGATATTTTTATAGACATAACCGATAAACAAACTGCAGCTACCTGATGGTAAGTGATGACCAACGACCGTCGCCCATGGCCATCAGTAACAATAAAGGAATGACCGATGCGTTACTGGAAAAAAAGAAATCATATCACACCATTTTTTTTTTGGACATTAGTTTGCACAGGTTAGAGAATACCTATTTTTGTAATAGATATAAGTTTTATTTTTAAAAGATGTGCTGAGGAATTTCTTTACGGCTTTTCTTCTCCTCCGTGACAAAGCACCTTTCCGAAAAACTGGTAGATTAAAAAAATTACGTGCATAAGAGTATCAGTGATACCTACATGAATAAAAGATTATTTCATTTCATTTCATTACACTTGTTACAAAAACAAACAAATTCGACTGCTATGTCCTACCTTAGAAGAGAACAACGAGGCGTAGTACAAGCAAAGGACCCACATTATTTTTGGCTCTACGACAACGCGACTGTAATGCGTGAAATTTAATTAAGTATTCCAATCACAACACACAATCTTAACGCAAATACATGAATGTGTGAACACTGATTTTATTTGTTTATTTGTGCGTGTAATTAAAATTCAGATTGTTTTTTAGACAAAATAAAACTGCTACCACCACTTATTATATTTTGCGCGATTTTCCCAGTCGGAATCATTGAAGTATAATGTCATATAACAGACATCTTGAACAAAATGTGTGTCCCGCCCGGGAGGTTCGATTTTCAAAATTGAGTCCCCGTTCTTCTTTCAAAATCGAACGAATCCCTTGAAGATTGAAGCCACGTGGTGCCAATGCATTGGGTCATACATGGTGTTCGCGGTGTCGGTTCTATACGCTAGTAATAGTACTTCAATGGTCGGAATCGATTGATGTGCTCCGCCACGCTCGGTAGCCGATGGCCGGCGTACGGTGCCGTCTGTGCAGATAATCCACTTACGGCACCATTCCGTACTAACACCGTAATTGGAGATTCATTTTTACGCCAAACGCGTCCAATATTTTTTGAGCGTTTCCACAAAATTGTGTGGTTTTAGCCGTGGCTTATGGGCAGTTTTTCGATACTTGATACCACCTTAAGTAAGGTCTTTGATAAACGATAGATAAATACTTACAGATATTATGTTAGGTACATATCAATTTCAAAAGTAGAAACGTTTATGTCAATCCTTGTGAATTGAAAGAAAAATATTTTTGCTACGGCACTGCTTATTGTATTAATTAGGAGTAACTGACTTCAAAAGTTTCAGCGTATATGTATAGTGTGTATATAAAGTTAGAGGTATCAAGTGGGACACTTCATCGGAACGAAATCCCTTCGAAATAGATAAGTAAATGGTGTCTGTGTTTGCGTTGCTCTAGTGCGCTTGTATGAAGTTATCCTTCTGTGTACTTATTTCGTGGAATTTGTTAGAACGCGGCCAATAGGTCCAAATCATGTGCTCGTCCGCCCGAACTAATCCACTTACGGCACGCCATCCACGGTCAATAATTTCCTTTCAGAGACGAGTTACGAGGACCTTGTAGTTAATTCTTCCTATGTTCGGAAACAACATTGAATTTCCTCAGAAGACACACTTTTTAAACGATTCCGTTCAGTCGCTTTCTGTTTAGCAATCAAATATTGAAATGGAGTTTTAACTCGTTTGAAACCGAGTTAAAATTTGGGAAACGCGGTGAAATTGAATTTCGTTGTTTTTTGTTCGTAGTAGGTTTTTACACATACTTTTAGAATATCAAACGCTGCTATAATAGCATCGGCATCCCTATGAATAGTTCAGAAAAAAGAAGGGGCAGGAAACTCGCAAATAAAATATTATCTTCTAAAATAAAATACTTTGATTATCATGACTCACAATTTCAATTTGTGTTAATATTATTATATGATATAAACAGTGAAATAAGAGTAAATGATAAGAGGTAAATAATTAATTTCCATTACATCGCGTCGGTTAAACGTGTAAAAAATATATTCTTACAAACGAACACCACGTTTGGAAAGAATTTCGCGTAATAGTCACGTAGTAAAGCGAATTGTTTCTTGAATGACAATTAAACGATCTTATTGCGAAACCGCAAACTATAACGGTGCCGTCGACTTTATTCACCTGAGTTAATTCACCCAGGTGTTTTAACTTATCGCTTCCAAATTATCTTGGAAAATGATCGACAAAGGTAAGAGTTCGGTACATTTAAAGATACGCATTTTTCTACGATATCGCATCACTAATCAATAATAAAAATAATTATAGTTCCTTATTAATCGTAAAAAGAATAACAAGTTAAGACCATGAGCTTTTACGGACAGTACTACTGCTAACTACCAACTATCTCTAATTTCTATGAGGTAATAGCAATGACACCCTTAATTCATTAAAAAAGACCTACTTTACGTCAGTTTATATTTTTTTGTTCCTATTTAATCACAATATTGTCTTAGTACTCAAAAAGTTAGCGCATAATACCAGCATCTTTAGAAACGCACCCAGCGATGCGGATAACTTGGAGACGGGAGCAGCAAAATATTTTCCAGTGCAGTTTCAAAGGGAAAGTTTTCTCTTTAGATATACGGCGCCGGCACATTTTGCCTACTTTTCTAGTTCAATTACAATAGACTATTTTATTTACGAACTATTTCAAGTGGATATCCAAACATTCTGCCGTTCTATTGCAAAGGCATTGGCAATTTCCTGAGTATTGTATGTATCGAGGCGTGTAGAAGTTAACTTGAGTTTAATGGTGGTTTTGTTGTAAAAATGTCTTGGAATATACATTTCAGCAACGGATGATCGGACTGGGTGACAGACATAAGGCAGCGTTACTCTAATATCGATGCAGAATGAAACACTGTCACTTCCTTTGAGATCACTGATGCCTATGGCTATGGCCACCAGCCAAGAAGAATGCAGGATAGTATTAATGGATTAGGGAGAAAGGTATAAATGAAACCCCTCATATTCAAAATAATAAACGGGATACACATAATAGATTATTCAATAATTTGAAAGATATTCCCTCGACCCGTATCTAAATTTTGAAGCCTGTGTGAAGTTAAACTAAGAACAAGCTATAAATTTTAGGAGCTCGACTTTGCCTTTCAAGGTTTGATATAAAGATCAAAGATTTGGAATTTCACTTCAGAACAATGCGAATCAAGTTTACCGTAGAATTCTTTATTACAAAGCGCTTAAACATTGATGCTTCTTTATAAGAGAATAATTTTATTCACGTCAAAATTACTTATAGAATTGTTTAGTAGGTTCTTAATAATAATTCCTATAACCTTTGAGTTGAGAGAACCCGCCAAAGTACTTATTTTTTCAGCACTGAAGCTTAACAAAGTAAAGAGAAAGGATCAGGTACTTTGTTGGTTAAAATTAGTAAAATGTTCACAGCGGGCATTGTATTGTACAATAAAAGGATGAGAAAATGAGACATAAAATTATGAAAGCTCTTTAAAATAATTCCTTATTCCTAAAAGAGAGTATTACAGTTCTGCTCCACTAAAATGTTAATTAATATAATTAGGAGTGAGCACAGGATACTTTATTTTGAGAAGTAAATTGGTTAATAGCGCCAACATGACTTCAATACAAATTATCTTTACTACATACATTTTACATGGAGCTTGCATGGCTAGCTATCACACTCTTGCCTGAGTGCCAACAGAAAAACGATTCGTCATACTCCGGTTCCAAGGAACTTGATAACCAGTACTTTCATGTTTTTTCTTATTTCTTGGTCCGCGATTACTTTTGATGTTTCTGAGCGTGGCGGTGTCCACCCACACTTAGCTAGCCTGCTCATTCGGCTATTTACATGAAAAGAACAGTAAAGGCGGTATGGAGAAGGAAACAGCGTGTGGTGGAGAGTAGCGTAAAAGCGCGAGCAATAAAGTTAACTCCGAAATAAAAGTTAAAACGGTTAAAACGCTTACACACTCATACCCCGCAGTAGGTTATTACCTGTGTCGTGGGTGGCATGGACGACACATAATGTATACGTATAACACATCACAATAACACCCTGGACCCGAGTACAAATATTTATCTCTTACTCTCACATAAATATCTGCCGCAGCCGGCAGAACGGTTTATTACACAGTGGGCTTAGTGCGAGTTTTACGTGATAGTACCCGGATGACCGAGCTTAGCTCGGTTAAGTATTGCTTAATAACGCCACCTGCTTTAGCTTTAGTATAGCTACTCGCCAATAGATGTCAGACAGAGTCTATTGTAGCCGGTTTTCATTGCCTGAAAACACGGATAAAACGACATTTTTTAAAAATGAATCCTAGCTAGATCGATTTATTGCCCCCGAAACCCTCTGCATACTAAATTTCAAGAAAATCGTTGGAGCCGTTTCCGAGATTCAGAAAATATATATAATATATACAAGAATTGCTCGTTTAAAGGTATTAGATAATGGACTAGATCGCTATGTAAATGCGAGTTGGCTAAAATTTGTATGGGATCGATGCTTTTCTTTTCACTGCCGCTAGATGGCTCTGCTTCGGTCCCATACTTTTAGCCAACGCACAGTTACGTATCGAGCTCAGATCACATAGCACCCCTAATATTAAACTAATAACAGACTTTTCGTCCGATAAATCCATCCATCCATCCATCAGCCCTTGGAGGTCCACTGCTGGACATAGGCCTCCCCTAACTTGCGCCACTCTGACCGGTCCTGAGCCTTCTGAATCCAGCGGATGCCCGCTGTCTTCTTCAGGTCGTCGGTCCATCTTGTCGGGGGGCGTCCTGTACTTCGCTTTCCGAGACGCGGGCGCCATTCGAGGACCTTTCTTCCCCAACGGTTATCGGTCCTTCGCACTATGTGGCCAGCCCATTGCCACTTCAGATCTTCGTCCGATAAATACTAATTGTAATCGACAATTACTACACTGAGACCTGCTGAAAGCACAGGTGATTCGAATCGCAATTTCCATAATACGGGCGTCGGTCTAATTGATCCGTGTACACAGAGCTAATTAGGGGAGAGCGGGGTCGACTTAGACAGCCTTGTTCACGTTTTAGTTTCTATTTCCTTTACATTAGCTACAAACTAAATAATGGATTGTTCTTTCTCTTTGTATCTTAATCTATGTGTTCAGTACCACTTGATTAACACTAAAACTTGTTTGTCAGTTCTCCCTATTTATTGCTCTTACTTGAATGCTGTGAAATGTAGTTTAATAGAATGCTTAAATTAAATAAATTGTAAATGTAATAATATATAATATTTTAAAGTTTATCTTGTCCAGGTTTCAACGCAGTTTAGTCTACAAATAGTTTAAAACTGATTGGTGTCAAAATATGGATAAATATGCTTTGTTTAAATGCAAAATATTTAATTTTTTAAAACCCAAATAGGTACAGCAGCCTGGTTCCTGAAGTTGGGGTTTCATGAAAGGTCTTTACTGGCGACGCCCCAACTCAGAGTCACTCACGGTTACTTTAATCGCTCCTTAGTAAAGAAACTCCATACAAATTCTTTACTATGGAGCGATTTAAGTAAATATTAGTGACTGAGTTTGGGGCGTTAATCTCTTCCCGCCTGCTGTTTGCCCAGACCATAACAATTTTATCCTTGTTTCTTTTTGTTTGAGAAAAAATGTTTCCACACAAACAGCTGACGTGGCAAAACCCGATATAAGATACCAAATATTCGACAGTACAATCAGTACAGCTTTTAATAATAGCTCGCTCGGGTTCCTCGCAATAATCATTACATGTGCCATTAGTGCAAGTACAGATTATTAGCGTGATTACGTGTAGCTGAACAGTGTACTGTATAAGTTTAAACTGTTCAGTATTGGTGAACAGAAGTTTACCAACGTTACCGCCAGTTTTAAATGAACAACTTTATTTTGGAGGGCGTTGAGCAATTGCGTATTTATTGGCTGTTATTGATTAAGATCCTATTGGCCTTTTCCAGTTCCAGAAATATTGAGTTTCTAAAAGACCACGAGTTCACAACTCTCTACTTATTGAGAAATTCTGGAGAGTTATCCAGCATTAGATACTCCACGATGGAATGTTTAGTGGCCATAAAGTGTTGGAATTGGAACAAATTTCAAGTAATTACTCATTTTGTCTAGTAAGTTCCGACATGTCTTGAAAAATGCTGTCATAAATAGCTGTTCAATGTGCTATCTGAAGCAAGGAAGTGCTAAACAAAAATTGCCACTTGCAGTACAATCCCATAAACTACCTAAGTAATGATCCGAAGCTTAACTCGGTCGATCTTTCGATGCCATTAACATAATAATAAGTGAACTTAAGTTGAGTGAGCTGACCATTGAGCACCAATGTACACTGCACCAATGTGATGGAATACCCAGTAATAAGCTGTGTCCTAAAGAGATACGAGCTATACGATTTGATTTACTTCTCTAAAACAATTA
Source organism: Thymelicus lineola (assembly GCA_963932265.1). Classification (NCBI taxonomy): domain Eukaryota; kingdom Metazoa; phylum Arthropoda; class Insecta; order Lepidoptera; family Hesperiidae; genus Thymelicus; species Thymelicus lineola. The sequence continues at coordinate 1,422,841 of OZ010689.1, forward strand.
AATTATTAAATATGAGTACAATCTAAAAAAATGTTTTATTCAAATGAAGTCATACCAAAAATGATGTTGTATGCACACAGTAAATCTTAAATTGGATTCGCTGGACAAAGACAATAAATAACAAAGGCCGAGGGAAATGGAATCGGAACAAATTGATCGTAATCTGTGTGTTCAGATGAATCGGATTTATCATTGGATATTTTATCTCATCTGCATATTTGAAAACGCCTCCATTTTCCGTACCTACCTTTCTCCATAAAAATGAAAATTCACAGTATCTGATGAAACGAAGTTCAGATTAATCTCCCTACGTTTTATATAAAATTTTGTGTTTCATGTATTATTTTTTTCTTTGTTTTTAGTAATAATAATAAATAAGATGTTTGTTAACGAAAAGTAAAAAACAAAAAGTATCTACTAACTAACGAGCTCTTCGACATAGACCTTTTTATTTTTATAGTTAACTAGCTTTTGCCCGTGGCTTCGCCCGCGTTATAGTGGTTTCGAAACGAAATTTTTAATTAATTAATTTAGATTTATATGCTCGTAGCTTCGCGCGCGTGGGTATTTATTTGTATTTTTTACAAATCCCGCGGGAACCCTGAACTTTTCCGGGATAAAAAGTAGCCTTTGTGTTAATCCAGGGTATAGGCTATCTCTATTCCAAATTTCAGCCAAATCGGTTAAGTAGTTGTGGCATGATTGAGGAACAAACATCCAAATAGGTATCTACACAAAATTTTACATTCATAATATTATATTTTATAGAATTCTAGAGCGGAGGCATGTGAAGAATCCAATTGCTACATAATCATCGGGATTAAAAACGAGAATCAATCGATTACAAGTTTTTATAGAGCCACTTCTAATCCCAAGAGTATGACGACGGTATAAAAATCCACAATTACCTAACAAAATATCTTATTTTACATTAGACTTTGTAATTTAATTGAAAAAGACAATATTCGTCAACTTTTGGGGAAAAATCTATTCATTTTATGATTACTCCTTTGATGTACATTTATACAATCTCGCACAAAATTACTCCGTAAGCCTTCGAGTGATTTACCTTTGTGCTTCGTTTTGCAGGGTTTAGGAATGGGTGTAATGTGGGCGTTTTGGGTTCAAGAAGCACTAAGCATCCTTCCGCCCAGTCTTTCCTGCTTATTATAGTATTTTTCATAAAACATCAAATGGAGTCGTGGCGCCAGATCCTTCTTACTGAAGCTCTCTAGTAATATTCTTTAGGGTAAGGTCAGTTCTTGGCAGACCTGAGCATCTACGAGTACATGTCTAATTCAAGTTTGTAAAATATGAGGCAACTTTTGTGTTTGCCTTTTTTGATCATTTATATCGTACTATTCTACTAAAACGAGAGCAAAAACAATAAAGAAGCAGCATAAACAATTAGGAAGGAAACCTCACACCAAAAAGGGAATCCATCAACCTTGGCCCCGTTGCATGGCGTCCGTCGATACGGCGAAATGGTTTCGGTTCTTATTCTGCGTTGATACCAGTTGACCTCAACTTCACATGCATAAAAATTGTAGTAAAATCTATTGCGACTGAATTAGCAAATTATAAGAAGACGAAAAGAATGAATCACATACACACTTGAATAACTTGCGTTTCGAACTGGTGAGCACAGACAGAAAGACAGACACAAAATTGCATTACCGCGGCCGGCGCTGGCGGACGGAGAATGAAAATAAAACAGGGTAAAAACGAAATAAATGCATAACATTTTATTCATTGTGAATGTATTGCCAGAACAAAATTGATTTGCCGACAGGCATACAAAGTTATTACTGAAGTTTATTACGTACATATGTGATTGTTTTTTGAGTTTACCTCCTTAAGAATCGTTTTTCACATATAAGCCCGGGGTATTAAAATTTATGGAGAGTAAGATCAAATCGTTACGTCACGTAATACGTTATTCGTTAGTTTTGTAATTCGTAACCAAGAATCTAGATGGCGTTGTTACTGATTTACTAATCTATATATTTTATAATCGTTTTTAAGGAGTACAGTCCAGTCGTGCGTCAGAGCTGATTTGTTTTTTTTTTGTTTTAAATTATTATTCTGATACTTGTGAGATTGACGGGCCTTATTTCTTACCTATTGCAATTTGGACACGCAAACGATACGGCTGGGAAAGAAGCCTGAAAAATAATACACATTCAAGGCTGTCTTCAGGTTTCCAATTAACGTAATACAAAGGTTTTAAATTTTGAATATTAATAAGACTTTTTATAAATTCAGGGTTATTTTTAGCCGATCGATGTTCAACAATCGAATTATCGACCTTTGAAGGAAAAATGCTTAGGATATACGTACGCCAAAATATTGGAAGCAATGATTAAATAAATATAACAATGTATTTTATGCTGTATAATGTAAGCATTTATCTATATAAATCTGTTCTATTATAGTATCACCAAAGTATTAGCACCTGTTAGTACCTTTTAGGTATTTTTCAGTCTGGCTGAAATCTCGATTACCTTAAGAGCCATACGCATTTTTATGCAATTTTTAATACTTACATACGATCTCATTTCACAAAACTATAAGCACTAGTTTGGCCTTTGTCCGCTTAACTCGTGTCAATATTAAAAGTTTAAAGTAACAACAGTTATTCCAATGATATTTGCAATAGGTACCTACCTACTTCCACACATGAACTCGTTCATTTTCACGCCACCTTAACGACATTTCTATTTCTTTGCATCTGTAAATTCATCCCTTGCGCTCCACTTAAGGATTGCTAAAATTTTGTTTATCTGTGAAATCACACGCTTGAATGGCCAGAGAATAAAAATATTCTTCAGCCATATTGGAACCCACGTCTGTGTTGGAACCCGTGGGAAAATTACGATTTTTCTTTACCTCAATTTTTTGCACTTCGCTGCTTCGAACTGAATAATTTGCTTTGAGGAGTTACGAGATTTTCGACGCAACGATCTAGTAATACTTAAAATATTGCTTATGTTTTGCTGTAGACTGGAGAGTTCTCACATAAATCCGTCATTTAATAAATCTTTAATACGCTTTCATAAGCCTCGTAAATGTCTGAGTCGGCCTGTAATTACATGATATTGTTCATCTCTGATTATTAAAAGGACGACTAATAACAATATCATCGCTATCCTTAAAAAGGTTCGTAATAGGGAGATTAGAGTACACAATATTTTAATTTATCAAATACTAGCAACCCGCTCCAGCTTCGCACGGGTAAGTAACTAATATAACTAATGAAAAAAAACTGTTGATCCGATTGCTGCCAAACTTCCCGGAACACACACCCGCCAAGCTAGTCTCAAGATTACATGAAAATTTCAACAAAATCGGTCCAGCTGTTTTAGAGTCCATTGGGAACATATGTAGATACATACACGTATCTTTTTTGCCATCTACTCTATTTACCCACATAAAGCGATCCCACTATTACAATTATAATAAAACTGCTGAGACCTATCAAACATACGGCTGAATGACAGCGATTCCTATTCAAACTAACAGCTCCGTCGAACACTATGCTCCAGTTCTCCTGAATTCCATTATTGGAACGATGTCACTATCATATTTTATTACGTAAATAGAAACGGTCTACAGAAATCTCGACTAGACTGTCTGGTCCTTACTTTGATGTCGTGTATATTAATTCCTGATTAGTCCAAATATTACCTATTTGCTGACCATTTAAAAATTTTTAAACTCATCTATGGAAGCGGTTCTGTTACAGCACAAAAGATATAATAGTCCCTACATGAAGACATTAACCAACTTGTAACTTGGTGTGAGAATAACGTTATGCACCCAAATGTGACCAAGTGCTATTATATTTGTGTCACACACATAATACATGGTTCTTCTAACGAATATAAAGTTGGAGACACTTCATTACTCCAAGTAGATAGTATAAAAGATCACGGTGTTACACTAATGGACGGTAAGCTTCGCTTCAACACTCAAATCACAATTTGTTCTAAAGAGTTCAAAAGTCTTGGATATGTTTCGGGAATTCAAATCGAATTAAACAAAAATCCTTTTATTTAACTTTTTTATTCGTAGCGGATTGAATTATGACATATACCTATATTAAACGCATCGAAAGAGTACAAAGACGTTTTCTGTGACACCTAATTTATTCGTGTAATATGGCAAATAAAATTACCTCTCGAAAGATTAACTTTTTTCAAAACGCACGTTGGACATGGCGTTTCTTTTTGTGAACTTTTCCATCCCGGGCATCCCGTGTAAGATTCCCAGATATTCTAGATTCAACATTCTTAACGATTTGCCATGTAGGTAAGTCTACTTGGGACAAAACTCTCCTTTAAATACATTTATTCTAGCACTTACCATGAATTTTTATGTAATGTTTAATTGAAAATGTAATGATATATTGAATGTTGTCGACCCGTAAATAAATAAATGATCTGATATAAGACATACCTTTTACACCGAAAAACGCGGCCAAAGCAGTGAACAGAGTGCATATATTAGAATAATGTTATCTTTCATGGGCATGCTGAACAACTCAAGCGAACTTCCGGCTGAATGTCCGGGCATCCGGGCATCCGGGCGTCCGGCGTTAAGTACCCTCAACCCTCATAGTATCCCGGCCATTGTCTCGTCCTCTTGCCAAAGGTCAAGCGATTGTTTCAGACAACTTGTAGTTTGCACAGAATTTATTACTACATATTAATTACATTTATTTTCCCCATGAACTAAGATAAAGATTGCCAATTTAATAGTAAAAAAGTAACCGCTAAGTGACTCTGAGTGCGGCAGTAAGTAATGTACAGTAATATTTAAAAGAGGAAAATTTTCATTTTTTGTTTGATTGTTTGTAATGGTAAACTCAAAAACCACTAGACTGATTTCGAAATTTCTTTCACAGACTAAATGTCTTATTTTTTCTGAGTAACATAGGCTATTTTTTTTAAATAGGATCTAGATGAAAATCAGAGCAAAGCAATGGCGGTTACTAGTAAACAAATACATTAACTACGAGTACCTATCTTACCAAAAAGTACCTCCAGATTCGACTTCGTTGCAATCAAGAATTGAGCATGATATTCTGAAAAGGCTGTGTATCTATTGAGGAGTTCCCATAATATCGAAGAAAGCTATCCTGTTAACAGCTCACTGAATTGAATTAATATTTACGACACATGCGCGTATAGGCACGAATGTCTATAATCAGCCTACACTCTACAGTATACGGGAATATTTAGAGACACTGAATCCGCTCGCATGCTCGCAATGAGGAACTTCCGTAACTTCAAACAAGGCTATAATATCTTTACGGTCGATTAAACTCTTTGGTGCCACAAAACAGTAAGTACGAGTTACAAATCATCGGTTTATTTTTTACTGGCGCTCTGCTCGCGACTTTGCCAGGATAATGCGTACCTTATATTTTAATTTATACAAACGTCATGCCCTTACAAATCAACCAAAAATCTGTTCCGAAAAGAGCTACAACACACACACGTTTATCTTTTGTTTCACTACACCAATCACACTACAATAATACACGAAGGCATTTTAAATGTTGTATGTCAAATCTCAGGCACTTCTGACAACAAAAGCGTGCATATCGTCTTGTATTGACAGAGCGACTACGAGCAAACAGAGGTCAATTGACCTCTCTTACGATCTTCATCTTTGGCGCGCTAGTGACATATCTACCTCTTTTTTACTTATAATATCATTGATTTAGATCATGGTTTAGCTGCGTGGTTTTCTTGAAAATCCAATCAGAAGTTTTTGTTTGAAAGAGTAACAAAACTACATACAAAGTACACATAACATAAAGTTTCACATTTTTTCACTTTCACATTGGTAGGATAGGATATGGATTTCGATAAAAACCTAATGTATGATGTTAGCAATACATCTGATTATTTATGGGCCGTGCATGTCAAGTTGCAGGTGCGGTGTGCTTAAATAATTTTCTGGTTCACGTTGAGTAGCGTATTAGTCTATCAACATCAATGAATGTATGAGAATCGTCGTCAAGTATCGTCAAGTGGTAGTCAGTTCGATTACTCCTAAGTCGACCGGCAGAAGGCAACGATAATTGGCTATTATTAATGATCCATTGTATAAGACTGTTCTATCTCTATCCATATCTTCTAGTCACTGTTTTAGTGTGAATCACAGACATAGATAGTGTGTGAATAGCCGACAAACGAACTAACGATTCACGATAGTAAGTGACTGTCGTTACCCATGGACATCACTATTATCACTACTACTATCAGGTATTTTGACGACCGTATTAGCAGATTTAACAATATTAGCTTAGTACTTAGCACTCGCGGTAAAATGAACAAACTTATCAATATAACCTATTTTAATCCCGCAATTCCTGAAATAAATTTTCTATCTCCACGGGGCGTGTATTAAAGCCACAGAACATTTAATAATTTAAAACTGATAGCACGTCAACCGCGTCAAGCACAAAATAAATTTACATGTTTTATTTTTAATACTCCTCAGAGCTGATCTTGTTTGTATTGAGTTTGTTTGAAACAATATCCACGACAAACAATATTGGATCCCGTCTGTCGTATTCCAGACACGTACACGAATTGCGGTGATAAAAGACAATGGTTCGGAATTAGGCTGCGATGGATTTTTATTTTTAGAACAGATAATTTTGTTCTCGACAGGACTGTAAGTATTAACCTGAAACATGATCTGGGCTCTACAAGTTATCTGTTATTCAATGTTTGCAATTGTAAGAACATAAAATTGGAATATTTCATGCTATGACTACACTAACAATAAGAATTGCACTCAAACAAGGCCGCAATAGTCGTTGAAACCTTTGTTTTAAAAACAGTGTTCATCGAGAAATATTTGAGCTCATTCAAAGCGCGTACCTCTCAAATGGAGATGATAAAAAGAAATCGTGTGGCATTAGACTCTTAAGGGATTTAAACTTTAATGGAACGTCAATTACTCCGTCGTCTCCCAAACACAAATGACAGCATTTAGCTCATAAATTCTCATTTACATAATTTTCCAATTAGACTACACTAAGACTCCTATTGTATAGATAAATGAACTAAAAGGCATGTTCCATCAGAATTTATGGATGGTTGCAGACATGACTCGTAATTCCCAGTGACAAAAATTGCGGAATTAGATATTAAATTTTATACCTATCATTAGAGTCCTGGCATTGCCAACTTATTAATGTATTCGTAAACTTTAGTTTACGTTATATGCATTAAGTAAACAAATTAAATTTTTTTAATTATTATTGTTGGAAGACAATTATTTCGCTAACTTTTTTAAAACGACAACAATACTTGCAATGTCCAAAACTAAGTAGTTATGTCGGAATAAACTTCTAAGATCGCATCAAACTCCCCAATAGCCGAGATAAAAAAATATCGTCTGGAATTTTTGTTGGCAAACTTGAATGAACCGTCTGTCAGGAATGATATAGGTCACAGGATCACTTCGTCGAAGACTTTCCAATATAGTAGTAACATCTTTGAAATCGAAAAGATGTGTTGCGTTATTAATACGGGAACTTTTCCAAACAGCGAATCATTCATTACTAAACTTTTCCGTGAAAATGTATGTTGATTTTTAAGTTTTAGTTTTTCTACTAAAGTTATGTCTAGGCATTCTACCGATCTTACAAATCCGTCGTTACGACCCAATTTTAATCCTTACTCAACTATCCATTTTATTATTGTATAGTTAGAGATCATTAAACCTTACGAAGGCACCGAACTATCTAATCTAATACAATACAAAGAACTTTATTGTATCTGATGCTACACAGAAAGATTCAATTACCAACCTTTCTAGGAGGTACGAGTACAATACCTATGCGAGCTTATTACTTAGCAATGGATTCCAAACAACACAGAGAATAAAGTTAGAGGACCAACTAATGTAAGTTAGAGAACGGTGTTTCTAACTGCTCCATCTTTCAGAATCACTTATTACGGGGATTGTTATGTAATGGTGTAGTCTCACTTTCGAAAAATGTTTGTAGAAACGAATTTCAAATCAATTTAATTTCAATAACGTGGATTAAATAATATTTTTCTTATTTTTGTCCTATTGTCTCTTTCTCGATATGTCTGCACTTTGTCCTGAATCGAAATGATTCGTAGGTAAATAAAACTCTGAGTAAACGATCCCATATAAACATTTCTTTCGAGCCTCACTCGAGTGTCTTAACATAGATTTCCCGGAATGAGAGCTGGTTACCAATTCAAAATATGACTTATATTATTTATAACTTTAAAGCAATTTTCCCCTAGAACAGTCATAATCTGTTGATGGAAGGTAATTCCTTCGATACCCTGCCCAAGGTCACGGCGACCGCAAACTTGTGTCGGCTCGGGAGCTCAGGGCAGCCAATGAAGCGGACAGTAATCACTTTTGAACGACTTGTAGACATTCGGCGACAGCTAGATAAGAGTTTAAATTGTAACTAGATTACTGTTGTGAACTTGGGAGTGCGTAATTACTCTCTAGCTCTCTAGTCTCTATAACAATCTCTGGGGGCAAAATACCCAAGGCTGTTACTTTGTATTATATAATATTAAATGTGTGTTGAAAATGAAATGACAAACGCAATGAAAAGTAATCCAATAACAATTTTATATTTCAATTTTGTTGGAAATTTTTACTGCAAAGTTTGTTGCAAAATAAATGTTTACGTGAAAAAAAGTATGGTTACATTATTTAAAGTACTTACAGCATTTCAGAGCACATCAGTAGATAGATATTAAACATAAAATGACATGGACACTGAAAGTAAAAAAGAAGGATTAGTTAGTTAATATTTTAACTTTTCGAATTCGGACGTTATCGAATTATACAAAGCAAAAAATTTGACACAAATCTGCAATATCGCATATTGCACAACGTACATTCAGCGCAATTTATCACCGTCCGGGGTAATTAATTCGCGAAAGTTTGGCTTTATGAAATTTTTATGAAGTTGTTATTGGAAAACTTATCAACATAAATTAATAAAATATTTATATTCAATCAAAAAATTCCCGTAAAAAAATTATCTCCTATCTAACGTAAGTGCACCAGTAATGGAATGGACAAGGCACCAGTAATGGACGAAAAAAAAAGAAATCGTCTAGAATATGGTTATGAACCCCTTTTTATGTATTTTTTACACTGTGTCATAGACTGTAGTCATCGAACTGCCTAAGTTTGACATTTTATTCAATTCGGTCTGTTATGTTGAACGCACATATATCCGCATCGTCCGCCCCGGACGCTCCGTATGCGGATACCCTCGCACATATGTCCGGATTCGCCATACGGATTTTTTAGTATTGCCAACAATTTTTGCAGTTTCTTCCAACCTCTAGTGAAAAACGGTGAAGACGATTAAGATTGATTCAGATATGGAAAAATTGTTGTAGTAGCCTGCATATTGGCCAAAGAAAGTCAAATTCGAAAAAAAAGAAGATTTTAGGTTCATAATATCAATTTGAAAAGGCAGTTAGTTGAACGGCAAATTCTATACGTTATTTCCCGGCTTGGTGGATGATGGTCAATAAACCTAGATAATTGAAAACTTTAATTTGTAACTTGAATTTGAGAGAAATTTAATTTCCACACACACACACGATACATATTAGGTATTTTTTATTAGTTTTCGACTTTGTCTCATATTTCAATAACGTAGTTAGTTATCGCAGTTTGAGGAACACCATTCGGAATCTCGAATGTCCGAAAACAATGATGTATAGGTATAAACACGAAGGCGAGATCTCCTCACAGGATTCGTTTACTATGAAACGTTTCTCCTAATGCGTTATCAAAAGCATCGTGGCATGGCAACACTGAGTACCAGCACACGCCCTACGTATGACGTCATCCGCATTTTGGATACCTTCCGCATTTTCAAAAATGCGATGCGGACGATGCGGATGACAGATGCGTCGGTATATGTCATCCGCACCGTCCGCACTCATTTCTGAAAATACGGAAGGTATCAGAAATACCGATAGTGTTGCCATGCCACGATGCTTTTGACAACGCATTAGGAGAAACGTTTCATAGTAAACGAATCCTGACTAACTACGTTATTGAAATATGAGACAAAGTCGAAAACTAAAAAGAAATAATGAGTATTATGTGTTTTAATTTCCCGCAAATTAAAGTTACAAATTAAAGTTTTCAATTATCTAGGTTCATTGATCATCATCCACAAAGCCGGGAAATAACGTATAGCATTTGCCGTTCAACTAACTGCCTTTTCAAATTGATGTCATGAGCCCAGAATATTCTTTTTTTCGAATTTCATTTTCTTCTTCCTCTTCCAATGCGCACGCTATTATAACAGTTTTTTCCATAGCTGCATCAGTCTTAATATTTTGCTTTTGCAATCTGAGAATCTGAGTCTGACAACTGTCAGTTGAATAAAGGAATATATTATTATGAAGTTTATGAAAACTATGGAATAATATACATTTAATGGCCAATACTTGACGATTGATAGCAAACTATACAATACAATACAATACAGAAATCTTTATTTCATCTCATCCTCAAATTACACTCAGGTAACATTTTAAAATATGAATAAAAGGAAAAGATAATGTAAGTGCTAAGTAATCTGTGGGAGATCTGGTGTCTAAGCTATGCCTTGGCCTGTATCTTAGTACACCATACCTAAACTATAGTATACCTATACACGGAAATAAATTGACACAGAACTAGTGGGATTTTTTCCTATTAGTATTGTCAACAGGACTACTAACCAAGACGAGTGGGAATAAACGAATGACATCGCACCGTTTTTCACTAGAGGTTGGAAAAAACTGCTAAAATTGTTGGCAATACAAAAAAATCCGTACGGCGAATCCGGACATATGTGCGAGGGTATCCGCATACGGAGCGTCCGCTGCGGACGATGCGGATATATGTGCGTTCAGCTTTAGAACACAAGTTGGCGCGAATTATAATTGTTTGTCATTGTAAATTTATATTAGCGGCTTTTCTTAAGGAAATTGTTAGTGCGGTAACTAAAAAGTTTCATCTGTAAATTTGTATTGCTTTATTTAAATAAAAATGTGTTTTGTTTGTTGGGTTAACCATGAAATTTATTTATTTATTTATTTATTCATATTCAAAATTACATCTAACATTACAGTTTGACTAATGCGTTAGAGTAATTATACAATACATACATTTAAATTAAATTAATAACAATAATATAAATTAAAATTAAAATTATTATAAACAAAAATTCTTATAAATTACAATTTGATCAATTTAAGTCAACAACACACAGTGTTGTTACTCCGAGAAGTTATATTTGTTGATATTTTGCTGGTGTTCATAACTGGTGCACTATAATTGTATAGTTCCAGTAATGGACATAATTTTATCGAAATTTATCTTTGCTATTGTGTATTCAGAATTTGACCCAATTTTACTCCTAGTATTATTCTTTACGTATACTATGAGCTAGTTGCAAATTATGAAAATATAGGTGTGGATGTGTACTATATTGGGTACTTTATAGTAATATTTGTAACTGGATTTAGTTCAGTTTAGGTTATAATTAATGCATACCTATATGAAAGGCTGATAACGTTTACGTTCGTAAATTACTTATTAATATATAAAAAGCTTAATATGAGTACAATTTTAATAATTTTCACTTCTTTGATGCTAACCTCATTGTCAATTTAGAAAACTTATAACTAACTAAGTTCTTTAATGTGAATGTTTCATGAAAAGTTGATTAAACAAGTGCATGTCAGGCCACGCGCAATGTAGGGTTCTGAAGTAGTTAGTTTATCGACTACTTTCATTGACTACTTGTGCTAACATAGTCGTGATAGTTTTCCTTGTAAATTCATCATATAAACTATTTTTGAGAATTTTTTCACTTGTTCAACTCCTACCGTTTAGCCAGCTGGGGAGGACACCTGACTCTAACCAAAATTAGCACTTTAAAGCCAAATATTTTGCAAGCGGACCCCTAATTCCAAAAATGGTCTTAGAAGAAGCATAATATTTTTGGAAGACCTATTCAACGATACCCCACACTATAGGGTACGCGACGAATAAAAAATCATTCTCACGTTACCTGTAGGGGAGGTACCCTGAAAAAAAAATGTTTTTCAGCATTTTATTCCACGACTCTGAAGTTTTAATAAATAAGTATATTCATGCCAAATTACAGCTTTCTAGCACTAAGGGTCTCAGCGCTTTGCTCCGGACAGACAGACGGACATGACGAAAAAACTATAAGAGTTCCGATTTTACTTCGAACCCTAAAAAGATATTATCTAATAATTATTCTTAATTATTCTTTTGCATTTTCATCATAGATTCGTCGATAACTAGCCTACCTATTAGGTTTATATGATTAGATTCGTGTCCATTACTGGATGTCCATGACTGGGTTACATAATTATGTCCATTACTGGGTGTCCATGACTGGGTCATGTCCATTACTGGGTGTCCATGACTGGGTAAAAAAGTTATAATTTTTATTTGTTAATTAAACTTAAACAAATTGCAGTATCTGACGCGTAATGTTGAACGCACATATATCCGCATCGTCCGCAGCGGACGCTCCGTATGCGGATACCCTCGCACATATGTCCGGATTCACCGTACGGATTTTTTAGTATTGCCAACAATTTTTGAAGTTTTTTCCAACCTGTAGTGAAAAACGGTGAAGACTGTTAAGATTGATTCAGCTATGGAAAAATTGTTGTAGTAGCCTGCATATTGGCCGAAGAAAGTCAAATTCGAAAAAAAAGAAGATTTTAGGTTCATAATATCAATTTGAAAAGGCCGTAAGTTGAACGGCAAATTCTATACGTTATTTCCCGGCTTGGTGGATGATGGTCAATGAACCTAGATAATTGAAAACTTTAATTTGTAACTTGAATTTGAGGGAAATTTAATTTCCACACACACACACACGGTCCTTATTATTTTTTATTAGTTTTCGACTTTGTCTCACATTTCAATAACGTAGTTAGTTATCGCAGTTTGAGGAACACCATTCGGAATCTCGAATGTCCGAAAACAATGATGTATAGCTATAAACACGAAGGCGAGATCTCCTCACAGGATTCGTTTACTATGAAACGTTTCTCCTAATGCGTTGTCAAAAGCATCGTGGCATGGCAACACTGAGTACCAGCACACGCCCTACGTATGACGTCATCCGCATTTTGGATACCTTCCGCATTTTCAGAAATGCGATGCGGACGATGCGGATGACAGATGCGTCGGTATATGTCATCCGCACCGTCCGTACGGATTTCTGAAAATGCGGAAGGTATCCGAAATACCGATAGTGTTGCCATGCCACGATGCTTTTGACAACACATTAGGAGAAACGTTTCATAGTAAACGAATCCTGTGAGGAGATGTCGCCTTCGTATTTATGCCTACATATAATTGTTTTGTTTTCGGACATTCGAGATTCCGAATGGTGTTCCTCAAACTGCGATAACTAACTACGTTATTGAAATATGAGACAAAGTCGAAAACTAAAAAGAAATAATGAGTATTATGTATTTTAATTTCCCTCAAATTAAAGTTACAAATTAAAGTTTTCAATTATCTAGGTTCATTGATCATCATCCACCAAGCCGGGAAATAACGTATAGTATTTGCCGTTAAACTAACTGCCTTTTCAAATTGATGTCATGAGCCCAGAATCTTCTTTTTTTCGAATTTCATTTTCTTCTTCCTCTTCCAATGCGCACGCTATTATAACAGTTTTTTCCATAGCTGCATCAGTCTTAATATTTTGCTTTTGCAATCTGAGAATCTGAGTCTGACAACTGTCAGTTGAATAAAGGAATATATTATTATGAAGTTTATGGAAACTATGAAATAATATACATTTAATGGCCAATACTTGACGATTGATAGCAAACTATAGAATACAATACAATACAAAAATCTTTATTTCATCTCATCCTCAAATTATATTCAGATAACATTTTAAAATATGAATAAAAGGAAAAGATATGTAAGTGCTAAGTAATCTGTGGGAGATCTGGTGTCTAAACTAAGCCTTGGCCTGTATCTTAGTACACAATACCTAAACTATACCTATACACGGAAATAAATTGACACAGAACTAGTGGGATTTTTTCCTACTAGTACCTATTGTCAACAGGACTACTCAACAAGACGAGTGGGAATAAACGAATGACATCGCACAGTTTTTCACTAGAGGTTGGAAAAAACTGTAAAAATTGTTGGCAATACTAAAAAATCCGTACGGTGAATCCGGACATATGTGCGAGGGTATCCGCATACGGAGTGTCCGCTGCGGACGATGCGGATATATGTGCGTTCAGCTTAATACGGCAGAAATGTTGAATAAGCACAGGACTTTACACTTTAAGTACGTTCAGCACCCTAACTTTCACAATATAGGTAAATTTTCACAAATACCACAAATTTGTCGTTAAACTGTCCATAATTGGGGTGTTTACCTTATATAAGGAACTCGTTAACTATTCAGTCATAATACAGCAATATACGTAAAAAAAAAGGTATTCATAGACCAAAACCTGTTACTGAAACTAATATTTTCACGAATAAATCTTGAACCTGTATCTAAATCCAGAACAAATACCTAATAGAAGTAGGTACCTACCTACCCATGTCCCCTCTTGAACCTTTACCCAGTCCTGGATTTGTCAATAGGCCGTATAGGCTGCAGCATAGAGGCGGCAGCGTCCTAGGGGCGGCAGATTTCAGAAGATGATTTAATATAGATGATTTTGATATGTCGCAAAAAATTGTAATTCTTGTTTTTTACGCACTTTCTTAGTGAATAATTCAGTGCGTTCCTTACTGTGAATGGAAAATTATTATTTTAGAAAGGTACATGCCGCGGCGGTAATAAATTGGCCTACACTCATAAAAAATAATAAATCCGGCACTGCGTTTACCACTTCACTATATCAGCCATGAGTAGGGTTATAACTCCCGTATTTGACCATCCCGTCCCGTATTACTACATGTCCCGTATTTCGACAAAGTACTGAAATAGAGGTGAGAAAAATTGTCAACATGGAAAATTTCGAATAAAAACTTTGATTCCATTTTTTTATTTAATTGTACCCATGCATACTATGTATGATGTATTTGAAAAGCCGCGTGTCGGGTTTTGGCCATCGGAAGAGAAAACGTCCCGTATTGGTTCTTAGGAGTTATAGCAACTCTAGCCATGAGCCAGGACATGAGCCAATTTCCAATTGAACCCAAAAGCAACCTTTTAAATAGTGATCACTTTTGGTCTAATTCACTTTTAAGCTTCATAGCACTTAAGTAATTTTATCAAGCAACTTACGTATTTCCTTCCTTAATTTAGTCACACATAAATAAGGACAACATTGATCCAGCAGATTCAGGGCCCTAATATCATCAGTTAATACCGACGGCATCGTGCGAAAGCCAGAGATCTTGCGTGAGCTTTAATTGAACTAATTTATCATCGTCACGGAGATTAATTGGCGATACGGCCGTGCGTTACCGGATACTCCGGACTCTGGTGCGACAAAATCGAAGGACGTTTTTTGTCGTTGTTTTGTTTAATGACGTTGTTTTCAATTATGTGATACTTCTCTAAAGCAAGGTGAGCATATTCACTATCTTCACGACTTTGGGTAAGAACTTGGAAGTTGAAATGCATGTAGAGACCATATTTTGGTAGGTACTGATATACTTAAAAGCATTTTGGTTATGTGCTTAGGAATACCAAAGAATTTAAAAAGGTGAAACAATAATTTTTCTACGAACTTTTTAGTAGTTCTCTTGAATGTTGTATTGCCTGGATTCTATTACTGATTATCTTCGTACTCCCAATTTAATTCCCAGCTACGCAACTTAACGAAAGTGCTACAATCCAAGTAAGTTCCCTATGCTCAACCTAATATCACTTAACGTTGACAGGATACTGTAATATGATAGATAAAGAGTATTTTACATGTAGGCCATGTAGCACATCCGCGCTAGGCTGTGAGTTATAGCCATATTAGTATGTAAAGGCGCAATCCGTGACTTCATCATAATTAATGAGCCGACGCGGCTTCTTCGTGAATATTTCCCGCACCTACAAAAGCGGAATAGAGATACGTAGATTACTTATAATAGTAGTTTGAACAGTTTCCTCTTGAATCCCAACAAGATGGGTGTTTCCACGTGGTCCTACTATAGGAATTTTTCTCACTAGTACTGGGAATAGAAGACTAATTTGTCCCCTTTCCCACTAGTTCTACTCGTTATTCCGATCGAACTAATGGAAATTTTTTTCTCACTAGTTCGATCGTTGGACTATACTCAAAATTATCTAAGAAGACATTAATGATAGCTGCCATTTATTATTACGAACCAACCTTGTACGTACGTCTTTGAGCAAAATGGAATAATTATTTAATTGACATGAGTAGTTGGATACTTACGAACAAAGGACTTTGCCAAAATTTGTTAAAAATCCCTATTCGTATTGTATCGTATTCGTATTGACGTTATTTATAAATCATATTAAACGTTATAATAACGAATTCACAATTTAATTATTAAATCGATTAGAAAGTCTTACAATTTTGAATCGATTTGTTGCAAAAATTGGTTCTTTCGTGAATCGATTTTTTTTGTACATCTCTAGTGTCACTGCAATGACAAACGACAAATATGCATTCTTAGTTCGTGGGGACTATAGTGAGAATATTTTTTTCTGATTAGTTCAACTGTCAAAATATATATTTTTTAAAATAAATCACTACGAGTATTATAGTTCGATGAGAGATAGATGTTATTTCCGTGGTCCGGATGTCCTCTGGTTTCCCGCACGGAATGGGGAAGAGTTAGAATCTTGCACCCATCTAAATTCAGTTGTGTGCATTAAAATTAATTCACCATCACTAAACTTGCTTATTTTATTGCAATCGTCCTAGAACTTTTACAACGCTTCTATGCCTGACTATCCTACGATACACAGATGCAAATATCCAAACCCCAAATCAAACAACGATAAGTAAAACATTTTTTATTAAAATAAATTAATGCTACAAACACTGCATAATATCATTAGGCGATAAATACAAAAGCAGTCTTTACAAGGTTCAGTGGACTGTGGCTACTGGAGGCCCTACCCCGATGTCCCCGGACCCTTCGCAGCCTCCTTCAGCCGGTTGTTCTCCGCCACCAGCGCTTGGACTCGAAGCTCGTATTTCTCACGGAGCTCCTGGAACACATTTTGAGAGGACATTAAGAGAAGTGAAAAAAATATATTTTGAGAAAAAGTAACACAGAGATGAAACTTCCAACCAACGTAGGGCATACATGATCAAGTATACTTGTCAAGTTTGCAGCGGACTTGACGCGGCATCCAGTTAACTTGACGGCGTATGGCCACGATATGGCTGTCTGGCCATACAGCTATCTCATGCACACTAGATGCCGCATCAAGTCAAACTAGTACTTGTCAACTTTGCAAGTATACTGTTCTTAATGAACATTATCATAGAGAATTATTTTTTGCCAAATTCCGTAAACATTGTTTTATATATTTTGCCCATATTCAAGAATCAATAAATCAAAATCCCGTAGATAAAAGATATGTTTTCGTTACAGTAGATTCTGATTATTTACGTCACACAGAACATTCGTATCTAACCTATCATTACGAAATCCTATAATGATATATCCTGATTTACCTTGAAGATAGCCAACTGCGTCTCATACTCCTTCCGAAGGTCAGAGTTGATGTTCGTGCTGGTCTGCGCCCTCTGCAGCACGAGGTCGTACCTCTCCTTCTCTGCCTTGTACCTCGCATCCATTGCTTGGAAACGCTCCTGCAACACACAATTTACAATAATTACGAGAAACTGTTATTTTTCTCTCTAGTAACAATTTAACAGCAACGATGTTTCATTAATAAAGTAGTAAGATGATGAGATTTGACACTGTAATTGGAAGACCAGAATCTAGTTCTATTCCTGGAGTAAGTAATCCATCCATATTCAGTCCAAGCCATCCTTCCCTGCCTGTGGTAATGGTGATTAGTGGATGAGATGAATTTACATTTGTTCGCTTATTTATTTGTTCGCACTATTATTATTTTTTGCAATTACGTAACTTCTCCTTACGCTCTGCTCAGACGCTTTGGTGGAAACAACGAATTTGTGATCTTGGCTGAAGATCTATAGGGATCACTACAACATATCACGCTAAAACTATATCTATGTACTGACCTCCATAGCCTTAACTTCCGAGTTCCTGATCTCCAACAAGTCCTTCGTGATGACATTGATGTCCTTCAGCGACTGCACCTGTGTCGTCAGCGCTTCGATCTGCAACTCTTGATTCTTCACCATTTTAGTTTTGTCGAAGATCATCCCTCGAGCTTTGCTCAGGAGCTGAAATTATATTTCATTGTTTTAAACTGCAATAAGTTATTTAGATATTTAATTTACGTCTCCTATAAAAAGAAAAAAGAAATGGCCAAATTAATGCCTAGTAGCCATATCCACCAGTCTAGCTGATAGATCCATATTTTGAAATAATCCTTTATGTTCATAAATCATTAATATCTTATGCCCTAAATAGAACTTATAAGGTCACAGATATACTTATTCAATATTTCAGATTTCCAATATCTAGGACTTTGACTGTGACTCGGATTATTTATGTATCAAATATGCACGTTCGAGTAAAAGTTGGTACGTGCCGCGTTTCAGAATATTATTGGAATTGTTCTCAAAAGTAATGTGATCCTCTACTCTTAAGCATTAGGTACTTCCTTTCAAACTCTTTACCTGACAATGGAAACCAATAGCACTTTGTGTGTAAAGCAATGATATTATAAGTAAAAAAGAGGTAAATATGTTACTAAAGCACCGAAAATGAAGATCGTAAGAGAGGTCAATTGACCTCTGTTTGTTCGTAGTTGCTCTGTCAATACAAGATGATATGCATGCTTTTGTTGTCAGAAGTGCTTGAGATTTGACATACAACGTTAAAATGCCTTCGTGTAATAATGTAGTGTGATTGGTTTAACTGTAGTGAAACAAAAGATAAACGTGTGTGTGTTGTAGCTCTTTTCGGAACAAATTTTTTGGTTGATTTGTAAGGGCCTGACGTATCTATATTTTTTAAACATCATTGGTGTAAAGAATTAAGCTTTTTTAAATCAAAACATTTCAGTAACAATGTTTTTCTTATGTTTATAACAGCTCGTATAGCTGACGATCGTTGGTAAGTGGCTATCATCGTAAATGGACATCAGCGACTCCAAATTCAGCACTGAGGCGTTGCTGGTTCAGACTGCTCAGACACCCAGCTGCAACACGACGTGTCATTTGGCCACTGATTCAAGCAATAGGGTTATAGCTATCCAGGTGGCCTCCACGGAGAAATAATCATAGTAATAATAGTATAATGCACTATTAAAATCAATATTACCTATTGAATCCCTACGTGAGGTCCTATCACTAGCGGGTCCAATTTAATCGCCTCTTACGACACTCATCCGTAGTGGAATTAGAGTTAACATTGTATTGTAAGCATTCCCAGTGGGCCCGTCCTTATCTTCTAAGAGCTATCTTTAAGATATCTGTTACTATTGATTTAAAATTATAATATAACTAGGATTAAATTATAACTAGTAGAGAAATGTTATCTAGCGGTGAAATTAACTATAACTTCAAGGGTATATCAAAAACACGCGTCAGTAAGACATTTAATACAAGAAGGGAACAGAATATGTTTTCCACTTAATGGTAAGAAGTAGTAAATCGTAATTTGGGTTGAGGAAACAGGTAAGTAATTCACGCCGCAAACAATTAGAGATCCCGTCGCGTCTACCCAAATACAAAAACAAACTATCCAAGTACTCGAGTAACAAAACATCTAAGTCCGACAAAAATCTTGTTTCCGACAAAAGTCTTGCGAACGAAAACATTATCGTGAGAAATGGACCCGACTTTACTTCCAGACATTTTTTCCCTCACCATATCATCTGCTTCGCTTACCTATAAATTGTATTTTAAATAGAGTGTTTTCGATGGTTTTTAAATTATTCGGAGAGCTAACATTTTTTAACTTGGAAAACGTGACAAAATTAGGGATTTTGAGTATTTTTTTTTAATATTGAATAGTATAAATAATGTTTATTCTATTTATCACCCACTTTTATCGTAAGTTATTACGTTCGCATGCAGTAATATCCTCGCATTTCAATGTCCTTTTTCTGTTTTGATATTCGAACAAATCGATAATAAATTTTTCCTTGTACTCATGGTAATAAAATATAATACAAAAATCGTGCATTCGTGTCGTTTTCAATATTCTATCAATTCACAAGTTTAAAATTTCAAAAGTTTTCTAATTGCAATAGTTAGTGTTGTTATAGATATTATTTTACTGACAAACTTATCTAGAGATTATGGATCGATAGAGTAGTAGTTCTTGTAGTTATTTTTTTTTAATAATTTTTATTTATGTTTTTTTTCTTTCTCTGTGCTTATTATACCGCTCATCGTGTGTTTCTGTTTGGCCTAATGGTTAGCTGGCAGAGAATGCATAAAGCATTAAGCTCGCCATTTGTACCTTAATCCTGAATTGTGATCAATAAAGATTAAATAAATAAATAAATAAATATTCATAGCCATGTTTTGATATAAAATCCTGTTAAAACTTACCTCCTCATGTTGGTGCTTAATATTTTCAATCATCTCGTGGTTCTTGCCGCCCGGCTTCGACAGCGCAGCTTGCAACTCCGTCTCCAAGTTCTTTACCCTCGCCTTTAGGAGATCGATCTCTTCTTCGCGGATCTATAGTAATTGGGACCAGGAAATCTTTGTAAGATAATATTCTTTCAGGCTTCAATGTCAATATGTGGATGAACACGCTATAAAATAAGGCAAGGAGAAATAATATGTGCTAATGACATATGTTTGTGTCTCAAGTAAGTAGGTAACTTATATTAACTAACTATTAATATATTAACTACGACATTGTGTTCTTAAACTTTGTTATGCTTAAACGTCAATTACGTAGTAAAACAAACAAAAGCCTTACTTTTAATTCCAGCTTTAAGCTGTCTTCGCTTCTCGCGTTCTTCACTTTCTCAAGCTCTTCTATCTTCTTCAGAAGTTCCGATTCCCGTTTCTGCCAGTCTTCCTGTAATGTAATCAAAAAACAAATCTTAATTACTACTTAAATAAAATTTTACTGTGGATATAGAATAGATACAGCTGATAATATTTTTATAACTATCTTTGTGATTTATTTATGCTAGAAAAACTATAACTTACAGATTCTTTGGGTGTCTTGTTATCTTTTTCACAGGTTTCAGGCGCAGGGCTGATTTCACCATTTTGTGTTTCAGGTTTGGGTACTGCTTCTTTTTTATCTTTCGTTTCTTCTGTAGGTAATTCAGGTTTTGCATCAACGGGCTTTGCCAATACTTCTATACTGCCAGATACAGTATCTGCTTTATTTACATTAGATTCTTCGATCGTTTCTTCTTTTTTCACTTGCTCTGCAGTTTGAGGTTCCGCTTTCTGAGGCTCTGCTTTAGGAGCCTCTACTTTTTGAGGCTCTGCCTTTGTAGGTTCTGCCTTTGCAAATTCTACTTTTGAAGGCTCTGCTTTAGGTGGCTCTGCTTTTGCAGGCTCTGGTTTTGCAGGCTCTTCTTTAGGAGACTCTGATTTAGGAAGCTCTGCTGTTGGAGGCTTTTGTTCAGACTGAAATTAAGATGGAAATAGATTAAGGTAAAAGGTTGAACCCAAAGCATGGGTTATTACGGTCTGTCATAACAGATTACATCATAATGTTTCAAGCTTTCCGTTTTTATCTAATCCATAAGACTAACCTTTATAAAAAGAGAACACCGGTTAAAAAATTTAATAAAATTTTGACATTATATTTCTGTTAAAACATCCATTTAAGTAAAGAATGTTGAATATTCTCAGGGCCAATGTAAAAAAATCTCGTATAAACATCGAAATATTTGCTTCGATGGGCTCTGAAAGACTCGATATTTATTATAATCCTTTTGTACTAAGAATAGAACAGATCATCATACCAAATAAAAATACCTATATATTCTTAATTTTATTCATCGTACACACAAAGTGAATGAAAAATCATATAGTCACAGCTCCCCACTCGTATAATATAATAATATGCTACAGGTGGCATATAAACATACATATCAATCAACATGAGACATCACGAACATCCCAAACCAAAAAAAAACTTTTCTATTGTGGCCTTAATGTAAACTCCCAGGAATCAACCCACATTCGGAAGGGTCACACTCCCTACAGTCAACAGGGTCAATCCAAACGATAATTAACCATTTCTCTCTCTGTCACAGTAGGTACTCACAGTAGATGTCGCAATGACTTCCGGTGCAGTTGGTGGAGTGTCTACAATCGCTGGTGGTACCTGCTCTCCGCCACCCGCCTGCTGAACTGGGTCTGCCTGAAGAATAATGGGGTTAATAACCTCAATCAAATTATCATGTAAACAAATTCGGGGTCTCGCCTCTAGGTCGGCCGGTCAATCTGGGTCTGGTCTATTACTATCTCATCAAAAACATAAATGTGAAATGAGATCCAAATAAAAAAACAATTTAGATATAAGTAGGCAAATTTTTTGTCACAAGAACATGTAATACAAGCTTTTTATTTGGCAAGTTCCATTACAGGTGAACGAAGACACAATAATTGGTATACTTCAATTTGATACGTGGGCAGTATCCCCACAGACTCCTCCCCAGTATCCCCAGACAGATCCCCAGTAGACTCCTCTAGTCTTCAGGATTCCGATACAAATCTACAGCAAAGGGATTCCATACGAGCGTCTCAATCACTAGGGCACACTCCGGCAGCGTGATAATAATTTCCTCAATTAAGCTCAAGACTTACGTACTTAGTGTAATTTTCCCTTTCCTAGATTTTTCCTCTGTTCTCATAAGATATTCTGAAATTTATCTACCCTCCAAAAGTCATCCACATTTAAAAAAGTCTCTCAAAAATTACGCATCATCAATAGTAAAACCACGTAAATGTCTCCAAAAAAATACCCGTAATAAAATTCCATCTAACAAAAATGGTTGAAATGTAACATCCTGCCTCGTTACATATAACAGGCATCCTTCCCCGGAGTATCACGAATTCGTAACGATGCCAATTGACAAAAAGAACCATTGTTCCCAAGGCTTGCGACGCGCACACACAATACCACTAAAACTTAATATCCTTTTACTTTCCATAAAAAAATACTAAATGGAACTTTTTAAGGGGAGACATTAAACACCAAAACTAGGGAAAAACAAGTCAATACAAAAAATTACTTTTCGACCTTTGACGGCTTTGACCTGGAAAATTCATGAGAAAACTTGCTACGTGGCTTAATAGGTCTTAACTACCCTCAAATAAAAGAAACCCTACGGTAGATTCAACCTAAAAAAGAAGCCATAACTGAAATATTCTGCAAAGAACAAAAACCCAATGATTCTTGGTTACATACTCAAATTGAGTTCCTCGTAATTCCATTTCACTGAGCGAGAACGCCTATTGTTTTCCACTAACTACAGATTTCTGTGAATACTCTCAGACAACAAACAAAGGCTCAGGCTTCAGCCATCAGTCCTCGGCTGACGGCACGTGCCGCGGCACTAATAGAATAATTTATAGGATATCTACCGGCGATCGCTTCCAATCACATCTACATTTCGCATAAATAAGATTCATGTGGCGTCGAAAATTCTTAGGAAAAATTTAATTTTGAGACGATTACTTATATTAGTACCTACACTTATTGGTGTTGTGTGTTTGGACATTGATGTCCGTGAACATTAGTAATTAGAGGATATTAAACCGTGTTCAGTGATCATATAGGCAGGTGTTTATTCACTTAGCACTAAAAACCAAACGTAGGTACATACATGCATTATTACTATTTTATTTTATACAGAGATTATGGATAGATATCTTAGATTACTGAAAATTACCTTAAGAAAATCATTCAGTTGTTAATACTAAATATCCGGATGACCGAGCTTAGCTCTGTTTAGTATTGTTTAACAACGCCATGTGCTTTAGCTTTAATGTAGCTATATATATATAGATGTCAGGAAGAGTCTATTGTAGCCGTTTTTCATTTATTTATTTTTACACGGATAAAACTACATTTTTTAAAAATGAATCCTAGCTAGATCGATTTATTGCCCCCAAAACCCCCTGCATACTAAATTTCATGAAAATCGTTGGAGCCGTTTCCGAGATTCAGAAAATATATATACAAGAACTGCTCATTTTAAGGTATTAGATTAGATAAAAGCCGTAAGGTAGGTAGGTACTTACTTACATAGGTACCTGTAGAGGCCTCAAGAACTTCGTTTATTGCAAGGTGGCAAACCAACAATCGCCTGATTGGAAATTGGGGTAAGAAATTACGGGAGTACCAAAATAAGAACTATATATATTCAGATTCAGATTATATTCGGACTCCAAAGATATGACGTCAGGTATAAAGGAATGACGTCACAGAACTTCCAGAGCGACAACATTTAGCGTAAACTACACCAGACGCACATATTATACGTACATACTACGCGCACGCGCATCGCTTTACGTTCATTTGCGTCGTAAGAGGATGTAACTCTGCCATATATTTATGTAAATAACTGGCAAATAACGAAGCAAGCTATTGGTGAATGATTATTGACGATATCAGTAACAACAGCTAACGTCACTGTTGCTTTGTCGATCAAAACAGAAACGATGAATCCCCATTATTCCTGAAACTCCGAAACTGCGACGGAAATACGTAAAAAATATTACACGGTCAGTTTTAAAAATAGTAATGGCCATCCAGGTTCGAAAACAACTAGTACCTTTCGCTTTAGTCCGTATTTCAGTAGGAAGCACCGGGGGCAGGAACGATTGGCTTGAGCTCAAGGATGGATGGAGGGCTTACAAACTAATCTTAGTGGTTAATTGAATCAAAACAAAGTCACATCTATCGTTTTAAAGAACACAAATTCTAAAACGTATTGGAATCGACTAACCCTAGCTTCAAAGCTTCGTACTCTCGTCCAAATGGACTTCATAATTAAGGCATTCCTTGTATAAAGCCAAAATAACAACATTTAATCGAAAATACAGTGGAAATAGACACAGTTTGTGACAAACAACAGGACACGTGGCCGAATCTTCGTGACATTGCAGTAATTTGTAATCAAATATGCTTTTTTTGCTTATCCTACATTTCTAGTGGCCAGTTACATATTTTTTTTTTAATGTAAGAAAAATCCACTTACCATTTTTGATGTAATATAACTTTACACTTTTACGTTTTAGAGTAAATAGCTAAAATATTGTAATAAATGATCGTATTTCCGCACACAAAGCTCTAAGCGGCTACGCAAGCCGAACTCAAAGTTTTACTCGTGCATCTATTTCTGGAGTGCAGACGAGAACTTAAAAATAGATAATATAACACCGCCGCAAAACTCGCTACTTTCCCGCACTACTTTCGAAATTCGATTCTTCGCACCAAACGTTTATTTCTATGACTGATTTAGGTAGATTGACTGATTTACTACTATTTATCCGGGGATATAGGAATAGGAGTTTTGAAGACCTATGTTTTGCTGATTCGCTGTATAAAACTTATATAGCGTATTCCATTTTAAATGTGTATTCTCTTATTATGTTTAAGTACTTCCCTACTGTACATTAACATAATTTTCAATTTTATTTTCTAATTTTATTTTTTCACTAATCCTGAATTATCATTCAATGACAAAATACTAAAATGCGACATTCAGCTGCATAAGGTCTATTAAATCCGCCATACTAACAAGTAACGTCATACTAATGTAACTACTTCACTGAAATGTGACTATTATTATTATTTTATTAAATCAGAGAGGTCCGAGGGTCCTTCTTTTACGTACATAAAATTAGCGACCTTAATGTATCTAACTGTCTTAAGATTTGAGTTGCGTGTATTTTTGTGTTTTTTTAAGTAGCATTTAATGATGTTTAAAAAGTAATTGATGAGTATAAAAACTGATATTTTGTCACACGAGTTATGATATATATTGTCTGAGCATGTGGTATATACTAGACTAGAGCATGAACCCTGAAATAATCATTAATAATGTAAGAATTTATAGCGCCAGGGTCCAAGACAAAACTTTGAAATCCGCCGCCAAAGTGAAATTCATACAAAATGGGCACTGCGCTCATCCTCTGCCGTCTGCGCTGACAGCTGACAACAGTGCTGCCAGGTCTAAAAACTGGATTACGGTAGATTCTTCCGTGAAATACCGTTAGGTTGTTAAAATAAATACGGTAAGAGATTTGAGGTTTCTTCCGACTGTAATCTGATTTTTGTTAGGGTTAAAATACCGTAAAATGTACAAAAATACTATTAATCTTTACGGTAAATCAAAGCTGAATTCGGTAATCTTCTGTTATTATGAGTGGTACCTGGCAACACTGGTGGACACTGATATTGACCTCATCATGGATATATTACTCTAACTGGATACATAACGTCGTAGAGGTACTTGAAAACGTATAACGTCACAACGGAATGATATTTGACAAATCACAGGCCAGATTGAAGTTGTCCTTCATAATTGTAGGGCTGCCAATGCATTTCTTTTAAGTTCTTTTCACTGCCGCCAGATCGATAGCCAATAGCATAGCCGACTCGCATTTACGTAGCGAGCCCGTTATGTCACGTAAAACTTGCACTAAGCCCACTGGATTACTGACCTTGTAGAGGCACCTGAAGCACAGAATAGTTCGATGATGTCATATCTTATGGACAATTCGACCAATCACAGTCCGGATTGAGGTTGTCCTTCATAATTATAGGGTGTCCACACATATAAAATTTGTGTCTTATTTTGATATGGTTCTTTAAAATGTTTTCTACTGGTAATTTTTCTCGTGGTACAAAATCATGATATTTAAATAAAACATTTTATTAAAATTTCTTCAAAATTACTTAATTTGAAATATTGCAATTTTCTCACTGATAATTGATAACAGTACAACAGCACATTTTAAGCAACACAAACAAAAACGACGACCACAGTCTTCACAAATCCTCGATGACCGTAAACGCCACTCTGAAAAATTGCATTACCTTTTTGGCGCAGTGATGCAAACTACCAAACAATTATGGTACTTATAATATTCATCTTAGATGTTTTCATATCATTATGAAAAATCATAATCGAATGATATATCCTGGGACTATAGACCATGGACACAATAGAAAAATGGTCCTTAGGCTATGACGTCATCCATCCTCATGTACCCCTACAAAATTACTTATTATCCAGTTACAGTATACATCCATGCTTGTATGACATCTTAAAGTATGTATTGTAAAATGACACTGACAATTTACTTATCTGTATCCTGTGTCTTATTTCTATCTGTTATCTGTGACACGACTGACAGGACAGTGACATTTTTTGTTTGTGTTCGATTCAAAATAACAGGGCCGGAAATGGATTATTGATTTTGTCTGGTAAAATTAATGGATGGGGAGTTTTGGCGAAACTAAGACGTGCGAAACGCAGAAACTTTTCGATTCAGTGAAATAAATTAAACTTGTTGCGTGTACACTGCTGGACAAACGCCTTCTTGAGACGTAGTCTCATGTAAGGCAACAGGTATGTAAATAAAAATTTAAGTTTTTATACACGATTAACCGAAAAAAGCAATTGAAGTGTAGTCAAGTTGTATTTAGGGTTTTAAAACAAATGTACTTGTTTTTTTGTGTACATTACCATGCGCGCCTTAAATTTTATCAAACCAGATGTTCTGAGAGCTCCTCGTTGACGCTAAAAGGCATCACCTGTTGCAAATTACTAACACTATTTTCTCTTTCAGAACTGTAATGACATCTGAGAAAAACGCACAAGTGGGCCAAGCTCGCGAAGCCTTCCAGTCGCTGTACCAGATCTCGCAGCTGCTCGGCACGGGGCTGGACGCCGAAGCCCTGAACATCTGCATCCGGCTGTGTGAACTAGGCGTCGACCCCGAAGTCCTCGCTCATGTCGTTAAAGAAATACGGAAAATGGAAGCGCAGGCTTCCTTACAACGAAACCTCGATACGCACCCGTAAAAGCATCATCTTAAGAGAAATATATCTCGATGAAGTGGAAACATCACCACCAGTCCTTTTCGCTTTCTGGATTGGATCCCTGAAACTTATGATCAAAACTTTCAACCCGACACTATATGCTTTTCTTTTCCAGTGAGCTAACAAACCTCAAAATGGAATCTCAAAATTTAACAGTTGCAGTATGCATAAACTATGCTTAATTTATTAATTTTATTTGTAGATACAACATTACATGCATTTATTAATTAAAATGTGAACTAGAGTAGCCAAAAACTTGTTTTATTTCCCAATGTTAGAATTACACTCAACCTAATACAATCTTTCTGCTGCCGTATTCAACATTTGTTAGAAATCTTGATGTAATGGATATTATTCACCCTGGAGTCTGAACAGATGTAAATATTACCAAGCCTTGCTCGTGGTGTTTCCTGTTCAATGGGTCCCTCTTGTTAAAGTCACTTTCCTCTGTTGTCAATTGAAAATAGATTTTGGGAACTAGCCACACGATAATATTTATCAAGAAAACATTTTGGCGATAGCATATCACATAGTAATATTTAAGGTGACTAAGTTAATACTCTCACTGTCTCTCACCACTCTTGTGCCCGTCTTCCACTGCAAGCAGAGCAGACTCTGCACGAGCTCCGTTTGACTCGCAACAGTATAGCTGGGCGAAACGGAGTAAACGAATTTCGACCTTCCACTGAAAAAGAGTTAAACTGAAAATTGCCCATACTGCTCACTCTTTGGCTGTGGAAGCTCTTCTATGAAGTTTAGTGCTGTGAGTCGAACAGAGTTCATACGGAGTCTGCTCTGCTCACAATAGAAGGCGTGCTTTGGACTTAGTAGCATTCTCATTGAACTTACATTGAGGTAGTTTTATTCTCAAGAAACAGAATTGATGTAAAAAGCTTAGTGCTACAATAGCAACAGCCATTATTAACTGAATTTAAAAAGTATTACAGTACACCATGTGCAGCTGGATTGAGGTCCACTTTTTTTCTTAGCGTAGCAAATTGAGATTTATAGGGAATTTAGTTAAAATTTGTTGAAACTTAAATCATACAGTCATAAATTCCTCAAACGTGAATTAAAGATGTTATGGGCAACACCTCTTCCTATCTGGTGGGATTGTAGTCTTGCATTTACTTTTAGTTCACAAACAAAATATCATTTATATCAAGCTTGCAATTCCCTAGTTCCCTTATTCTCTTACCTCTTCCTTTGAGTTGTTGAATTCGGAGTTATTAATGATTGATTATAATTATGTACCATTGTCTTCTGTGACTTGACCAAGCAATAAAACAATTGATGAATTATTTATAAATACATATTTATTGAGTTTCATATTAGATAGACAAATATCTCACAAATGTTCAAAATAGTATACAATATGTAATACAGTATGATAAGCCATCATATTCAGCAGACTGAAAGATTGGACAAATAAATCTTTATAGTCACTGAATTATAAGCCTCAACACACCCTACAAAATCACATTAACCATATAGGGAAACAAATAAATAAGTTGAATGTGATCAGTAACACTGTGAGATATTCCTCTTGAAATTATAATCATATGATATGATTGTATGTCTAACATAAATCCAACATAAATACATTATGCCTGCAAATCAGCATTTATTAGATTGCATAACATTGCATTTATTTTCACAACAATATTCAAGTGAATTTATAAGCTAACAGTATGGAACTGAAAATATCACAGATGCAAAAAATCCACTCAAATCTTGAAGTGGGATAAACTAAAATTTGGTACCTTGCCCTTCAATGTCGTTACTTAATGGCAAATTTTCGTAGGATTATATTGTTGCAAATAGAATTTCAAATTGTATCCAGCGTGTCCACAATGACAGTTAATCCTACACAGGATTCTATACACACTGAGAATGATACTAAATGTGAAAGAAATTATAGAAATATTTGATTTAACTATAAAGAAAACTGTTGTGAGTGTATGAGATTACAATAACTTTGAGCTGCAATTTTCTAAAACTCGATTTGTTTGAGATAAACATTTGGATTCATAGGAGTAACTTAACGTGTTCAATCCTACAAATTATTCATCTTAATAAAATTAATTTACCCTATTGAAAAGACTGATTTTGTCCTTGTGTCTGTCCTAACACTGAAGGGTCTTCGAATATTGGTTGTTGTGGTTTAAACTGCTCCGCAGATAACCTGGTGAACATTATGCCGATACCTTCTATGAGGGCCAGAAGAATCCCACCAACAAGTGCACTGCCAGCCATAGCAGGAACACCTGAAATTATTTATAAATCAAAAGTTTATCATCAGTATATGGCACAGAAAAAGGGGAAATACCATGACAAATGAATGACATTACAATCATCACATCACTTCTTTCATATACCTGTTAATTATATGGCATCAAGTATTTTCTAATTTCTGTAATAGAATTCAAGAATACCAAAAACACCAGATGTATTGATTTTTTATTATTAGTATCATGTTATCTTTATTGGAGCATCTAAATTAATGAAAAAAAATTGTATTCAAAGGAATTACCATTTCTAGCTGCTAATATGCCTCCAGTCAATGCTCCACTCATGATGGAGTTCCAAGGGTCTTCCTTCTGTCGCAAGTACACTAGAGAGCAGTCTATTGTTGAGAACATCCCGCCCCACACTGCAAAGTTACCGGCTACAATGGGGGAGCGCTCCTTGATGGCTGCTAAACTGCCAAGCTGAAAGTTTTAATTATAGATAGTAATTAAACAAAATTCACGTTTGTTACAAACACTTGTATTTCCAGGCCTTTTTATCTGCCAAATTCACAATGGCATGGTAAATATGCTCAGAGAAAAAAATAGACCTGTAAACAAGTACTCCACGCATTTTTTATATATTTGTAGCAAGAACAGATTAGTAGACTTCTTTTTCTTTGATAAATAAAGAACTTGTAGACCTCATAATTTTTCCTAATGATTTTCAAGAGTGTAGTCTGCCAAAATACACTATGTCAACATGAACTCTCTCTGAACTTTTAAATCTCTCAATATGGGTTGACTTTTACTGAGAGCTACCTGAATGTTACTTGATATAAGTGTGTTGGCTTACCCAGGGGTATGTTTAAGGTATCTTGATGCAATTTTTGATAAATAAATGCCCTACTCTTGTTAACACTATCACTACCCCTAGTCAAAACTAACTCATCAGTCGCTTTATCATTCGCTTTTGTGATATAAATTGAGGGGGTTTACCATTTTCCTACTGAATCCCACTGGTGCATTCCTGAATCCTTTTATTGAATGAAATATGCCTCCTCCTATAGCACCCATTATAAAAGCACCACCAGAATCATCCAATATACGCCACGGACAGGGTTCTCTCGAGTATTCGTCCATTTGTATTCTTTTATTCCTATAAAATCGTTAGGTAAGACACCATTCACATAACCTCAAATAATTTCATCATTTTATGAATTTACAATATACACAGTCACAGTAACAATACAACACAGTAACTTACTTCTGGGAACTATAATTTTATTGCTTAATTGTATTTACGTGTTTATTTTTGGATACTAAACTAGAACTATTTGACTTGACTTGTACTTCGTGAGAAAAGGGATTTTTTTCCTTTTTTTTACACAGATGACAGATTTTTCACAAATCACAGATGTTTTATAGTTTCATTTGCCTTAGATTTCGGCATAGCGAGCGTACATTAAAAGTCATAATTTTGTTGCAGTCATTTAATAAAATACTCTGTGGTTGCAGTTTATTAAACTGTGTCTTCTAATCTATGGCATGTCTATGGCTGTTCGTTTGTCCCCATAGATATATGAATTATATAGATGTGGCCTAATGTATATAGATACTTATGGAATACTTTAAAAGACGAAATAATAAACATAATGGCGTCCTTGTCTAACGTATGAAATAAAAACAATCCTACTCTAAACGCAACAGTTTCACTATACTGTCAAATTTTTCATGACGTCATATGTGTGCCATGTTCGCCATTTATTGTTTCTCTTTACTACCGTGTAAACTGTGACTTATTACTAAGGTACTAACTACTAAAACCCACTTTGACAAAGGAATGCCTAAGTCACGTCAAAGTGGACATTAGTAGGAACAAAACCGCCATGTTTCGGTTGCGTAGGTATGCACGTTTTTTTCGTAGGTAGGGCCGCTCCATATATGTACCTCAATGTTTGTCCCTGACTCACAGCAGTATGTTCCTGTTGGCTGTCAATGTCAAGTCAAGCTTAAGCTGTCATGTCAGGTAGAGTACGGATACTAGTATTAGGGATTTTAACATAAATAAATAATAACAAGTCCGTATTACGTTATTTACGGTATTTTAATTTATTACGAAACAGAACAAAAATATTAAATTTTTGAATTCTGTTTGCTATTAATAATTGGAAATATAAAAAATATTAAATATTGCTCCAAAGAATGACGATCCATAATTTGTACATTTTCGATCGTTATGGCACTTTGTTATATTACGGAGAATGGAATAGAACTAAACAAGCAGGAATGTCCAGAGAGGAGGTAAAGAAAAATATTCGTTTTATTTTGCTACTTTAGTTGTAGATCAGACACTGGAGGAACTTGCTCATCATAACAGGACATTAACATCACGAGGCTCCTTCATAAATATTAGGGAGTCAAGAGTTATGCTTCAATAAAAAAAATGACGTGCATAAGTGTATCAGTGATATGAATAAATTATTTTGAATTTGAATATATTTCACAAACTTTAAATAAAGTGTAAATTGTTATCAGTCTAATTCTTCACTTTGCACCATTTAATAAATCCACAAATTCAGAAAGCTATAAACTAGAAAAGTTTTACAGTGTCTTCAGAGCTATGTTTTTCGGTACCTATTATTGAAAAAGTTGTTGGTACTCAATATAATTATTTCAGTTCTTCTTAATTTTCAGGAAGGTAAACTGATGTATGGTATGCTGTTCTCCATTAAATCGTTTGTGGCAAAGATATCACCATTGGACCCTAAAGATGGTTTCCTCAATTACAAGACATCCAAGTACACATTACATTGCTTGGAGACTCCATCAGGGTTGAAGTTTGTGATGAATACTGACAACCAAGCACAAGGAGTTCGGGATCTGCTTAAGAAGTTGTACGCCGAGATCTATGTGAAGTATGCCATCAGGAACCCCCTGTGTGGAATGGGAGAACCAATCACTAGTGAACTCTTTAAGAATAAATTGGACACTTTCATTAAACAGGCACCCTTAAATACTGTCAGGGCTTCATGATAAGATAGGCAGTATCATTGGGTATTCAGAAAGTACATAACTTATAAGAAATAATTCCATGAATATTTATTGATCATTCATAGTACCAAAATCAATGTATAATTTTTTTATTTAATTGTAAAAATATAACTGTATAAAGGATACTGAATTGCTTGAAATAAACTCATTAGCAAGCTTAACAGATAAAGGAAGTAATAGACTGTTTATATCAATATATTGAAGCGATGGTGTAGCTTGATTTTTCAAGTGTTTTTCAAAACCAACTTTGTGTTTTCATTAAGCTATGAATGAAAACAACACAGAAAAAGAGACAGTATGAAAGACAACAAAAAAGAACATTTTATTATCAAAAGAGCAACGCACAGTGCATTAATCTCCAAACTTATTGGCCGGGCTGAAGTTAGGTGGAAATTGATGAGCAGAACGTAAAATAAGGTATCAGAGGAGGAGCACGGGTGGACGGGACATCAACTATGATCACCTGCATGCTCTCCTCGCGCATCTGTGCCTACTTCAGCCCGGTCAATAAGTTTAGTGATTACTGTATCTATGTGGAATCAAAGAATGTAATGTTTTTAAATGTAAATAATTTATTAATAAATTAAATTGAAGTTTAAATTGAATCTTTTAACTTTAATTAAAAAAAAAAAATTAGACCCAGAAGAACTTTACCTATTAGAAAAACAATTGTTTTTCTTATATATGCAACAAGCTGGATATAATATAACCCAGAGAACTAAAGAAAAAGCCTTTCTTGGGAAAACCCAATGAAAGATAAATAATAGGGTCAGGCTAAATATTGTCCTTACTTATGTTATAACTGCAGAAACCTGTTTTAATTTTATTAAAATAATATAGTCATAATTATTAAATGCCATCTGTAACTAGACATTCAATAATATTTTCTATGGATGATTTTTTCCGCATCAATGTGTGAAACCGAAGATATGTGAAGTGGATCACAAAAGAAAAAACGACGTAAGACAATATCTTATCTTGGTTGGCGATGGCAACGCATCACTGCATCAAAAGCAAGAGCGGATCCAGCTTTGGCGCCAGCCAGGGGGAGGTCACATAGTCTTGGTCAAATCACAAGAAGTCATAATTTAAATTTGATAATAATAGATACAAGTACAAAATAGGTATTTTAATTTTATGTAAGTACTGTACTTAAAAAAATCTACCTATATTTAAATAACAAAATCAATTTTTCTTTTACGTCTCCCGAATTAGTGGTCCACTTAGGTCATGACGCCCTCCCCTGGATCCGCCCTTGATCCTTATGCCCCTTTTGTGACTTGTCTAATGAAATGCTGTGTTCGCTCATAAGAGTTGGGTATATTTAATGCTTGCTACGCCGGTGTAAGTGGACGTATTATTGTAAAAATGCCTTAAACATTTCAGTAAGAAGCCCGTTGGAATGGAAATTAATTGTAGTGCATCTGTGTATAACCGATATTCGACTACACATACTACTTAGTCTGTGATGTGATGTGATATTGACATTTGACACATTGATGTCATTTGATGTTGTCATTTAGATATTTGACACATGACAGCACACACGCTTTGTTGAAACTTTGATTTATAATTTGAATTGAAATACATCTAGCGATACAAATACTATTTGCTTATATTATGTATTCGTGACTGAATGATAGAATTTTTGCACAAGTTTTCCGTATAATGGCTCAAGATTGTAACTGTAAACATATTATCTACTGGGATGAGTGAGACTGACGACACCGATGTACTGCTCCTCATTCCACCAAACTTTTTTCTCGTGTTTAGCTCTGAATCGGAAGACTCACTGCTGGAGTCATCTAGAACAGTAGTTCATAAGCCACTGTCGTGTACGGCACAGGCTCTCGGAAAGTTATTTAACCAAGTGAACTCCTTAGAATCGCGGTTAGAAAGCTTAGCACTAGAAACGAGTGCTTTATCTAGCGTAAGTTCTCGGAGACGCAACACTTGGGACACGGATAGCTTCGACAGTCGCAGTTTAGATCGTAAGTGTTCTACGTTCCCGCGCCGTCGTCGGAGGAAGTCGTCCAAAAAGAGAAATGTAGATTTGTCTCTCACTAGCTTCGATTCGGCCCTTTCCCAAGCAAAAAGCATTCCTACATTGAATCTCAGACATAACACAAGAAGTAAGGTAGAAACAGTCAATGATTCTCAAAGCATGGATGGTGACATCAGCAGTATTGTGTCAACACCAAGTAAAAAGAATGATAAGTTGTTTCTGCATGAAATAGACGAGTTCCTGAACAAAGTAGAAAGTTACGAGACTCCTGACACTAAGCTCAAATCACAGGATGCTATAAGCACGGACAATGTAATTAAGGCTACAGGAGATTATTTTGCTCAGAAATTGGATTCCAAAAGTGCCTCAGAAGATATTCACCTGCCCAGTGGTAGAACTGTGCCATGTGATGTGTTAGATAAGTACATATATTTAGTGAGGAACAAAGGTGCTATGGAACAACCAGATATGGCTCAACAGAGTAATGTTAGATCAGAAACAAATAATCTGCCACCAGCCATTTATAATAAAGATCCGAAATCTCCCAGCATGAGGAGACTAAACTTTTCTGAAAATAAAGATGTAAACCCAACGTCAACACCTAAACGTCTTACACAAGCTATGAATTATACTGACTCCTTTAAACCATCGTCAAACAAAATCTATGACCGGGCATCAAAAGTTCTGGAACATTATAAATCAAGGAACTATAGTGCACAAAACTCAGTGACGGATAGTGATTTGATGTTGTTAAGGAAAGAGGAATTCAAAATGCCACAAATGAGAGCTTTTGATTCCGATAATAAGGAGGGCATAAGGCTGGCAGCAGTGCAGATGGATTCAATAGACACTGATCTGTTGAGCTTGAGTGAATTGTGGGGAGAGAAAGGAGATAAAGAGAGAACGGAGAGTGGGAAGTTGGAGGAGGAAAGGTTTAAAAGAGAGGTAATTTAATTTAGTAATACAGTTACTTTACTATCAGATTTTTTTAGTTCATTTATATTAAATACTTTAATGTTTAACAGCACTGTGAATCCATAATCCAGCAGCTACAAAAGAAGATTCTAGAACAGCAGGAGAAGATAGCTGTAGCCATGAAGGTAGACAAGGCTAAAGATGCAGCCATCGCCAAGCTAAGAGACGCTTGGCTCAAGCTGACCAGCAGCTTAGACCGTGCTGAGGAGAGACATCGGACGGCATTAGAGAAGATGGTACATGAAGTAGATAACTTTAAAATGGTTGCAGGAGAGGCACAGAAGGTATAGTTTTACTTATTAATCTTATTATGTATGTTTATGTTTTATGTATTTGTATATTTTATAGATTCATGTATTTTATTGTTCTGGAGGACTCTCAGGAAGATGGTAGAAAAAGATTCATCATAAACTAAAATCCGTTTTCCCAAATTATTTCATATTTCATTTTGTTTCTCTCATTAAAAAAAGTGAATAAAAAAATTGCTTACAGAAAACAAACCACTTTGAGACTGAACTGTACAAAGCATTGGACTTAGCCCACGACTACCAAGATAAGTGCAAGCAGTTGACCGCTGAGAAAACAGACTTGCAGACTGCCATGGATAAGACCATTGCTGACAAGGAAGAAGTTATCAGAAGTAAAGATAAGGAGATTGAAGGGTTGAAAGAGAGTTATGAGACAGTGATGAGATTAAATAAACAGTCTACTGATTGTGTCAAGAATTTGGAGGATGCTTTAGAAAAAGTAAGTGGATTTACTGTCTCCCCATTTTAATAACTTGAGTGGTTTAAGAAACCCATAGCATGAAAATGTAATAGATAGTAATAGGGATGTTGACACTTACTGTAAATTAATATAAATTTATGTTAAAAGTATTAAGGGAAACAATCAAAAACCTATAATATTATTCTTTTGTCATAATCAATCCCAGTAAATTAAATATAATTAATTTAAAATGTTAAAAACAGTACTCACTGTCACGTGACCTCAAACGCCATTTTGAGAATATGACGTCATCATTACTTATTTTATATGGAAGTTCAACAAACTTCGATAGACCGATAGTATTGAATATAGTTTAGTGACGTCACATGACGTTTTTGGTGGGAGATTTGATAATGATTTTTATTTATCAATTTTTGTTTTTAAATTGAAGATTATAATTTTTATATTATTTTTTTCGTGAATATTCAGGTTCTATCTATGAAATAAAATTGAAATAAAATTATACCAAGCCAATTTTAGTACATCATGGACTACTTTAAAAATATAATATTTTTTTATGTTGATTCTAACAAATTCGAAAATTCGCAATTACGCAACTCCATTGACCTCAAAAAATGTAGGTCCCTTATTTTTATGTTATTTCGTAACATAATACAACTTTACATAGTACAACATAATACATAGTTCAACTTTTTTTAAATTTTTATTGATTCTCTGTTTTTTCTTCTTGAACTTTACATCTATGATCTAGAACAAAAGTAGTTTAATTATCATGTCATATTGTATTACAAAGCAATTTTTTTTCAGGAGCGATCAGACCATGCCTCAACTAAGGACAAAGTGGATGAACTAAGCGACAAGATCCAATCGCTATCCGACGACTTGTCGCTAGTGGAGCAGGAGAGAGACATCCTGAAGGACAAGGTGAATGAGGAGAGAGCTCGGTGCAACGTGCTAGAGCGGCAGCTGGCTGACATGCAGAACCAGTCTAGTGAACTTCTTAAGAAATATGTGAGTTGTTTGGCTTTTTGTGATCTCATGAATTGGGTAAACTTCCAAAAGAGCTAAAATTAGGCATACAGCTTCGTTTTAAAGCCGTGGGTCTTGAGTTTGATTCACAGCGAGGTAGAAATTTTAATGATGAGTTTAAATTTAATTTCTCGGTCTGGATGTGTCTTTGTGAGTTGTCTATGACACAAGGAGTCGTAGTGTACGGCTATGAGTATGTGTTTTTTGTATCTTCCCCTATCTTTTTTCCCGCGCCACATATTATAATCACACCACATATTCCAGGACTCGCTGGACACAGCCAACAAGACCCTCCACCAGCAGCTCGAGTCCCAGCGATCAGAGCTGAAGAGCCACTACCAGCGCCAGCTGGAGGCGGCGGTGCTGGGCAAGCTGCAGGAGTTCCAGCGCCAGTTGGAAGCCGCGCAGGACGAGCTAGAGACCCGGGCCAGGGCGCGGGAGACGGAGATTGTCGAGGGGTATTGTCGGCAGATGGCCAGGGTTGAGGACCAGTGAGTGGTAGCTTTTTGTAGAATAGGACATTATCCCCCAGTGTATCCATGTCTAACCCCGGAATACTAGGGGTGGTCGCTTCCACAAAAAAACTCGATCGTAGATAGCACACCAATTTATTAACACCACGAACTATGGATGCTACTTAAACGGTCTTTCCTAATGTTCCGGGGTTAAACAAGGTCCTTCGAGCCGGATTTGTTGTATCCGGTTAAACAATCCACATGTTTTTTTATGGTAATAGCCGGCATACGAGTTGATGATTTACCTGATGGTAAGTGGCTATCGTCGCCCATGGACATCAGCAACACCAAAAGCATCTCTGATGCGTTGCCCGTTAATAAAGAGAGAAGCAAAGAAAAGGAAACAAACAAACAAGAAAGCACACCAACTATTTGATGCTAAATGGTCATCTTCTGCTGTTTATATAAAAAAGTGGTTGTCAGTGGAACTTTATGGGACACATCTGTGTTATGACATGGACAATGATGATATCAATGATATCTGATAATTGAATATTTATGTTGCGAGCAAGCATTTAATCATAATGAGGATTAACGCAAAAATGGAGAATGCGGATGTCAGCTGATAGGATTCCTTCATGAATTAACTATGAAAATGTCTGACATAATAATATAAAAAAAGAGTGATCAGTCCAAGATCATATTTAATGTACAGTTCTAAAGTTAAATCTTTCTCTAATTTAAATGTTTATACTTTACAGACATAAATTGGAAGTGGAAGTTCTAGAAGAGAAGCAAAAAGAAGAGATAAAGCTGTACAGGTTGCAGCTTGCTCAGGCTAATGAAAAAAATAGTTTATTAGAGGTAATGCTCTGAGAATAGTTCTTTCCTGCGGGCTTATTATGAACGTTTATAAAACCATTCATGTTCCAGGCAATTCATTTATCGGGCTTTGAACGACGTATGATTGGCTTAAAAGTGTCACGTGACCGGTTTAGTAACACGAATTTGACGTTTACACTGGAACATGGCTGGAATTAAGAATTTTTAATAGATCGCCTGAACTGGGAACAAACTGTCATAATATCCATAGACGAAGTGCAATGCACTTTGTACAGTATAGATTAAAACATACCGATAAAACAGCGATCAAATCGACTGATACTTAAATATTATTGTATTTTCAAAATATTTTTTGAGTGGAGTCTAATATAGTTTTATGGTCAGCCGTAAGACACTTTACCGATGGTTATAAATCAATAATGTCCATCTCAAAAAAGTAAACTTAACAGGAGATGAAGCAAAAACACATTATACTGTTCAATGTTACTGAAAAATTTTATAATACATAAATAACAATTAAGAAATTCTCTTAATTAATTTATTTATTTAACACTTTATTGTACACCAAATAAAATAATACAGCAACAAGTAAACAAGCAAAGCAGACATATGAGGTACAAAAGGCGGTCTTATCGTTACACAGCGATCTCTTCCAGACAACCTTAAGATGCGGAGAGCTGATTAGAATAAGACATAATTATAATTTACATTTACATTTTATTATAATTTACATATTGTATTTACTTTTAAGAGATAGACATTATTGATTTTTAATCATC
Organism: Thymelicus lineola; assembly: GCA_963932265.1. Lineage (NCBI taxonomy): Eukaryota > Metazoa > Arthropoda > Insecta > Lepidoptera > Hesperiidae > Thymelicus > Thymelicus lineola. Next base: position 1,463,135 of record OZ010689.1, read on the forward strand.
GTGATATTAGTATAATACGGGTTCTCACGATATGTTTCATACGCCGATATTTCCATCCAGTAGCAGGAATCGTGGTCTACCTTGCGTTTCAATCGTTTTTAGGGTTCCAGAGAAAAATCGGAACCCTTATAGTTTCGTCATGTCCTTCCGTCCGTCTGTCCGGCCGTCCGTCATTTCATTTCATTTCAAAATATTGAAAAACCCTTTTTTAGGGTAATATGAAACAGGTTAAAATGGGATGATTTTTTATTCTTCACGTACCCTATAGTGGGTATCGTTGAAAAGGTCTTCCAAAAATATTATGGGTCTTCTAAGACCATTTTTGGAATTAGGGGTCCGTTCAAAGTCAAAGTCAAAATATTTTATTCATATAGGTATGCGTTTGCGAAATATTTGGCTTTAAAGTACTAATTTTGGTTAGAGTCAAGTGTCCCCATGCCGGCTAAACGGTTGGAGTTGGACAAGTGAAAAAATTCTCAAAAATAAGTTATATGATGAATTTACAAGGAAAACTATTACGGCTATGTTAACATAAGTAATTAATGAGTAATAGTCGATAAGTAGTAAGAAGACTTACTACTTCGAAGCCCTTCATTGCGCATGGCCTGACACACTTGCCTGGTTTTTTTGAGCTTTGTGGACAATATCCCGACACACATTGTCCACATCATGTCGCACAACACTTGATACTTTTCGACACATCGGTGCTAACTTAAAACTGTCCTCCCTATTAAAATTTTTGGGGAGTGTATTTCGATGGCTTCTCGCACTAGCCGTGGTATGTGGTGGCGTACCGTGGCAATCACCTGAGGGCTGTGAAGCTCGATCCAGTGGTTAGTACCCGATTCGAAATGTTCTGCAACGGCTGATTAATTCCCGTCGTATCGGCGTATAAAATATCGCACCTTTAGAATTGAAGTGGCTTATCTAAGAATTTTAAGAAAATTACTTTTATTTATATATTTATTTAAATTCCACTAGAACGGCTTCACCAATTATACTAATGAATACAATTTACAAATTATACATTGAACGACATAAAAACAGTGAGCGAATATTAGTTCATTGCATAAAAACATGTATTCTATGCCCAATAAATAATAAAAAAATGCCCAATTCTTCAATTACATTTTTGGCGTTTACCAAAAAAAATACGACTTTTGGATACAATTCTAAAGGTGCGACATGTTTTTATATCGTTCAATGTATAATATAAAAGGCATTTTCTTGAAATTCTTAGATAAGCCACTTCAATTCTAAGGCTGCTTTTCCACCAGAGATGTGCTATGTTACGTTGCTATGGACGCGTTTGATATCCACCAATCATATTATTCATTGGTGGAAATCAATCAATTTATTGAACCAATCATATTTATTGGATTTCACATCTTCGCAGCATAGCTGCATAGCACATCTCTGGTGGAAAAGCACCCTAAAGGTGCGATATGTATCGTGAGTATTATACCTACTAAAAATGTGTTCAGTCTACGACAAGTTTAAAATGATCGTTATATTACAATATCTTGGTAATGTTGTGATGTGTGTGTCAGAGCAAGCTGGAGTCGTTCCGGCGGCGGCGCGGCCAGCTCGCCTCGCAGCTGCACGGCGTCATGGAAGCGCAGTGGCGGCAGGCGCTCCGCATCCTGACGCAGGGGCACGGGGGACCCGCGGGGGGACACAGGGACCCACACCGAGACCCCCACCGGGACCCACACCGCGATGGAGGTACTTTTTAACTGACTTCAAAAAAGGAGGAGGTTCTCAATTCGACTGTATTTTTTATGTTTGTTACCTCCGTACTCTGGACTGGGTGAACCGATTTTGATGATTCTTTTTTAATCGAAAGCTGGTGCTTGTCGTGTGGTCCCACATAAATTTGAGCGAGATCTGACAATGGCATCATGTACTTCATTTGAAGTCGGTTCTTTTTTTGTTAAAATTTTAGATTATATAAGTTAATGCTTGACTACAATCCCACCAGATGATAAATGCAGAGGGGTTTTATTAGGTGGTAAAACGCACAAACTTATTTAAAATCTATTCGCTGTTGACTTAAAGACACTTATGTTATAATCGAACAGGAACAAGGGAACTTATTCCAATCTTTCGCCGTTCGCGGTAAGTATGATAAATGACGAAGCTATTCGCGTCATACATACAGAAAGGATTGTTAATGACGAAAGGATGGATACCCGCCCTCTCGTCGGTACTAGCTGTGTTGATGTGTGATAGCACTGATATTGGTGCCAATGTTCAAAATTAAATTTCTTCTGAAAAGTGTGCTGAGGAGATTTTTCTTTTTAGAAAGAAGAAAACCGTTTGAAAGAGAAAAAGAAAATATTCTGAACTGAATTCAACCTAGACGTTGAGACACAAAACTTATTATTATCGTTGTGTGTAGCCGCAACGCCCTTCGCGCACGACTACGCGCCCCCCAAGGAGCCCCCGTGCCCCCTGTACGAGGGGCCCCTCAGAACGGACATGCGCCGGGCCCCTGACCCCCGACACTGCAACTTTGAGGGGCTCAGCGACAGTGAACTACAACAGTACGTCAAACTGGTGAGTTATTGTACAGAATAATAATATTAATAATTAGTATATATGGAAGAAGGTATTATTATATTCTACGGTATTGGTTATTCAATAATATTCCTCTTACTTTGATTGACTTATTCCATATTCTAAATATGTATTTAGTTTTTCTACATGACTTATCGTATGACAGCATCTGTATCGGCCGATCGTTGTAGAACCAAGGTCGCTCGCTGACATATATTTCATATTTAAATAATAACGCAAATAGTATTTATAACTCAATTCTGTAGCTTTACAAGGGTCTTACGCCCCAACTCAGAGTCACTTAATGGTCATTAAAATAGCTCCTTAGTACAGAATTACAATTAGTCACTCCCAGAGTCAGTTAATCGACCGTTATAGGCCCTTAATGGCAATTAAAGTTAATTTTACAAATACCATTACTTAAACTCTACTTAGGATTGATTTTGACGTTCTCAGTTGACATTAGGTTTACAATTTGAGTGATTTCACAAGCAAAATGTCTGTTTTCGCGGATTTCGCCAATTTTATTGAATTTGTTGATTACGCTAGAATGCACAGACATGTGGGGCCAAGGCGATATTTGCGAGATTTCTCTGATCCGTTTAGAACATACTCGGTCCAAGAATTTTATGCACGATACAGCAGAATGTGTAAAAACGGTTATGTTGTCCATACTGGTGCCAGGCCTAACGAAACCAACAAAGAGGGGTTTACCATTTGCAACTCTTTTCGCGGTATTTTACACTCCATCCATATCCTTTAAAAAACGATACAGTTGTTTTGATTACAATTCACAACCTTGGTGCCCCTTATTTATTAACATAAGTTATTATCATATTCGCTAATTTGAAAGTGTAGGTACTTTACATGTACATGATAATATTATATAATAAATAGGTTGGCGATATTAAACAAAATGAAATTTTTCAATTCAATTCAGATTGAAATCAAACCAACAATATAATATTTATCAACATTGAATTGACTGACAATTGACATTTACTGTACAGTGTACTGCCACAGATACTACAGTACTACTAGATATAGTATTGCCAATACATAAAATTGCGAGTTTTTTTATTTTATTTTAAAGAAAAAAGCTACTTTGCAAAGTTCTTAAGTAAGAAAACACAGTAAACGAATTTCTTGTTACTATATTAATATAAATCATCGTTCTAAAAGCACTAAAATAAGTATTATTTTTTATGTGTTCTCAACGTATTTTACATGTGGCTACACTAATACTCTATCGATATGATAATCGATAAGGTTATTAGACGTTGTTCCGCACTAGGGTTACTTAAAGTTAATAAAATGACTCTGAGAGGAATCGATACTTAACATATTTAATGTCAATTAGTTATGGACTCCTTACAGCTAAATAAAGGAACCTTTCTGAGTTGGGGCGTTAGAGGTAATAATTTTTTCACTAATTATTGCTATGCTACCAACGTTGACAAAAGATGATCTTAAACACACATAATTCAGTTAATAAAATGCAAACAATTCTAATATTGAACCATCCACAGCTATTGACGAAGCCAGCGAACTTTAACCTAGAGGATGCAGAGGGTGAGGGGGGGCTGGAGTTCGAGGAGCCCACCAGCGACCGCCCCGAGCGGGGGGACCGCCGGGGGGACAGGGAGCGGGGGGACCGGGGGGCGAAACGCTCGCTCAACACTAACAAGCCACCGTGGAAGGCCTGACACGACGTGACGGGTGTGTGACGTCACACGCACTGTAGCGAGTCATTAACATGTGTGGTGTTGATACAAAGACACTTGTTCATCAATACAACTGATTTAATTCAAGTTAAGCTCCGGCCAGGTGGAAGTTGGCGTGTGTACAGAATCATAGAAATGTCTGCCGCTGAATGGTCGTTTCTTCATTGGCCCAGGTTACACATACAATAATTATTGTCTAATTAGAGACCACTAGGTGTAATAGTGGTTGGATAGGGGTCCACTATTATCAGACTCCGATTGGTCTAGTGGAGGAGAACTGAAACTACTAGTCTTGATGTATATACTATGTGCGTATGGTATCGAATTTGGTATCGAATGATTTTTATTGCCAACCCTGCTTATATTTATACCTCCGGCTACATCATAACACTACCAATTTCATTTATTATTATTTGATTAGCCAATAAAAATGTTTGAATATTTACCAATACAATTTAAGCAATAATAATATTAAAGTAAATGAAATGATGATATTTCACTTCTGGGTTCCTACAATTGACATTCATAGTAATCCCGTCATAATTTGAAGGATTGAGAATTGACAATAATTATTTTATGTGTAACCATGATGTAACCTGAGCCATTGGATGACGAGACTATATCTTATGTTTGTGTTTTGTACACACAAACTGCGGGCGTGCAGCTTAAATGTTCTTACCAGTAAATGTTATAGTGTTAAGTAATGTGTGAAAACATTTTGTACCTGCACCGTGGCAGCATTGAATTATATACATAGCTGTGTCATTGTCGTGTCTTGTGTTGGGATATGAAGTACCGCCCACTAGGCGTCTGGATGCAACACCGCGGAACTGCAATGTCGTTATATATACGTATGTTATTTATGTTATTCATGGAATGATCTAGAAAGATTTGTATTGTAGAATTACCATGACAGCTCAAAAAACAAAAATATTGTAGCTGTTGTTTAAACAAAGTACAAAGTCAGTTGTCTCAAATTTTAAGCAAGTTGACGTGCCTTTTTGAAATGTAAATTGTGAGTCAATATGATTGTTCATGTTTGTTTGTAATGTGATTCTATATTTATATTGTACAAATTGTGAAGTGATGTGAGATTTTATACAGTTTTTTGCATTTTCTACTTTTTTAATATTCCCTCCAACAGTCAATATTTTCTTGTTATTGAATTAATATATTTTTTCTAAAAAAAGTAGTTTTATTTTGTTATTGATCCATTTGTACGGATTTATCCGTGGAAATGTGTATTGTGAGCTCTTTAAACAAGTATTACATGACATCCTCTTAAAATTTGATAATAACTCTGAAATTAGAATTTATGTTGAATCAAAGGGATCAAATAGAAACAAGTTTAAAATATGTAATACAACGATTTATTAATGGAAGTAAATGCGAGTTAGAAATATACAATACAATCTACGCGATAACGATGGCTTGTCGGTTACAGTACACTAAACTAAATAAAAATTTACACTTACATTTATAATAATCACATGGGTTTCATTAAATTTAAGGCAAGATCTTAATTATTATGTTCATGAATATTCGCGGCGAAATCTATAACTTTAACTATATAATTATGTTTTACATTTAAATAAATAGCCATACATAGAAAAATCGCAAAACGAAATATAAAGAAAATCAATAAGTTTTGTTACAGCAGCCTTATTAATACAATAACAATAGCATCAGACATAATTAGAAATATTTTAATATTCGACGCGCGGAACACTTCATAAGCACTGATACAAAACTAGTTTCATTAACATAATATAACTGATATAAAATAAGTATAAACAAATAGATCCCCTGTGCAATCCTTAACACCGAATAACATCAACAACCACAAAACAGGCGTAGCTATAATAATACATTGTTAGTATATACTTACCATATAAACAAATCAAAGAAAATACTAGAGTTCAGAAATATAACAAGGATGGAAGATCATGCTTCACATACACTACAATAGAAATTGACTTCATTGTCGAAATGTGTGTCATACATGCTAGTACGAGTTACTCTCAAACTCTAAATCAATTTTTAATGAAGTCTGTTATTTTTCAAACAATTAACAATAAATCTTAAATCAATGACAAGATGTCCACTTTTTATGTTAGTAACAATATAATACTTTATATCAGGGCGCTTCCTTAAATTGGCGGATTTTCAAACAATTAACGTTCAACCGCTATTTAACCCTGTAAGAGGTGGAATTTTTAAAGATCCTATCACGTTTTTCTTTCACTTGTAAAGTAGGCAGTTATTAAGTAAACCTGTCTGCCAAATTTAGCTTTGTTGCTAAAGGAGTGTGAAGTTTGTAATGTTATTTAAAAACCTGTGATCGTTACATGATAATTTGGTTTAAGACAACGCGGTTGCCTCTTAAATCGCATTTCTTTGGATCGCAACACCAGTCTGGACGGAACTTTACACCACATTGCATGCTTCCATACTCATTATAATTCATTACATCTCAAAATAATCTCATAAAATTTTACTTGGCTCAACATTTTTACAAAATAATTTTTTTTATAAGTTACACCTGATTAATAAAACAACATAAAAATATACAAAATTAATCAATAACTATACACAAATTTCACATTTATATTATTTATTTCTAAGCAATACTTCTGTATTACACTAACAGATGATTAAAATAATATTTGCATTTGAATAAGAGAAAAGAGATTTTTTTTTATAATTCTCATTCATTTAAACATTTTAATTACGAGAATATCAAATGGCTAATGAAAAATCTCAAAGCATTTTCATGCTTTGGAGGTCTCATCATACTGTCTTCGCATCAATTCCGGTAAGAGGCCTTAGGCCTAGGAGCCTAAGATACTCGGATTCCTAATAATTCTTGATTGCCCCTCAGTCAATCAAAAAGTATTATAAGGGTTGAAGGGACTTTGAACCTCATAATTGTGTACGAGTAAACACAACTTCAATGAAATGTTCCCTACACTATACAATTATTATATTCCTATACACAATATAATTAATAACATAATTATAATAGAACAAGGATACAGCGCTAGCGACTCCATTGGGGCTTCAAAATAATATGTAATTTAATTGTTACTTGAAATTGCTATCATAATTACAACTCTAAAGTTTAAACAATAAAGTACAAGATTAACTTCAGAAGCGCCATCTGTCATTTACACGTTAATAACTTTGATCTGTGACGTCGTTATAGTTCTGTATTTGGATACTAGATGGCGAAAGTATTTTGTGGCCATATTATTATTATAGTTAGTGGCAGCGTGGATGGATGAAACAACCTTCTCTATCCTTATTCTATCTCAATAACATTTGCTCAACATGTATTTGTATAACTAGAATAATATAATGATATGAAGTTACCTGAAAGGTACTAAGTTATTTGTTATAGTCGAAGCTAACCATAATTTAATAGCTGTATTTTAATAAATAATTTTGGCTTAAAATTTATTGGCCGATTTTTCCTATTCTAGTATATAATTATTAATTTTCTAGATTTTATTTCTGTTTTTGTATCTATCATCCATATTTTTAACAACATTATGTTTGTAACAACGTTTGAGAAGACAACAAAACTCCATAATATTAATTGCATTTTAATAATTCAGTCGTTCAAATTCTAACAGAAAGCGGATTTAGGTCCATGTAACATTTTATTAGCGTCCACAATTTTGGGATTAAATTATAAGTGAGTACATTTATAATTTTACCTTAACTTTCCTTCTAAATGCTTTATAACTCGGGTTCTATTTGCTGATTTACATAATATTATAATGTTTCGTGACGGTATCTATTTAAAAACGACATGTTATTTCATTTCGCGTATCGTATCACCCAGTCTTGCCAGTCTTCATATTACTAGATTGATGACAAGTTGGGACAATTTAAATTCAAACCACAAACTTCAAAACGGAATCTAGAGTAGTGACTATTATTTATTTATTTATTTAATCTTTTTTGCAAGACCTAAAACAGGTTTTTACAAAGGGCGGACTTAATGCCTTGAGGCATTCTCTACCAGTCAACCCAGGGTGATGGTGAGAAATTGCGGTAGGTAAATTAAATTAAATTAGTTCAGGCGCGTGAACTCCATTTAGACACATGATCAACATTTAGCACCGACAAAACTGTCGATCGAGAAGTCTATCCATGTAATTATACGCTACGTAACTCTGACGCTACCTGGCATATTGTAATACAGTGGTGAGCCATAGTCTAGACCCTGTAGCCTAGTTGGTAGCGACCCTGCCTGCGAAGCGAGGGGTTCCAGGTTCGATTCCCGGCCGAGACAGATATTAATGTGACGGATAAATATTTGTATTTATACAGGGTGTTATTGTGATGTGTTAAGTCCGATTTACACATATTAAGTAGTTAAGTAGATAACTAAATTTTAAGTAAATTAATACGTGTAAACAGACAAATTAGTAACTTTTTAGTTAAAATTTACTTATCCACTTAACTACTTAATACGTGTAAATCGGACTTTATATACATATAATATGTCGTCCATGCCACCCGCGACACAGGTGACAACGTACTGCGATGGTGGTGTGGTGGTATGAGCTAGGCGAGGGCGGAGGCCGGCAGCGAGCTGTGCTTGGGCTTGGCGCGGTGCACGAACACCTTGATGCAGCCGTTGAAGTCGGCGCTCACCAGCACGTGGCCCGTCTGCGAGGACGACACCATGCCGCCCTCCGCGCCCCCCGCGCCCGAGCAACCCTCCGCGCCCACACCCACACCCTGTACACAACACCAGCTCATATTCTAACTTTATTTATACATAGATTATGTATACAAATAGCATAATAGATCAAATCCTGGCAACGCACCTCTAATTTTCTAATTAATATTATGTGCGTATTACAAGTTAATTATCACTTGCTTCGGTTAAGGAAAACATTGTGAGGAGGAGGAACCTGCACACCGGAGAGTTCTCCATTTTCTCCATCCTCCGATCTTGCTGCCACATTGGGGAGTTAACCAATAATTTTAATATAATCGACAGTCGCCCGACACGAGAAAGCAGGAACGTATTCGAAGTGGAAATTTATTATTATATTTACTAGCTTAACTTAGGTCAGTTTTCCCTAACTTTGCTCAACTTCGCTTAACTTTGATCAACTTCGAACAACTCTGCTCAACATCGATCATCGTCCACTTACCGCGTCCTCCCCCGCGGCGGCGGCGGCGCGCGCCTCGCGCTCGGCGATGGTCCGTATCATGTGGTCGGGGTTGGGCGCGAACACGGCGCACGTCACCACCGCGCTGTGCGCCTTGATGCCCTCCCAGAAGTCGTTGCGGTCCCTGCAGGACACGGACACACACACATACACACAACACTGTAGTTATACCGCACTGATAACTGTATAGATACACACAGCAGGAGTTCGGTATCCAGGGTATGGTACAAAAACATATCATAGAGATATTACAGGGTGTTTACATTATTAATAGAGATGGGCCGACTACACATCGACTAGTCGGACAAATCGACTATTCGGCATAAGTTAAATTATGTTGAAGAAACTTAAGACTTTCAGCTCCATCAGGAAGTAATCGGTTCCTTTTATTTTCATAAATATTTGACCACAGTAAGATTTTTTTAAAGATTTAGTTTTTTTTCGGCATTGCCGATTAGTCAGCAAAACCCATAGTCGGCCCATCACTAATTATTAGCAATGTTAAATCATACGTTACGTATATTTAACATACATTCTGTAACACTGTGATTGCCACCAGCGGTCACCCATTCAGTCTTTGCTAGGTTGCTAGCCAAGTGAGGTCGAAACTCAGGATAGTCAGGATCGATATTGGCTTCAACCCATTAATGGCTCACTACTGAGCACGACTCTCCCCTTGAGGAGGCCTAGACTATACGCTACTACGCTGCTCCAGTGCGGGTTGGTGGGGGGGTTAGTGGCCAACCCGAGTGTCGGAAGTTCTGAAACCGCCAGAGGGCCTCCGACATGGATTAACGACTGTTATGATAACAACTGGGACTGACGACTTTACGTGCCCTCCAAAGCACGGAAACGCTCAAGAATTTTTTGCCACTAGCGGTCACCCATCCAACTACCGACCGCGCCCGCTGTTGCTTAACTTTGTCGATCACTTAAGATCGATGCAATCCGCCGGGCATTGAACGCTTTAGGGTTGACATTAAAAAAGGATAATTAAAAAACCCTTACCTCCGAACCGAAGTAAACTTGGAGTAATCATGGCACGTCTTCCATATATAAATACACTGGTTCTCGGACCCGCTGACGATGTATTTCCCATCGTGCGAGAAGGACGCTTTGATCTGACTGGAGACGTTGACGTATCCGCGGTACTTGCAGGAGAGATTCAAGTCGCGCAAGTCGTACAGTCGGATGCGACTGTCGTTCGACGTCACTAGGATCTTGTCGTCATTCGGCATGGGCTCGATGCCGCTGATCTTCCGACCGGTCGAGTTCTTGCCGCGGGTCGACCTGCGAGAGATAAATCGCACCGATTTATTGATTGTTTATCAGAGAATGTTATTTCCTGTCACACATCTTGCAGTATATCATGTAGAATCTGATCAATAGGGATGTTGAATAATTTTAGACTTTTTTTATAGATAGAACCTTAATGTTCACGAAAGAAATATAAAAATAATAATGTTTAATTTAAAATCAAAAACTGATAAACAAAAATCAATATCAAACCCACCAAAAACAACACGTGACGTCACTAACCGATATTCAATACTAGCGGTGTATTGAAGTTCGTTGAATTTGATAAATTTCGATTTAAGAATAATATTTTAGATGTTTAAATGTTACCATTAATTCTTTAAACATAAATTTATATTAATTTACAGTTAGTGTCAACACCCCTATTGTTAAAAGTACAAAAGATAGACACAATGACATAGGATTCCTAATGGTGTTTTAACAGTCAAACGCGCGTTGTACTGGTCCAAAGAATAAAATTAACATTTAATGTTGAATGCAGTTTGAGTCTGTTTATGAAATTTTTAGCAGCCTTCGTTATTCTTCTTATTATAGTATGCACGTACGCAAGCGTGTGTATGTACGTTCGTGAGAGTACGTATGTGTGCGTGCGTGAAACAAAGCTATGCGTACGCGTACGTGTGTTCGTGCATTCGTGTTAGTCTGTATGCGTGAGCGTGTACATGTGTGCGTATGCGTCCGTGCGTGTACAACGTATGTGTACGTTGCGTGCGTGTATGTAGCCAGTCGTATTAGCAGGCCTGGCGCACTCCGCATTTTAGTTATGACGTTACGAGTGCATGCCACGTTCGACATGTCTGGCTAATTCAGAAAATTCATAATGGCTGTCATACGTTCGTAATATATGACACATATTAAATATGACACATATAGTCACTACACTTTCAGATTAATTTTATTCTTTCAAAAAAGACAACCCTGACATTGCCAGAGAGGATTAGCGATAGTGTTAGAAAGGAAGGAAACTCTTTACGCATTTTTGATTAGCGCTGTGCGACCTGAATTACACTTTATTGCGTTGGAGCTAAAATCGCTTTTTATTTAAATGATTTTGCGGAGTTCGCCTTCTGTACTTATTATAAGTACGATTATTTCTTCTGTGGTATTACCTGACGTCGATCTGCGTATGGTATTTGAGCTGGTCGGTGGTGTAGAAGATGCAGCGGCCGTCGTACGTGCCGACCACCGCGAACTTGCCGTTCTGACAGAAGTTGGCCGCCGTTATCAGCTTCGTCTTGCCGTCCACCTCGTTCCACACCGCCACCTACATGGAACCACATAAACTATGATAAATACTATTTTTAAACTCCGACAAAAAAGAGGGGTGTTATAAGTTTGACGTGTCTGTGTATCCATGTTTGTCTGTGGCATCGTAGCCCTCAAATATTTCAAAATTTTAAAGCGACAAACGCACCCTCTGTCTCTCTTAAACACACACACACACACACACACATACACACACACGCACACACACACACACACACACACACACACACATTGTCAATATTATATTTTATCATTATATTATATTTTATTATTATTAAATAAATAAATAAATAAATAAATCATACAATTCATCCGATTTACCGATCCTTTTCTCCGTAAATATTTCAACCAAATATTTCATTAAAATTTAAACCATCATAAATAATCAATATTACAAAATTTTAAAACTTCAAACGCACCCACTCTCTCTCTCACACACACACACACATGGCGACCCACCTTATTGTAAACGCACTGTCCCTTTCTCTCTCCCTCTCACCCACACAGCGACCCACCTTCTTGTCGGGTATATTCCAGAGGCGCAGCTTGCCGTCGAGGCTGCCCGACAGGAAGTAGCGGTCGTCCCGCGGGTGGAACACGATCGCCGTCACGAAGTCGATGTGCTGGAAGCAGCACAGGCACTCGCCTCGCGATATGTGCCATAGCCTGCACAGGGGGGGGGGGGGGGGGGGAGGAGGTGTCAGCTTGTTCCACGAATTGAAATAAAATGATAAATTATTTGCAAAAATGATTAGAGGAATGCAAATTATTTATTAAAACTATTATTTTGTCAAAAAATAGCTTTCAAATTTCCAAAAAAATGGTTGTCTGTAAAGTCGGTTTACGGACGGTAGTTTAACGTGACAACGTCATGACAAAACATTGATGAAGTAGTTCTCGAATATAATATTATCTCTGGAAATTAACTTATAATTAGAAACTTTTATCTTTATACTACAACGCCATCTAGAACTCCTAAACTAAACTATTTTTTCAGCAAGTTCCTTTCTGACTTATTTATTATTTATTTATTTATTCATTAAACAATACTCGCAGTGCTTACAGCATAGCCAAGGCGCACTACGAGCCATACATACAATAACTACTACTAATAATACTTAATTGTGTATATAGTTTTGTTCATAGATGGCGCTTTCTCCATTGTTCGCTCGCTCGCGGAACGCGACAGATGAGTCATGCTTTTTCATGCGTGCGGCCGGCATCGTTTTAATAGGCGTTATCACGTCAAAAAATACTGTTAAAGCCACATTATTGAAGATCGTGTTTTGTGCACTCGACTAAACAACTCAAACCTAAAATTTCAAAACAGAATGCCGTCTAAACGTCGACGCGGCAAAATGTCGCAGCGACAATACCCACGCGTTACATCGCACAAAACAAAATAAAAATATAGGTATATCACCAACCTGACGGTCTTATCCATGGAGCTGGACAGAATGAAATAATTCTTGGACCAACTCAAATCCAACAAGTCGGACGTATGCCCCGCGTACACACAGAAGGGGCGCGGACAGAAGGGCGCGGCGGGGCGCAGGGGGGCGGCCTCGGGGCTCGGCGGGGGCGCCGCCAGCGACGCTAGCGACTCCTGAGAGGGCGTCGGCGAGGACTTCTGTTCTGCGTTGTATTTCGTACGTAAATCCTGGTAACATGGAGTTAGGAGTTATACTGAGTTTAAGAGAAATATAGTTTAAGTTGGCCTGTATAGCTACCACCTTTGAGCATGAGTCAGCCGCCTACCACTCGTCGTGTTCCAGCTGGGGGCTTGAGAGCCAGTTCTGTCTTTCTTTTTCTTCTCTCTTTGGCCAGCAACGCATCAGTGATGCCTTTGATGTTGTTGATGTCCATGGGCAACAATAGCCACTGACCATCAGTGGATCGTCAGCTCGTTTGCCGGCTATTTCCATAAAAAAACCTACTTATTTTGCCGACTGTACAGTACACAGTAACCGACATAGCTCAAAGAATTAGCCGGCTGAAGTGGCAATAGGCTGGCCACATAGTGCGAAGGTCCGATAACCGTTGGAGAAGAAAGGTCCTCGAATGGCGCCCACGTCTCGGAAAAAGGAGCATAGGACGCCCCCCGACCAGGTGGACTGACGACATGAAGAAGACAGCGGACCGCTGGATGCAGAAGGCTCAGGACCGGTCAGGGCGCAAGTTAGGGGAGGCCTATGTACAGCAGTGGACTTTCAAGGGCTGATGGATGGATGGATGGATGGACAGTACACACACCTGAAACATATGATACGCGTCCCGCGTGACCCACACGCGCAGCAGCCGGTCCTGCCCCGCGGTGGCCAGCAGCCGCCCGCACACGCTGAACTTGCAGCACCACACTGCGCCACTGTGCCCGGACCCCATCTCCTGTCACCGGAACCGGAACATTATCACGTAACACATGCACAAAGATAATATTTACAGATATTTTGGCAATACTTTCAACAAAAAACCCACTACGAAAAAAAATGTATGGTTTATGTACGACCAGGAACTTTATATACAACTGGATGGCAAGCTTCAAAGAGGTACCTAAAGAAGGATCACGTGACATTAGAACACTTAGATAAAAGTGTCTAAGTGTTCTAAAGAGAACACTTGACATTAGAAAACTTCGATCAATCATAGGCCTGATTAAAGTTGACCTTAACACCTTATTCCATAGAGACATGTGTAGACAGTCTCATGTAGGCAAGAGGGAAGATACACATTTTCCAGTCAAGGTCCAGTTTTGATTTGAGAACCTAAACTTATTTTTTTTTTCTTTTTCTTAATTGACATACATCAGTGCTGCGTTTTTGGGTTATGTGCATGAGCGTCGATATCCACTTACCATTAGATAGATCTTTAACTAAATAGCTGACAGCTATTTCCATAAAAACATTTATCTATCTGTCTTTGTTACTTGAGAGAAATGCCTCGAGACACCACAGTTACCAACGTGCGACATACCTTTTTTTTTACACAAATAAGTTAATGCTTGACCACAATCCCACCTGATGTAAGTGAAGATGTGGTCTAAGGTGGTGAGCACATTAATTTAGTAAAAGTCTATTCACTCTTTTCTTGAAGACATCCACATAATTATGACACACACCTGAACATATCGCACACATCCATCGAAGTCATACGGCCCCTTGTGCGAGTTAGACGCCTTCAGCTTGATGTTGTGTTCGCCGCGCACATCGTCCGCGATGTCCGCCACGTCCTCCTTGTGACGCGCGTGCGACACTTCTTGTGCTAGCGACTTGGCCGCGTCTACTGTCTTCTTCACCGTACTGCCGAAGAACCGCTTCAGTCTGTCGACACAGTCTTCGTAACTATCTCATATAACACAGGTTAATAAGTTAATGCGTCCGCACGTTCGAAATTCAATGCACATACGTAGTTGTACGTACTATGTGTACGCACGCATGCGTATGAAATTATGAATTTTTGAAATAGACTGGACTATATCTACGCAACGCTTGTTCACAATGCATGTTTGCTCAAACACCCAGACACACACACACAACACACATATATGCACACATACATACATTGGCAAGGATCGGGATTCCTTATAAAAATTATGTCCCTACAAAAAGATACATGTTACACGCATACAAAACACATACACAAAAATTCCAAGTCATCACTATAAACTAGACAACTCACTCGTAAACAGAAACATTTTTTTACATCACTGCAATGCATCCTGTACATCCTAGATATCTAGACGCAACCTCAAATGATCGCAGTTGCATTTAGTCAAAATGTGTACATAAGGGTTACGAGATATTTAAAATGTGGGATTAGTATTGTAATATGCAATAACACGCAATTTATACTAATATCACACTCTTTTGATATTTGGGCTATGACAAAATTAAAATCGGTCACACTCGTCAAAATTATAAAAATACAGATTAAAATAGCTGAATAATGCCAAGCGCTGGATTACATAGTTTATATATATTATATGAATACACATTATGCTCGTAATCAAATCTGCGAAGCTGCAAAATACCGGCTTAAAATGTCAAAAAGTTCAAAACTTCAAATATACCTTAAAAATCAACTGCAAAATACACACAAATACATGGTTTATATGCAAAATGGCATATTAAGATCCTTGGAAGCTGCATTTAGACCTATATAGCGAGTTGCACTAAGTTTGTGTGTTTGCGGGTGCGTATACGTGCATGTTTTGCGTACGCACACGTGTGTTTGTATAATAATATAACTATGTGTAAGTCTGATTCGCCAAACCACTGGTGTATTTGATTATACCTATCTATATTATAACTTTATCTTTGAAGTTCATAGATTATTCTATTGATGTGTTGAGAAGTGCCTTTCGTCATTACTTCTCAATGACAAAGCACCTTTGCGAAACGGTGACAGAAGCAGAAAATGACTACAATATATGATTGTAACGCAATATACGGTCAGTTTGGTCACAAACGTGTGGATATGATAAGTCTAAATGCAGCTTAATCAGAGGCACAAATAAGCGAGATGGATGAGTTATATCAGATACAGTTATTGCGTCGCGGTATCACCTGACGTTAATGTTGTCTTGCGAATGGCACTTCACTAGTTCGGCGCGCAATAGTCTGGACCCACAAAACATCATACATATTATCAAACTGGACAGTATTTTCATAATATACGAGACAACTTTTTAACAGTCACTATTATTTACTTTGCCACACTATTATTTAATTGGGATGGGATGTATATGATCGGATCCCGATATGATTTTATTTCAAAAAGGCAAGTCTTTAGTAAATAAAGACATATCCCCCCGTATGGGAATAAATTAAATGGGAAAAAGTTAGGTTTAAGTATGGACCTAACAAGTTCGGATTCGGAGTACAACTTTGATTACATGTTCTCACTGACACGAACCTTAGAACTATAAGTTTGTATAGACTGATTCCAGTGTGATTAGACGGTAGCTAAAGGAGAGTAAAGGTATTTTATTATTACTATTTACATTATTATTATTACTTACTTCTCAGTCTTCCTCTTGATACCAGTGGTCTGTCGGTCCGTGGACTCCCGCTTGGTCTCCTTCGCTTCCACTTCATCTCCGATGGCGCACACACTTTCACTCTCCTCGTCCGTTTCTCTGGAGATAATATTTAATTTAATAAATAACTTAACATAATAATATCGTTCAATCCGAACGAAAGAAATCGTTAAATAATATTTTGAACAATTTTGCAGGCTAAAAAACATTTCTTGGTTTCTTTATTAATTTTTCTATTCTTGGTTTTTAAGAAATTTTCTATTCTTGAGTTATAAAATAATTATTAATATGTATAACATAGTAGATAACTTGAAAATATGATAATTTGAAATTCCGTTGTATGAATTTCAAATTATCATACTTTCAAGTTATCTACTATGTTATACAAATAACTTACAAGCGAGTACACAACACAATACGTCTACGTACAGATAACAGGATAACAAACAAGCTTTTATAGATATTGTAAATAAAATCAGCTTAAAATATACGTACAGCATACAAGCTACAAAATACCCCACACTGATTAAAACAAAAAACGAAATCGAAGCATCTGAGACGGTTAAGTTATAATTAGAAAATACCAAATGTTCAGCGTGTGTATCTTTTTATAAAAAATATCATATAACAAACACCATAAGAATTTCTACAAAGAATTCGTATTTTTGTCCCGATTGATATCTCTGTGTAACACTTTTATTCTAATAAAATACATTATGGTATACATAAAATGACTGAATCAAATAAAATAATATCATAATCATAATAATACAATTACTTCAAGCAACCATACCAAAAATATTGTACATACATTTTTTAACTTGACATAGAGAATTAGATTCACTTTACAAAAAAAAAAATGTATAATTTGTCGGTGTAAAGCAAAATACAAAACAATATTAATTATACGCGTAAGTGTTTCTTTTTTACTTTAGCCCTCTTACAGCCTCTTCAAATTCCATCTATCCATAATTGTAGCAATAGTTAAATTGAAAGATTATGTATGTTATTATCATTTATTATTATCAGTAGTTTCTGAGATTAGCGCGTTCAACCAAACAAACAAACTCTTCAGCTTTATAATATTAGTATAGATTATGGATAGATAGGTTACTGAAACAGCGTTAGCGGACAATACCATGTGGGGTAGTGTTTATGCAATACTACGGCAAGCTACACACACAGACACAGAGCCGCGAGCACTGAGCGATCGCAGCGCCACTGATCCTACCCGCTTTTACAATTAACTCATTCTTAATACAGAATAATAGGCGCTATAATGTATACTCGTATATGGTTAGACGACCGGACCAGGCAATGGATTTTTTTTATATAATTAAGATATTAGTAGATTCATGTTGATAACCCAAGTATTTTTAGATAAGTGAAACAAATAAGGTGGCTGTGTCATGCCGCCATTGTTTGAAGTATCAAAAAATAAAAATAAATCGAATAATGTAATATGGGTATCAAATTAAAGAGCTCACCATAAGCATTTCAAAGAGGTATATTCATGATAGTTTTTTTTGATAGTTTTTGATTTTATTAATATTGCTATAGCTGAGTATTTTTAGAATAGTAAATTTTAAATCACTAAAAATATGGATGCGTTGCCCAGTTTAGTCAACCATCCGAGTATACTGTTGATCAGTGGCTGGATAAGGATAAGAATAAGGAAAGTGGATAAGGCTTCATACATTTTCCTAAAATCAGAAACTTTGTTATAAATTGCTATCCAGAAAGCTATGTTAACTTTTTTTAGTAATACAGAAATGTATCTATCTATACGTAAAGAGAAAACATTGGTACCCATTTTTAAAAGTCATACAGGCACGTAGGAGTATAAGATCGGTATAGTTAAACTTTACACGGATACCAAGTGTAAATAGTAGAAACGTTTCGACAATATGAATTGGAGGCCAATTTCGACCGCGGATCTTAATTCACTAGTATCTGGTTAGGAAAATGTATTAAGCCTTATGTCCCTGCCATATCTGCGTCCTAACGGGTTAAGAACAACGCTATGCAGGTGTGGCCAACAGTTAAGTCCGGTTTATACGTGTTAAGTAGACAACTAAATTTTAAGTGAATAATTTTTAACGCGTCCAAACGTAATCATATAGTAAAGCTCTTTGGTTCATACAATTCTTCACAACCTACTTAACAACTTATGCATTTTACTTAATTTTAACTAAAAAGCGCCTGTCCAAACGTGTTAAGTGATAAGCCCTGCCCACCTACTTAACAGAAAAAATAGAAAATTTTCTAAATTACTTGTTTACTTGCGAACTAATTTAGTTATCTACTCAATACGTACTCTCTACTTAATACGTGTAAACCGAAAATTAGCGTGGTCGTATTCATTGTAACTAATGGTTGTACGACACATTAGTATTGTAATCCTGTTGACCACACCAGCGACCTAACGCAGATGCGGCAGGGGTGTCTGCGGCCCAGTGCTCGGGGTGCAAGCATAGTAAGTGGCGCCACCTAGTGCTGATACTGAGGGCGGATATCGCCGGCTGCAGGGCCGGGGGGCGCCGCAGCAGACTGCAGTGCGACAGGGACAGGCGCTTGCGCCACAGCCGCGACTTCTCCGCACTGCCACAGAGTACTTACATCCTCAATACCGGTATATTGCGATACCGGTATATATTGCGATACCGGTATATATTGCGATACCGGTTCTATACTTTGGAAAGTTTGTTGAAACCAATTCACCAGAATAAGATATTTTCTAAGCTATCATTAATTGTAGAAGTTAGGAAGTAATAAATGTTTATATGAGTTCATGCGAAATTAAATAGTGCACCTTAAGAATAAATACTATAGAATTACATAATGTGAGATATGTGTAACCAATCGATGTGCAATCACTTTTGCCCCTCTAATATCGATAAATCGATCCCATTATAATGTAATACTGGCTGATTAGACTTATTTGTAAACACGTGTAAAATACTAAACACAAAACCAAATTACAAGAGCATAGCTTCACACAATGTTTAAGACAAAATTAACTTTTTACAATTTTGAATGATAGTACGCCAGTTAACAAACATATATTATGATAAAAATCATGCATCTCTATTGTTATGTGCACATACATGCATTCTATATAAGATACATATAACTAACAGCCCCATTACATCCACCGATGTCCACAGTACAAATACCCACACTACGTGAGTTATATGACAGAGACAGAAATAGACAATTGTAGACGACTAAAGGCGAAATATGAGACACAAAAATATTATTTGATTGGAGAATTGCAAATGACCTAACTTATTGCAATGACTTAGCCCTGAGAGATTTATTATTGTAAAACAGTATTCAGTCATTTGTTATTAATGATGACATCGCGCAAGGATTTTAAACGATGTGTAGAATTTTTATGACAAACCTAAAATTTTTACACTAACGAAATTTAGGATTATTGTGTTCTTAACGCCACGATAAAGATTTAAAGTAATGTAGTAACATAATTTTACCACAAATATAATAGAAAGTGACAATTACAGACACGTTAAGGCAAAGGTTTACAACATATATTCCATTTAATATCCCTAGTTATATCAATACAAACTAACTGCACTATACCTCAAAGTTAGACCCGCGCCTTGTAGCTCTATCAGTAAAAATATATAAAAATATTGTTTATTTTATTGCAGTAATAATCTACGAAAGATGGAGCTTAGAAAATTAATAGTTTATGGAATATTTTGCCGTATTTGGCTCTGGACTCCGTCTACAGTTTTTCAACCGAAAAATTCAAGACCAAATATCTCCTTTCCCTGTTATAAGAATTTTATCAGTGAGAGGTAGACATGGATGTATCTTAACGTTTACGTTTATACACTCAATCCCTATGTCAATCTATGACATTCCCCCATGCAAAATACTATACCATATAGAATAATCTACGAGAGTCAAATATGTAATATCACTACTGATACTTTATATCATATGTGCAAAAGTCATGTGTTCATAGAAAAAAGTGATCAGTTCACAAAAGTTGAACAAGAAATCGCAGTAAGTAATACGTTCAACCGAAAAATTAGATTAATAAACACGTCTCAAACCCGCATGCGTTAATACATTATATCGACCA
Organism: Thymelicus lineola; assembly: GCA_963932265.1. Classification (NCBI taxonomy): domain Eukaryota; kingdom Metazoa; phylum Arthropoda; class Insecta; order Lepidoptera; family Hesperiidae; genus Thymelicus; species Thymelicus lineola. Next base: position 1,484,342 of record OZ010689.1, read on the forward strand.
CGCGAAATGTTTATCGAAGTGAAATTTTTTATCGGTATTGGGAGAAAATTTTGTACGATACAAAAACCCTGGCCAAATGCATTTGGCTTGACATGCATGTCAGACCACGCACAATGTTTGTAACTTCATCGCCTATTACTCACTAACTATTTATGCTAACATAGCTGTGATAGTTTTCCTTTTAAATTGACCATAATACCACTGCTTTGAAATTTCACACGTCTAATATGTAACATTAGCTGGCAGGGGAAATATAAAAACGCAAACAAACCGTTAAATCGAAAAATGGTCTGTGCAGACTTAATAATATTTTTGAATGAGCTTTTTAACGATACCCCACACTACGAGCTAAACTAAAAAAAAAATCATCCCCACTTTAGCTGTGCCCTAAAAAAATGTTTTTCAAGATTTTATTCTACCACTTTGTTAACTTAACAAATGTGTTGAGCTCAGCCCAATGAAACGACGATATCCAACAGCTACTTTATTATACTTTTCCACAAGATAAATCTTATTACTAAAATTAGGTTCTAATACTACTAACTTCCAGGGAGACATGACTTTTGCAACCGACCGTTCAGGCCAAATGTCGAAAGACGAATGAATCGCGTTCAGTGCTCTTTGCTCTAATGTCATCAATATCGATATCATCAATACTGACTGACGTTGAATCGATACATCAATACTAACTGACGGAGACCGATGACAGTTACATTATGCTGCATAAGTCAATTACCATACTGATATTCACAATAGATAAGCAAGGAGGATGCATTGCACTGTAATTATATAATAGTACGCTAACAGCTCGGCCATCTGACTATTCGTACGTCCTCGTACGTGATCTCAAAAATATTAATAAATACATTGAAATTGTACAGTCATCAAATCTTCATAGTAGTATTATGATGATATGTTAATAAACTTGCTTTACCTACCTACATACTTAATACATTGATGTCAGTTCTAAGATACCTCTATGTCATTTATATTATAACGTTTTTCAATCTATTCATAACTAATTGCATGAATACAAATTTTGATTATTAAAGTTATGGACTTGCAGTAATAATAATACAATGACAATTTCTATGTCTTTAAAGTAAACATTACTCATGTAAAAAAAAAAATTACATTGTTTGCTCTGGTCAGCATTATGCCAATATATTAATCAATGTAACATATTCAAACATTTTAGCAGCTGTATACAATAGTCTTCCAGTTACTAAGTTAGGGTAATCACAATCAAATATTTCAATTATTTCGATATCATTCACTTTCAATAACAGAAATTTTCTTCTAGTCAGTTTAATTCCCATCAGTTAAAATACTGAAATGAAAATTCTACCGCGTAAACTTTCCATGTTAAAAAATTGTTTTAAATTTATACCAAAATTTTGAATTTTGTCTACACAATACAAGGCAAATTTATGGTTTACATTTTAATGTGAGCAGGTAATTACGATTTGTGTAATGTTAGATATGGCCATACCAAGGCTATACACTATTCTTTGGATTGTGACTACCCGAACTAGCAAAACCTTCCTTACATCTTTAAATTGTCTAGTGCCTAATGTCACGATAGACAGTACCTAGATTATCATCGGCTTTGAGAGAAAAATACATTATACTTAGCCTATGCAAGTTAGGGTAGGCCAGGAGAAAAAAGCCGGAGGAAAAAAACTCCCAGTACTCTTTTAAAAAAAGTCAAAGTAACAGTACATTAACAGTTATGTTATCATACCCAGACGGTTTCAGGTCGTGTTTAACCTTGCTGCGTGGTACATCTTGAACTTCTGCTTCTCCTTCCATTGTTCTCTTCTCTAATCAGTCTCATCTCTTGGCTCATACTTGGCCCACTAGGTCCCATCTTAGCTCATTCTTATTCTCATTTTTCTATTCTCATTCTCAGCCGTTGCTCTAGCTCACCGTCTGAAGATTTAGTGGGCCATCTAGATTCGGTCGTCACTCAAGCTCACCGCCCGAACCGTGCATCTTTACTCTTATGACTCAAGCTTTTCAGTCGTGGTTTTCTCTCAACAGTGGCATCTGTGTATCTACCTCCGGGCACTGATGTACTCACATCGAATCTGAAACTTATTACTGTATAAGTGTGAATTCATACTTTAAGACAAAAGACCAAGATAAGCTCTATGACAAATGAAGATGGAGAATACTGTCACGTTATTATTAGGATGCTAAGGTTGCTAGGAATCAATTAATGTAATTATTTCCACATTTACATAACAATGTAGGTATGTATTGCGATGACTAAGTTGTTTGAGTTTAATAGATATTTGTTTATCTAGACTAGTGACTGCACGCGGCTACGCTCGCATGGATTTTTTCGCTGAAATAAAGCAGTTTAAATACAATAAATCTTAACAGAAGCAAAATCGGCGCGAAGATTGGATAAGGAGAGGAGTGGGTAAAATATGACAAAGCAACGGTCGACATTTCGTGGAGTGACTGCACTTTTCTTCAATTTTTATTCAGTTATTACTAACATTATTGTAGAAGCAATTAAAATGATTCAATTATACCTTACTTTTTCTCATTGTCGTCTTATGGATCAGTCCATCGTCATTACCTATTCATAAACGCTTAATAAACAATATTTCAACCAATGTAATGTTTTTTCATTATCATTGTCCCTAAGAGTAAAAGAAATAAAACATTTTATAAGCCGTGTATAACTTGGCTTGTTTTTATAAATAAGGAGGGATAATTTAGTCATAGTTCAGAGTCATAGTTTACATTCATAATTCAGTTATAGTTCGTAGTCGTAGTTCATAGACATACACATAGGCTTTACAATATACTTGATTTTATAAAGATAAAAGATATCATATTTTGCTTCAGAATAAGTGTGTTACATAATAAAATAAACCCCATTCTCAAAATAACTTGTTACCATTGACTTTGTTATGATGAGTCAGTCAGTCGGACACGAACGAATATTTTGTGTGTATATAAAATACAATATAAAATGAACAAGATTTCAAAATTTCATTAACAAACTCAAAAACGCTTAAAAACGACCAATAATCCGGAACCTTTATTTATAATCCACATCCAGTGCCAATGATTTACCTCTCGATGGTTCGTGTCTCAATACTGACTATTCATTTGACGTTTAGAAAGATCGCTTCATACTAGAGGGAAGTACTTAGTTCTTAAACTTACCGAAGATGCCCGTCCACCCGGGCAGCAATCTACTGCCCGGTAACCAGCCAAGTAATATCACAAAGGTTTCCACAATTGCAAGGGAAAATATATCTGAATGACATCCTCCACCCCAGACCATGTTTAAATTCCTTTTAATCGTTAAAACATATTGAATAAAACTCGCCGTGATGAATCCCCCCTTCGACAGGAAGACAGCAAACATATTTACCAAATATTAATGAACATTGTGTAGGTATTCCCATCCATTCAACAATGACTCGAGTCTCGTATAATCTATCTATATCTATATTACTATAATAAAAGTCAAAGTGTGTCTGTCCGGGCATCACATAAAAACCCTTGAACGGATTTCGATGAAAATTGGTAAAGTCGTTACTGATACCTTGGGTCATATTTTAGAAAAATTTTCATCCCGGAAAATTAAAAGGTTTCCCGGAAAAACAGGATAAAAGTTTCAATAACTTAAAACATAATTTCCGTATGCAAAGCTGCGGGCAACAGCTAGTAAGTATTTAAGTTTGATACTCTAAAGTTTCACACCACATACAAATGCATACACGACATACACGGGATAGACACACACGTGCCATACATACATCATATCACACATACAGATCACCAATTTTATATTGCTTCAGGAAATGTTATGTGGGATTCGGTAAACTTACAGTAATAGTGACACTTCATCATCTGTTTGGAGTCATACGTCAGACCCACTATATATCAGGATTCAGGTCACAGAAAAACTATCGCCGTCTATAATTTGCCTGATGCCTCAGTGATTCGCAACATCGCTACTTATCGTATCAAAACTCTTCTAGCTAAAACCTGGAACTAATCAAACATTCACAGAATTTAATTTCACTTATAAGTTGTGTGCCCAGATGAGTCTGTATTGCAAGAACACAACGAATAAATTTTACTTGTATGTTTATAGACATATTTTTTTTTACTAGCTGAATCTGCCGCAACACGTATACCTACTTAGCCGCCTATTTTCATTCACCATCCTGAAAAATCGCTTTACTTCAGAGATATAATCTTTCCTTATTTTATTTATGGAACTAACTAGTCCTACGACATAACAAATATATTGCTTTGTACTAGACAATATTTGTACCTATGCCTAATACAGGCTAAGTGCTTTAATGTACTTAATGCAAATAAATAAATTGAATTGAATAGAATTGAATTGTAAGGGTTTTTAATACAACGTTAGGTACATAATTATTTATATTTCACAATGAACAACTTCTTGATAAATGATTTCAGACTTTAGCTGAAGTCAGACACTCTCGAGCTTCAGTATTATGTATTCATTATCATAATATCATGTCATACCACATCATCATATCATATCACATCATAATACGATTATAATGACGACAACATTATTATCGTCATTATAATCATACACATAACAAAACGGTAATTTTTGTCTGTTTGTATTGTAGTAAGTTTGGGTTAACATCTAATGTCTGTTTTATTTCAGACGTCGGTTCACTCAATCCAAAATATACCGGTCAATTTAAATAATAACTTCCATACATTTACTCAAGTGTGGTTACCGAAACGTTTATCGATGACAAAAGAGGAGGTTATCAATTCGTCGCGAATAATTCACTATCTTTAAACTATCACGAATATCTTAGACAAAAAAAAAGACAAATTCGTTCATACGGTTCCTAAAATTTAGATATCTATAAGACTAACAAACCAGCCGTAGCGAGTTTGGGGCAATTATTCCTTGTCCTGAAGTGAACTTATAGTAGGTACCTCCTACAGTATGTACTTGTAAAGCAGCAAAGGAGTACCTTAATATAGCCTATTACTTTCGAGTTAAAGACTTCCCAACGTATCTAATTTATAACATAACTCGAATGATGTACCTTACAATGGTGGAAGAATTTTTCAAGTACACCCTTATGCCTTAGTCCCGAAGATCCTTTACACAAAATCGTGCTTCTTTCTTTAGCAAAGATTTACATATTTTTAATCACAATTAACCAAATCTACAAGTGAAAGAATATTCAGAGTTAGTTCAGCAGTTCCAGAGATTACTTTTCACAAATGAACTTGCGAACACGAGAACTTACAAACTTTACGTCTTTATAATATTTGTATCCCGATCGCATCGCGTGTCGCGTATTTGTGTGTTGCACCGCCGCAACGAGCAATGATGATAAGTTAGGAATAAGCGCGTTTTCCAAGGTACCCATAGGACCTGAGTGTGAAGACGAGAATGTGGCGTCTACCGTAAGCAAATACCAAAGTAATATTAATTGCGCACTAAAAGGTGCACCAAATTTATTTTAGGAAATAGCCATTCATTGTTTACGTTCAGCCTCGATGTTAAACTATCTTTGAGGATATGAATTACGTCAGAGTCCCGACCGCAGACCGGGAGTCGCTTGTCATAATAAAATCTGTTCACATTTGTAGTTCCTACTTATAATAATCTGCTCCTCATCATGATAATCTCACTCACTGTCACTAGTTAACGGTTTAGGTTCGTTTCGTTTAGTGTGTTAATTTTCTCATATTATACATAATACATCTCACCTCTAATACAGTTTGATAATTTTATTATCGTTACCTAGTAACAATATCAATGGAATTAAGAAGAACATATTCTGAAGTAGCTGTCTAATACCGTTATAGTCAATAGTTATTGTTCAACATAAACCTCAATTCAAATTCAATAAAACAGTTGTAACCTTCAAACATATCAAATAGTTATCTAAGCTCACCTACTAAAAACTCTTAAGTAAATCTTACCAGTTACAAGCCTCCATTTAGTTTTACCTGTTATGTGCCCAATTCAAGTTCAATAAAACAGTTGTAACCTCAAACATTTCAAATAGTTATCTAAGCTCGCCTACTAAAAACTCTTAAGTAAGTCTTACCATGTGTCCAATTCAAATTCAATAAGACAGTTTTAACCTCAAACATTTCAAATAGTTATCTAAGCTCACCTACTAAAAACTCTTAAGTACATCTTACCAGTTATAAGCTTCCATTTAGTTTTACCTGTTCTGTGTCTGTAAACAGATTCTGTCCAATTCAGATTAAGTCAATTGACTCTTCTCCGTATCCAGTCGATCTGAAATGTGGCACACATGTTGGGTTATCACGATAATGTATTTTTATGGTAAAGATGTCCTGACCTGACACTACGTCCCTCACAATTGGCTCCAGCCGAGGAGCTCCATAACGAGTAACAGAGATTAAATTCCAAATGCACATCATAGGGTTGGCCTCAACAGTAGAACTCCACATCGTTGAATACACTATAAAAGCGTGTTTTTTTGCATAATTATTATTTCTACCTACTAAGTTCTTCTAGTACCTATCCAATTCACGTCACCAGGTGAGTATAAGGTACTGTAATGTAATTGGACTCACTTATTTTCAATACAATAAAATTGAACTCGTAACTCAGTCTACCGCTCAAAAAATGACGTGCATAAGTGCACCAGCGACGACTACATGAATAAAACATTTTGACTTTGACTTTGAAAAGATATACCATGGACACTATGGAGTCACTATGTCGGTAGATATGATCATAAAAAATATTTTGTTACTACCCACACTGAATTTACTTACAACAAAATATAAGGAGTTATTGCACAGGTTTAATGTATTCTAGTGTGACGATTGTGTTTTATAAGAAACTTGTGGATACCTGGCGTTTGTCACAACTTTAAAAACTGTATGGAAAAAGTAAAAAAAATCGACTTCATGGATGGACTGCATCATCGTGGACTATCTTCGCATTATTGCCTTTCAAATGAAACCAGCCAAGCACATCGGTTGTATGGTTTCAGAGTCCAGAAGGGCATAACCACAATATTTCTTGTATTTTACATATAGCTAGATAAAGTTTATAAACCAAAATATCGGAGAACTTTCTAGGACCAAGCCAACGCACTCGAAGAGTGCTCGTAATAATGGCAGAATAATTTCTCTGTCCATCTCTTGATCCCATCATTAGTCCATCGTAATCAAGCCGAAACTGCCATACTGTTGTATTGCATTGGGTGACCTGCAGTTTTACATGCTGAAAAGACTTACATTAAATTTGACCAAAGGATTAATACAATTATAGTGTCAACCTAAATAGAACGGTTTGAAATGAAATTGCAGCGTGATTATTCAAATTATATACACAAAGGACCAACGTAATGTTGTAATATTCTACGAAATCACCACATAATATTTTCAAATATTTCAAAAATAAATATATAATAAAATGCTTTATTTAGTCTTTAATTTTCAGTAGTCTTATTGCATTCGCGGGTAGTGATCGTTCTCAGTAGGTATTGGTGTTTTCATTGTTGGCCTTGAAGGAACTTAATCACTCATAATAAAAAACCTATGACTATCTACATCTTTGTAACTTAAAGTTTAAATATACTCGTTTACTTAATATTTTCCTTTCCTTAGGACGAGGATGACCATGCATTGCAAATATATGTACTATTCCACACCCATTTCTTCTAGGTTATACGGTCAACTGTGCTCAGTAAACCCTTTACGATGTCGTAACTACTTAATATCAATTCTCGGGTAGACAAAATGGTTGAAGCGCAAGCAGAACAAGAAAAGAAAAAAGTAAAAAAAAACATCATCGAGTCTTTTTCTTGTTTCGGGGCGTGTCTTGGCACGTGACACATAGCATGTGGAATCAAGCAGAAAAGAGAGAAAAAAAAATTATTATAATTTATAATACATGCATAATAAACTCACTTTCTTCGGGGCGTGTCTTCTGATCTCACTTCTGAGATGTTGAGCTCAGCCCAATGAAACGACGATATCCAACAGCTACTTTATTATACTTTTCCACAAGATAAATCTTATTACTAAAATTAGGTTCTAATACTACTAACTTCCAGGGAGACATGACTTTTGCAACCGACCGTTCAGGCCAAATGTCGAAAGACGAATGAATCGCGTTCAGTGCTCTTTGCTCTAATGTCATCAATATCGATATCATCAATACTGACTGACGTTGAATCGATACATCAATACTAACTGACGGAGACCGATGACAGTTACATTATGCTGCATAAGTCAATTACCATACTGATATTCACAATAGATAAGCAAGGAGGATGCATTGCACTGTAATTATATAATAGTACGCTAACAAATGTACACCACAAACAAACTAGCAGACGGTCACGTCATAATAATTTAGTGAGATAACATCACACGTAGTTGTATGTGTGTGCATGCATGTATAGTCCGTGTTTTAGAAGAGTTTTAATTGAGTAAACAATTTTACAGTGTGTTTTTATCGAAATTAGGCCAACACAACATGAAAGAATTTAAAGTCCAATAATCATTTAATTCCAAAACGAATTTATACTTAATATTTTTTTAAATATTAAAATTAAAATTTAAATAAAAAAGTATTACCAAGATTGTTTACCAAATAAGACTAGTCTAAGAGCTCGCACAGACAGAAAGAGTTCAGCAGTTCTGAGTTCTTCATTCTGTGTTCCGCGTTCTTTTTAAAGTTTGCAACTCTATAGCGCTGCACAGAGAGCACGCAGTCAGATTGAACGCTTGCATTCTATTCCCAGAAATACAAAGAACGCGAAACGCAGAACGAAGAACTCAGAACGGCTGAACTCTGTCTGCGCGGGCTCTAAAACAATAGTGTGTGTGTGTGTGTGTGTGTGTGTGTGTGTGTGTGTGTGTGTGTGTGTGCGCGCGCGCGATATATGTGTGTGTGAGAGTGAGTGCGTTGTATGTGAGTGCGTTGTGTTGTGTGTGTATGTGAGTGAGTGAGTGCGTTGTGCGTGCGTGCGTACGTGCGTGCGTGCGTGCGTGCACGTACCTGGCGGTGTCGTCGTCGTTGGCGCGGCCGATGTACTCGGAGGTGAGCCGCATGATCTGCAGGCTGAGCGGGTTGATGCACTGCGGCAGCTTGTGCTCCGCCACGCTCAGCGGCATGCGCTCTCCTGGGGAACAACTCACTAACTCATCGGAAGTCACTCTTCAAAGGACGACACGACAACGACATTATCAAGCGTGTTGTGGTTATGTTGTCAAATGAAGTAACGCCCGTTCGTATAATAACAATCCGCTTTATTGTACACAAAAATTGTATCTGGTTATAAAATGTATAATACAGAACTTAGTACAATAGGCGGACTTATTATACTTAATTTATCAATCCCTTTCAGACAACCTATTTTGCTAAAGCGAAGTGAATAACTATAATTTCTTATTATGATTCCTATCCAGAGGCTTCTTGGTTCTAGTGTAGTTGTCATAAATTAGGAGTACCTACTCCGCAGATTTATCACGAGACTGTAACAGAATACTTCTGTTCGACCTTCTCCACTCATAAAGTGTTTGTTACCTGATTAGAATAAAACATAGTGTTTAACCATTATAGCTACGTGGTCCCGGTACCTGTGTCCAAGTTGAGCACGGTGACCTGCTCCAGGATCTCGATGTCGGACAGCTGGTGGCCGGAGGAGGAGCGCGTGCGCAGCGCCGGCCCGCCCTGCGGCGAGTCGCCCGCCGACCGCCGCCGCGCGCGCGTCGTCTCACACCGTCTGCTGACGTTACACGTGCACATATTATGTACAGTCAGCAAAACAATTAGGTATACAGGGCATGATTCTAAAACCTTCTATGATTACTGATATTACAGATTGTTTGTGTTGTTAACAATGTTAAAAGATATCTGCAATATTTAATATTACATATTGTTTACATTATTATCAATGTAAACAACAATAACAACAACGACAATAATGACAATGACAATAATGGCAATAATGACAATAATGACAATAATGACAACAATGACAATATTGTTGACATTATTGTGAAAATAATGTAAACAATATTTAATTTTAAACATATTACACATACAGAAATCACTATATTCATTATATTCATTAAGCAAACTTCATCGCTATTTTCTTCATTTCTTTCTTCATTCATTTTCGTATTTTTTACCAAGTCAGAAGCCTTCGAGCGGCATGAAAACTTCCGCCACTTGGGTTGACCACTAACACCTCCACCAATGCGCACTGGAGCAGCATGGAGTATGGTTTAAGACTCCTCAAGAGGACAGACCAGTGCTCCTACTGGACCAATAATGAGTTGACACCTTATTGCAATGGTAAGGGTGCTTTTCCACCAGAGATGTGGTATGTTACGTTGAAATCAATTAATTTATTGAACCAATCATATTTATTGAATTTCACATCTTCGCAGCATAGCTACATAGCACATCTCTGGTGGAAAAGCACCCTAACTATACCAACACGGTACTGGTAGGATACCTGGTGGTAGATCCTAAGCTAGAAGTGCCGGTGGCGGCGGCGCGCCCCTCGCTGTGCGTGCGAGAACCGCCCGCGCCCCCCGCACCCCCCGCCCCCCTCGCCTTCTCCTCGTCCTGAGGCCGCACTACGTATTCACCTGTAGTATACAATAAGTAACAAAACTTGGTATAAAATACAATTTTCGACTCCACTAATTTTATCGTATTATCATTTATCAACTCACTCATGTCGTCACCAGGAGAACAGAACAACAATACAAAGCACTATACTAAACGACAACACTCAAAATGGGGTCCCATGACGTTTTTTTGCTTATTGGGACTTTGGGACAAATAGAAGTATAAAACTTATTTTGAATGTAAAACTTATATTTCAATAAAAAATGCAAAAAATAAAAATAAAATTTTAAGTAAAAATGCAGAAATAAATGTATTTTTTTTCAAACCGTAGTTTCAAATTAAAGGGACAGTTTTGAATCAGAAGGAATTGATTATCCTAATCACAGTATAAATAAATAATTAATAATAAACGCTTACACACTCATACAAAGTATGATGGCATTGTAGTGTGTATGTATAATAGTGTATCGTTGATGTCAATGTATGTTGTACCTGTGTATATAATCCATCACATATAACCATGTATATCCTAAAATAAAGGAGAGTATTATTTGGGCAGTCGTGCCTATCATTTCCTCTACCTAAAGCAAGCGGGTATAAGCAGAAGCTGGCTGGCAGTCTCTCTGAATAGCGTGCAAAATGTCGAGCTCACCAGATGAAGATATTTTTCTGCGAAATGTCGATCTCATTAGACGAAGATATTTTTCTGAAGATGCGATTATCGGCGCTGGTTTACCACAAAGTATAGACACTGCCTGCGCCGACTACCTGCGCAGACCAGTTCTGATACACGCTGGTAGATCGGCGCTGGTAGCCAGCTTTCTACGTGAATACGCACTTATACGTACCTTTAACGGCCTCCTTGATATCGAGCGTGGAGTTAGCGGCGTGCGGCGCGCGCGTCCCGTGCGGCGCGTGCGTCCCGTGCGGTGCGTGCGTCCCGTGCGGCGTGTGCGCCGCGCCCCGCTCGCTCGGCCGCGATTCGTGCACCGATAGTGATGACAACTCCGCTAACATATAACATCAACTCATCTAATTATATGTATAACGTTGCATACGTAACGTGATACATGTAATTGACGGGACGTGGAAGGGGCATAAATATAAGTGCGTGCCCCGTTCCTGTCCCATCCATGCCTCCGTGACGTATGCGCTATCGTTTACATTTAATCCAGATCCAATTTTACGATGTATAAATAATCCCTAAAATTCTTATATTTTTATATCCCATCAAAATCTCATTTTTATAAAAAATATACGAAAAATGTGATTAACAGATAAAATACAAATTTAAAAATTTGAAATTGCACCTGGAAAGTTATGCTGTGACTTGTCAACTTATCCAAACATTTACTAAACAACCAGTGTAAGTTGACCCACGCGACCAACAAACAAGAGCTCACCGTATCTCGCCTGCGACAGCTCCAGCGAGTCCTGGAACTCCCGGGTCAGCGACTCGATGGTGCTGGCCGGGCTCGGCAGCGCCATGGACTGGTTCAGCGCGTTCGATAGCGGAGGCTACAGGATAATAAATAACTTGTTTTCAGTTATTTCTACGCACACATTACACTGTATGGTTTATGTTCGAGGTTAAGCGACAAATGAAAGTTTTGGGTAGAATTGGTTTTTTAATGTCGAGGGATGCCGTGCCGCCAGTGAGCATAGGCCCTAATCCTTACGTATACGCTGTGCGTATACGTATAAAAATAAATCTGGCGTGGTTCTGTCGCCTTACGACGCTTCAGTCAGTTTTGTTGTTTTTTTATGATGGGAGCAGACTAAGACTAGGGGCAAACGGGTCACCTGATGGTAAGTGACAACCGTCGCCCATGGACATTAGCAACACAGGGAGCGTCACCAACGCGTTGCCGGCCTAGAAGAAAGTGATGGACCCGCTACTTGACGGACCCTATGTCATAACATAGAGGGAACACCGATGTAGGAAGTTCGTTCCACAGTTTACACGTGCGAGGTCCAAAATACGTCCAAAGATCAATCTATCGGTACAGAAGTGGGCGGATCTACCTGCCACCCGTGTAGGTTGTCTACACGCACACACACACACACACACACACACACACGCACACACACACACACACACGCACACACACACACACAGTCACCTCTACTAGCAGCGAGTCCAACTGCGGCTTGTCCGGTCTCCGCACCGAGTAGCGCAGCTCGTCCGTGTCGGTGGTGCACACGGACACGTTGTCGCCGTCCGTCGTCGACAGCGACTGCGACCCGTGCAGCTTGTCTATACACACACAGACACACACATACCATTATGTTACATTGTTAGATACCATAATGTTCCTGCTATAACTTGTTCCGAGCGCTTTGAGAAATTACGCAGGTGTGCCCAGCAGCTAGCGCGCAGAAAGGGGCGTGGCCGTGTTCATTCCATTACTAATGGATTTGCGACACATCAAAGGATTGTAATTCTGTTGGCCACATCTGCGGCTTAACGCGTTAAGTAAGGCGCATTCCGCACCCGCAACAGTAGAGTTCGCTACTTCCGCGCTACTAAAAGTAGCTGTAGGCATTCTTATTTACGAAAGTTTACAATATTTTTTAAAACATAAGTCAGCCTAGCTAATGTGAATATTACAGGGTCACTTGTTATCACTTTACCTACTAACTTATCGGCTTACTTAAACGGCCGTTATACACACATATCACCATATACACACAATGCACTGTGTAAGCTATTACAATTAACGCGTCTACTTCCGACAACGTTCGCTTTTATTCTTGTTGTGTGTTTCAGATGATAGTCAACCTGTATTTGTTATTCATGAATTCATGTATTGTCGCAGATGGCACAGCTAGTTAGCTCACACTCCAGCTGTGTATAGCTAATTACATATGTTGAAATAACGATTTTTTTATGCCACTTAAAGTCCTCCGACATGGCTAAGCTGCAGCCTAAAGATAACAACATAGCTAATGAATAATGATAACAACCGACAGTTTTGCGTATCCGTCACTCTCGAACAAAATTCGAGCGCTAATGGTGCGATGTCGCAATATTTAACTTTTTAAAACGGCCAATAAAAATTGTAAAACTTTTTAGTATAAGTGATATGAATACATTATTTTGAGTATTTTGTCTATAAATCGTGATTGAAAAAGTTAAACTTAAACCTCTACTTCTATTTTTAACCGACTTCAACAAAAGGAGGAAGTTCTCAATTCGACTATATTTTTTTATGTTTGTTACCTCCGTACTTTGGACTGGGTGAACTGATTTTGATGATTCTTTTTTTATCCGAAAGCTGGTGCTTGTCGTGTGGTCCCACATAAATTTGAACGAGATCTGACAGTGGCATCCATGTCAAAAGCTTATAAGTCTTAAATTTGCATTAAGTATGTGCGTGATAAATGGACGAATAACTCAATATCACGTCAACCGATTTCGATAATTCTTTTTTTATCCGAAAGCTGGTGCTTGTCGTGTGGTCCCACATAAATTTGAACGAGATCTGACAGTGGCATCCATGTCAAAAGCTTATAAGTCTTAAATTTGCATTAAGTATGTGCGTGATAAATGGACGAATAACTCAATATCACGTCAACCGATTTCGATAATTCTTTTTTTAACCGAAAGCTGGTGCTTGTCGTGTGGTCCCTCATAAATTTGAGCGAGATCATGTACTTCATTTGAAGTCGGTTCTTTTTTTGTTAAAATTTTTCTAGTATGCTACAAGAATGTAAATATCTACAGTATCACTCACTGCGTTTCTTCTTCCTGGGCGGCGCGACGGGCACAGCGTGGGCCACGCTGGCGCGCGGCTCGGACGCGCCCGACACGGCCACGATGGCGGCCGGCGAGCCGCGGCTCTGCTTCAGGCTGTTGGCCTTCGTGCTCGCTATCACGTCCGGTTCCGCCATCGCGAGCACTGTCCAAACAGTTTTATATCAATCACGCAATGATACTATATACAAGATATGCCAAGACGGCGCTGAAATTATGTCAGTCGAATTTAGACAAGTGTAGCGATTTTAATTCAGACAGTTGATGAGTGAGGCCGTCTAGCTGTCTTTTTCACTATTATGGTTTTAGTAGTGCCATCCCTTTTACATAATTTACCAATGTTATAGTGATTGATGTAGTGAAACAAAAGATAAACGTGTGTGTTGTAGCTCGGTCGGAACAGATTTTTTGGTTGATTTGTAAGGGCATAACGAATTACGTAATTAAATGTAATTTTAAATTTGTATAATCTGGAATCAGGGATCTTCTCATATACTACGGATGGTCACGAAGGGGGGGAGGGGGGTAGAAATTTGGAAAAAATGGGTCACGTGGTTTTGGTATGTTCCCTTCACATACGTTTTTTGAATGTGTTGAACACACAGACACGCACATGCCACAGACACACACAAATACATAAACACACACACACACACACAAACACACACACGCACACAGGCACGCACGCACACAAGAATGCATGCCGGACACAAACCGTAACTTAGCTTAGTATTTAAGTTTCTCATTTTAAGTGATGTAAAAATCTTATGGGAAATAAAGTTCTTTAAACCGAAACCGCTACCCATTTTATCACTTCCCTCATAATTCCTTTTAGCGCGCTAACTGTTGGCCACAGCTGCGTAACCAGTATAGTATTCTTAAAGCGTATGGCAGAGAGCAGGGACATAAGAATGTTAAGGTCGATGCATACGTAACGTGGACGGGATGGGGACGGGATGGGGACGGGACGTGGACGGGGCATAAATATACGTGCGTGCCCCGTTCCCATCCCGTCCGTGCCTCCGTGTCGAATGCGCTATCGTTTACATTTTCTTTTTTTTTATAGCCTGAAGGGCAGACGAAAAAGCATACGGGCCACCTGATGGGTCGCCTATGGACATGAGCAATACCAGAGGAATCGCCAATGCAACGCCGGCCCTGAAGGAGAACTCTTTTCACACCTTTTTCTATGTAACGATGTTTCCAAAATTTCACGTCCCGTCCCGTCCGGGGTAAAAACACGTTACGTATGCATCGACCTTTAGTATGGTATGGTATAAAGACATACAAACCAGTCTGAGTGCGGGTGTCGCCGGCGGCCGTGTCGTCGGACACCGTGGACGGCTCCCGGGACGACGCCGACTGGTGCGCGAGGGGCGCCGACGCTTCTCGAATGTTCGCTGTACAACCAAAAACCTGTGTTTAGCACTGGCCGTTTCTTCATTGGATGCAAAGATATTTTACTATAGATATGTTATGTTCATACATTGCAAGGTTCAGTTTTTGATGACAACTTTTGACTGAATTATTCAAAGGAAGCTGTCAAATTTCATAATGCAATCGCTACAACTGACTTAATTTGACTGTCTTAATTTCAACGCCCTCTTGGCATATCTAACTCTTTTTATACATACAATATCATTGATTGGATGACACGATAACGACACATTTTTACTGCAGTTATTATCGTTAACGTTACTTACGATGCGATTCTGCAGCTCCGCTGAGGATTCTCCCAATCCGTCCCAAAGATGTCATACTTTGCAGGCTCATAGTATCATGAGATATAATCCTGAAACAATACCTTGATATTACTGACCAATTATTTAAACACAACCATGTTTACCCGGCCCAGCCAAAAATTATAAAATCTTGTATCTTATTTTTATTGGTTTATTTCATTTCGTCGATTATTATAATACCATTTAGAATATTTAAAAATATCTGCTGATAAAAGGCAAAATTATATAAATAACGTTGTAAAAGTCGAAGATATTTTTATAGTAAAGGTTTATAAAAATAAATCAAAAGAAACATATTAAAAATAAATTATGGATTTCAATCAAAGAATATTAAAAAAACGAATTAATAAAACTTAGTAAAATTATAAATGACCAACATAAAATCATTACAGAAAAATAAAAAAAAAGGTTGTCAGAAGTGGGATTCGAACCCACGCCCACAGAAGTGGACTGCGACCTGAACGCAGCGCCTTAGACCGCTCGGCCATCCTGACTTATTTAATAGGCTCCAAAATATGCGACGCTATCAATAGATTGACGGGCGCGTTGGCAGTTTTCCACTCAAAAGTAAATTCAGTAGGTATAGCGAGTATCTATACGTAATTTGTAAGGGCGAGCGCGCACTAGTAACATCATCTATTTGGTCAACGGTTTTGTTGGTCAGGGAGTCAATATGAAGTATCAGCCGATAGTAAAGGCAGGTAAAGGTAGTCAAGGCGTCGCCCGCGGAAGGGTGGTTTCACAAAACAAAATCACAAACCATACAGATAAAAATTTATTACTAAACAAATCCGATACAAAATTTTCGGATAATTTTGAATAGAGGCTGAGTCAAAACGACAAGATTTTTGTTTCTTTATTGTCTAATCTTTTTACATATTATATTTATTTTACTTTTAAAATTCCTTAGAATTCTCATAACCTTTACCGAAACTATCCGAAACTAATGTGATACATTAGAATAATCAGCGAAATCATTTAGATTTCATATCTATAATCGTATTCGACGGCTTTACATGTCCTCAGAAGCACGGAAACGCTCAAGAATTTTTTGCCACCAGCGGTCACCCATCCAAGGATCGACGCAAGCGGCAGGGCTATGAATGCTTCGGTTGTCAATATAAGATAACAGTCGTTAAGCTATGTCGGTTTGAAAACTTCCGACACTCGGGTTGGCCTCTAACCCCTCTACCAATCTGCACTGGTGCAGCGTGGTGGACTCTAGGCCTCTTCAGGAGGAGGACAGACTATCATTCTAATACCCATATCCGAAATTCATATCCATAACATCCTTATTCCTCGATAACCAGTACAAGTTATCTTACTTGAAAGGGTGTTCAAGCGCATAGCTGTGGGGGTCGCTGGAGACCCCGGCGTCGGGCTCGTCCTCTTCATCCGTCTGCATGCAGCGCCGCAGCTCCTGGAACCGCCTGCGACCCTGCACCACCTGTGGGTGGGCAGACAATACAGTGTTCATGATAGAATGATAGCTGTTTTATGAACAACTAGCACTCTAGTGTTTTTCAGGATAATAATTATTTAGATCATGGTCTATCTGTTTGCTAAATTTCATCAAAATCCGTTCAGTAATTTTGCATTTAAGAGTAACAAACAAACATCCATCCATCCTTACAAACTTTCACACTTGCAAGCTCTGCATATAAAAGATGTTTAAAGAAAATCATAGCTGAGTTTAATGCTATTAGATGCGGGAAGAGATTGAGACTTTCACTGCCTGCAAAATGAAGAGAAAAACCTACATGTGCACTCATTCCATGCCAGCTGCAAAAATGCTTATAGCCTGTAGCTCATATAGCCAAAGAACTTTTACTAATAGGATAATAAAAGTATGGTTACTTTAATGTTTTGTATAGTTTAATATGTACGAGTATAAAGTTGTAATGTATAATGCTAAGAGAACCTTATTAAATCTAGCAGCAGCACAAACTCACATTTGAAAGTTTGTGATTTTAAGCTTCACCATAAAGTGTAATTCAAGTTGCACAGTAAAAAATTGCCTCTCTTTCTAACACTATCTGTTATCCTCTCTAGCAATGTGAGGGTTGTCTTTAAGGTTAAAATAATTAATCTGAAAGTTAAATTACCAGTTACATGACCATGCTACTTTTATGAACAAATGATGTTTCAAATAAATCTAGGCTAGGTAAGTAGGTACTTACTTGATATTATGTAGATCAGAAAACTATTTTATTTAACAATGTCTGCATAGGTACTTAAACCTTAGAAGATGGCCATATGACATTATGTTAGTGTGTAGGTACTAACTTACCTTGTCCATGAAACAAATATTAACTTTTAGATGTTAGGTAAGTATGTGTATCAAATCTGAAATGGCATATGACAAAAAACATGAGATTTGGATCCTTGTTGTTGTTTAGGCAGTGGAATGAGATGCAATATGCTTTTACATACATTTTAGTTAATATTGGGAGCGTAACGCAGCGGTGTCAGTGACAACTAACGTGTAGCATGTGTGATGACGTTGTAGATGATGTGATAGATTACAACTGTGAGCCTTTATGAATTGGACTGAATTGGCCCCACATGTTGAACGCTGACTGTACTTGTAACTTCATATCTAAAGTGCGGAGTCCACCAGGGTTGCTATTTACCATTAATGTTAAACACGGTTTCATACTTACATTTTTAACACTATTCCTCTCATCCTGTGCAGGAGTGACTTCAGTGACTACAGTAGTTATTGTTGCTGGTTGGCCAGCATCACCATTTCTTGTGACAGCTGTTTTATCCTTGTCTATTGAGTGTGTGCTCTCTGTCAGACTTATGCTTTTACTTAATGATGATCTCCTGAAAATAGGATCAATAATTTGCATTACAAATAGTCATGAAATTATATAGAACTCAAGCACAGCATTATACATTCATGTCATTGAATGCATTGTCAATTGCATTTAAAATGTAATTCTGTATAACATTTCAAATGAGTGCGATTGTCATTAACCCTAGAAGCCCAATCATATTTCACTGGCTATAAAGCCCAATCATACGTAATAATGACGTGTAAAAATAAAATCGCTCTATTTTCTATTTTTTTTTAGTTATGATCTCTTTGAAGGGATTAGTTTTTAAAAATACAGTTTTTATTAATAAATAAAATGCTTTTTAGGATAATATCCTCTTTATTAACACAATAATTGTACTTTTATAGAATCATAGCAAATAAATTAACAAAAACTTAAACATTGTTTCTTTTTCTTATAATTATGATTTCTTACAAAAAATCAACTAGTTTTAAACTTTTTTCAAAAATTTAATCAATTAGTAATAATACTTTATCAGTCTCATAGAAAAAAACAGCCTTCATAGACAGTCTTGACAAATATCAATATTGTGTTCTCCGCATATGGCCTTTTTGCATTTGCAACACTGCGCTTTGGTCATCCGCCTTTTCTTATATGAACAAAATCCGCAATAGCGTCGTTTCTTTAGTTCTGGCTCATCATGACTAGTTTCTGGAGATGCTGGTACCACATTTTTTAAAACATTTGTGATATTGTCACGTAGAGTCCTCTTCAAAGTGGGCGCCTCCAGTCGTTTTTGCATCCAAGGTGCAGTCAAGTCCGTGCTTAATTTTTTCATAAAATTTTTGCGGCTCATTGGTTTTTCCTTTTTAGTTAGCTTATTATGACAGTATATGATATAGGAGTTCACAAAAGCCATATTTAACATTCCGTAAAATACCGCCATTGGCCATCTATTTGTCTTCCTGTTACTGGACATGTAACTACACATCTGATCGAAGGAATCAACGCCACCTTTCGTTTGGTTATAAAACAATATCATATCTGGTTTTCCGTTACTTTCATTTATTACGGCATTTTCATCACATGACGATAATAAAAATACCATTTTTGACGGCTTTGGTTTATAGGAGACCAATGTCAAAGGGCCATCGAAGCAATACATTGAAGATCCTACCGGCCTTGAACGAGTATTTTTTATCTCTTCTGGTATTTCTCTTTTATTTGATCTGATGGTTCCTACTATTGTTAGGTTGTATGGAGTCTGGAGCATGTTTTTAGCTAATGGGACCGACGTAAACCAGTTGTCACAAGTAACATTTCTGTTTGTTCCGTGTACTGTTTTAGTCAACTCTTTGACGAAAAACTCGCCTAATGGTAGACCATTTGTCTGCGTACTTTTACCAAGGTAAGGTATGGCATCTATCATGTACTTTGTTGAAGCGTCACACATCATGGGGAATTTTATCCCATATTTATTGGGTTTATTGGGTATGTACATGCGGAATGGACAACGGCCGCGGAAACCTAACAATTGCTCATCTACAGTCAAGTTACTGCCAGGTACGTAGTTCAATCTGCATTGATTGATAAAAATCTCCCATATTTTTCTCACCGGTACAAAAGCATCATTACTACGAAGAGTTGGCCGCAGTGATTTATCGTCCATTCTCAAACTTCTAAGAAGAAATTCAAATCTCTCACGGCTCATTACCGATACATACCGGGTGCCAGAGAATGAAGCGTCAAACAACTCATCAGTTGAGAGGTGGTTATCTTTCATAACAGCAGTCAGAGTGAGTATTCCAATTAACGACCAGACCTCCATTGCATTTGTATCCCTGTAGCTTGCAGAAATTTCTTTCAAATTTTGTCGTTTTATTATCATCTCCACGTTTGTCCACTTGACTATTTCATCAACTATTTCGTCTTTTATAAAAAGTTGAAAACATAGCAAAGGGTCAACAACATTGCGACACATTCGCGTTGGTCCTCTATTTGTACGTATAATATTGATAGCAGAAGTCCTTCCCGTCGTACGTCCCTTTGTAGTTGACCATACATGGTTATTTTTTCCACGTATTGACCGCTGAGGCAATACAATAATTCTGTGTGAAGTCGATGAAGCTACCCCGAGATTAGGCGATTCCGGAGAAGCAGCATGGTCTTCAGGGTCGTCTTGTCTACTTGTAGGGCTTGTATCCTCAATGAAGTCGACCATCGCGTCTTCGTTATCACTCATGACATCATCTTCAATCAAACAATCTTCTTGCTCGGAGTCCGAATCCAGCGGAGAATAATCGTCATCATTTTCTAATATTGAAGCTATTTCGTCATCGTGTAGATGTTGGCGGGACGCCATCTTGTATTCAACCTAAAATAAATAGTATACTATGAGTAATATGCCTAAAGAAAACAATAAACTCAAATACATCACAACAATAAGAAATTGGAAACAATTACAATAGTTACGCAAAGCCTAATTATACGTCGAAATGACGTGCAACGTCTTCATTGCAACAAAATGGCGGAACTTACCGAGATGACGCAACCGTGTCCTGCGAGGTCTTGACGGCTACTGAGTTGGTTCGGGAGTTCGAAGCGATCCGATGGTAAACGTGAAAGAGACAGAGCTATTTCGCCGCGGTGTACGTCTTATTTACGTAGATTGGGCTTCTAGAGTTAACAAAAATGATATAATCTAATTACAAAATACTAGAGAACAAAATAAAATAATGTACTATTTGATCAAAGTTCTCTGAAATAAAAATGTATTATATTTTCTGGTAGTAGTAGTAGTAGTAAAACTGTTTCAAACATTTACATGTCAATCGGTAAATTCAAATTAGTTCCCCCTCAGTGGAGACAGTCATTATAAACTTCCTATGTTACTAGCCAAGGACGTATTGCAAACCAAACATCTGTTTAAATCTATGAAATACACTCATCAAAACATCTTTGTTTTCATATTTAAAACGAAGTACACACTTTCAAAATAGCTTCCTAGCTGTAGCAAGTTGTTGTAAACACAAAATAAATAAAAAAAAGTAAAGCAAAAACGCGTGAATATGAAAGAATACTTACTTTGATCCCTTTATGGGCGTGAACTCCTCAGCATCGTAAAACTCCTCAGAATCGGTGCTATCACCCATTGCAACTTAACACATATATCAAATTCACTGAGAATATCCACAAGGATGATATTTACATCATAGAATCTAGTTATTTACAATTGAAAGTTTAGATAAACGCTCAACCATTTTTACAATATTTGACACTTCACAGCTGACAGCTGTCAATGCATTCAGCATTGACAGTTTGACATTTTAACAGAGTGGAGACAGCTGGAACCATGGATATATTACTCGAACTGGATACATGATTTGCTGAGTTCAATTAACCTTGCGCACTGCAGCGCCACCTATTATTAATGGGTTTTTACGGACACTTTTCATACACAGAGATGACTCTCCTTTCCTCTATACTGCATGGTTCCTTGGTTCTAGCCATGGATATATTACTCTAACTGGGTACTTAACTTCGTAGACCTAACCTGAAGACGGATGACGTCACAACGGAATGACCAATACCGTAAAACAAATCTCCAATTTCATAAGTAAAGACCTTATTAGTCATGCACGCACTCATGTAAGTACAAAATGCCGATATTTAATTTGTGCCCACACTGTCCACTGCCCAGATAAATAAATTATTTTCAGCAGCTCAAATTGTGAATTGTTAATGATCTGATAGAACAGGTACGTATTAGACTTAATCAAATCTTGAGGGCTTTTTCTAATAATAAAAATCTGAGTAAAAATCTTTTGTTTTTACCATTAGGAAACGGAAAAGAGGTGAGTAAAACTATTTATATTACCCCTAGGTACTTATATTATTAAGTTTTTTTTTCGAATTGCAATGTCCTTAAATATCCATCTTACCTTTTGATGCGATTACAAAACACAGTACTTTTGTAAAAGTGATAACGAATTAATGAAACATAAATTCAAATAAAGAATTAAAATCAGTTATCACTGATCACCATACACGTTAATTTGTCAAAGAGGAGAAGAAATGAAGAAATAAACTCCTCAGCACATCTTTAGTACCTAAATCCCTTACTTGAGTGAAACTGGTTGCGGAGCTGATCATTTGCATGAAAACTAAGTAGGTATAGCTGGCTGCTAGTTTATAATAAATTCAAAGAAATAGCCAAGTATAGCTATTTCTATTAATTTATTAGTTATCATCAATCAGTGTTATTTATCAGTCAGTAAATTTGAAAAGCTCAATTTGGACTGCCTGGTTTTTTCAAAATCGAATTTATTAGATATAGATTATTCATTTGAGTTTATTATACTTAGCAGCATTTAGTGGAAATGTTATCTATGGAGGTCCTGGCGGGACCCAGCCAATGAATTATAAAAAGTCAGCGGGAGTGGACCGGTTTTGTCTTTATAATGTGCGACATAGTTGATACGGTGTCGGACATGTTATTGTATCCTTTCAGGAGCGCGTAGAGCGCATTACGTTTATGTTCCTACGCTGTAATCTAAATCTAGCGTAGTTTAATCAGAACTTAAATGTACTAAAAGAAAGCCTGAAAATCCCAAATTAAGTAGGTAATAATTTAAACAAAGTTTTTCATCTAGGTTTATTAGGATATCTCTGTGCGCCACGCAGTCTGAAACTGGTCAGAGAGGCCGTGTCGCACCCTCGGTCAATGGCTGGTGTCAGGTGTCAGGTGTCTCTCGGCCACAAGGTTACGGGTTTCGGGTTTAGGCGAGACACACCTGCAGTGACCGTGACGGCTGCTGCTCAAACAATGCGCTATAAGACCTGATTATTAACAATAAAACTCCTGAAAAGCGTCCTTCTGTAACTGCGATACGATCTATATTCACGTGATAAGCGGCTGGCAGAAATGGGACACTATGTACTTTTAAGCTATTATTTATAACACAAAAAGATATAGGGGTTTTGATAGTGCTAGGATTTATAATTATGTAAAACCGTTAAAACCGTCGTAGAGCATTAAAAACCGTTGTGTTGAGTTTTGCTATAATATAAAATATGCAAGCAGAAAGCAACGCCCTCTGATACATAGGTATTAAACACGAAAGAAACACATCCTATAGAAATACGATAACACAGTGTTGTTTCTTATTTTTCAGGCTTGTAAGTATTGTTACGAGTATTTGTTAATTATAGCTAGGTACCTACTCTCTTAGCTCAACTACAGGAAATCTGTTCCAAAAATCCCTTTAGGTAACTCCCGTAAACGGATTTTCCCCTCTATTTATTTCATGCCCGTAACCAAGAGGAAAATCACATTCCTACCTATGAAATCATTGAATTGAAGTATAATGTCATAGAACAGACATCTCGAACAAAATGTGTGTCCCGCCTGGGAGGTTCGATTTTCATAATTTAGCCCCGGTTTTCCTTTCAAATCGAACGAATCCATTGAAGATTGAAGCCAAGAGGCGCCAATGCATTGGAACATACATGGTGTTCGCGGTGTCGGTTCTATAAGCTAGTAATAATACTTCAATGTATGAAATATGTTTTTTTTTGTCAGCAGATATCTAGTACCTAAGTATTTGAAACCACACTTTAAGGTAGCCTGCCCTTAACATCGCCAATAATCACTAAGTGTAAAACCATTGTAAATTTAAATTGAAACCATTCAGTTCAAGATAAGTTTAGAAATCTGGAAGTTGCCTTCAATTAAATAAACCGGAAGTTTTCTCTAGGTCATTCGTTTTGGGAAATACGCGCTACCGCCTCTTAGTCATCTGGTCACATGAAACGGTGACTAGTCGATAAGATTTCAGCATCGCAGGCAACCGAATAGATGGACTACGTCATGATGAGTGGTCATTACCACCTATGGCCATCCGTTATGAGAGCATCTTTGATGCATCCAGTTAAAGAAGCCGTTAATTAACCTATTAACTGGCTACTCTAGCTAGTGGCTCCTAATTGTTAATTAAAAATTATTAAAAATAAATATAAATGTTATTAAATAGAGGGCAAAGCGAAATCAACCATGAAGGGTCCATCCATCCATCCATCCATCCAGTGACCACCATGCACTATGACAATGGAAGCTGGTTTGTTTTTGGTGGATTAAACGATTCATTCCTGAAATCCCAAGAAGAAGAATACAAAAGGCCCTACTAGCTTCACTTACCATTAGGTGGATCGCCAGCTAAATCTACCATATCTAAGACCCTAACGCCCCAACTCAGTTACTAACGGTGACTTAAATCGCTCTTTAGTACAGAATTTCTATGGTGATTCTTTACTAAGGAGCGATAAAACTAACTGTTATAGTGACTCTTGAGTTGGGGCGTAAGACCATAAGCCTAACACCTAAACAAGCACATAAGCACATATAATTTGGCATACTTGAATTCAGCCTTTCTGCAACATTTTATTTCGGTAAGTATATTTTATGCAGTACTAACATCTGTGATCTTTTATTATAGTTACTTAGTAGTTATTATCTTAATTGGTGCAGGTAGACTCTAGCGATTCAATTTGGTCGTCTTCATCGAAACCTGCAAGTCATAATTAAGCGTTTGGATTACATCCTAATCTAAGTCAATAGGTACGCGCTAGTTTTAGCAATAAAATTATAACCCAGCAAGTCACTTGCATTGTTTTTTAGTAACTTCAACATTGGTCTAATATTTATCAAATATCAATCCTGATAATGGGATCCGTGAGGAGTTGATGGAACTCTTCATACACTGAAGGCAGCGTGGTGGAGCATGGAGGAAAGTGTTTAAATTGGCCAATGGGTTGAAGCTACTCAAGTCATGTTCAGCGATAATTCTAGTGGTCCTTTTTCGAAGATTGTTTCTTTGAATAAAATATAATGAATAACAATGAAAAATTTTTTGATGAACAGAATGTCATTTGATTTGATATCTGTTGGCAAGTCATTGTGTCATAGCACAACTCATATAGTGGTGACTGAGAGATTAGCAATAGCAAGTCATTTGGTTACGCCTAATGGTCATAGCACACATATCAACTCGTAAACGGAACGTAAACGTATCAACTCTTGCATGTCAGTATTCTTTGTATGAAACTCCCTAGTGTAAAGCACACTTATCGGATTCGTAACGTAACCGCCTCGCCTCGAGACAAGCTCACGAACCGCGGTACG
Source organism: Thymelicus lineola (assembly GCA_963932265.1). Taxonomy (NCBI): domain Eukaryota; kingdom Metazoa; phylum Arthropoda; class Insecta; order Lepidoptera; family Hesperiidae; genus Thymelicus; species Thymelicus lineola. The sequence continues at coordinate 1,510,425 of OZ010689.1, forward strand.
GTGCGTGGACGGCTTGCCGTACCCGCGCTTACGTCTCACCGTACGCTATCCGTCGACTTTCCGTTTCCTCGTGCACGCCCTGCGCCGCGGCTACCGCTGCGTCGGCGAACTGTTGTCATTCATTCCGTCAACCAGCGGCCGGCGAGCCGTAAGCGCGGCGTCGCCTAGCCGTAAGCGCGGCGTCGCCTAGCCGTAAGCGCGGCGTCGCCTAGCCGTAGCCGAGCTTACGTTAGGTTAACGGCGAGGCGATCCGGTGCCGATCCCTTTCCGAGTTGATATGTGCGCTACGACCATAACAGTGATTGGGCGATTTACGTTTCAATCAAGGTTACTCGGCAGAATTCGGCCATTAATCAGTTAGTTATCTGTTATGTTCATTTTTCCATTAATCATTGAATGTTTTATAATAGTAAAACAGGCACTATTTCTCACACATACATATTACACATACAATTAATTTTCCATATTTACTGTCGTATCAATCAATAACTTATTAAGTAACTAACAACAGTTATTAATTGCAGATAATTAATAATTCTGATGTATTTAATTAAAAACTCTATCTTTGAAATCTATCAGTGTTTATGACTGCTGCTAAGCTAACTACCTAGATGACGTAAAAGTGGCTACGAAGGATGTACGAAGGGACTATAATTCTTGACAAAAAATAACTTACTTCAAAATTAGGGATTATAACTTAAAAACAACTCATCAAATCTCGTTCAAATTTAAGTGGCAACACATGACAAGCATCAGCTTTCGATTAAAAAAAGAATCATCAAAATCGGGTCACCCAGTCGAAAGTTCTGAGATAACAAACATAAAAAGTACAGTCGAATTGAGATTTGAGAACCTCCTTTTTTGAAGTCGGTTAAAAAACGAGACTTCACAAATTTGAAGTGAGAATTATTGTAGATAGCCAATGCCATGCGATGCTAAGTTTTTGTTTTGTCCATTCACTCAAGTTCGTTCCTAACTCCCATGCGTGCTCTGAATTGACCAGGAACAGGAAAAACGATTAGAGACAAAAAGCAAATTTCATCATATAATATTATTATGAGTATTAGATCCAATTACACCTTCCCAAGTGAATCCATCACGATATATTACACTACTCAACTAACGTATTTATTCCGGCTGCACAGAAAATCAGCACGCATGGTCAACACCCATAACGCTAAGTCAACAGTTTTTACAGTGATTTTTGTGTGCAAGGCTTTTATTCAGCCTAAAACTTCATTGACACAAAGCAAACAACGCTACCGTCTAGTCTAGACCAATCTATCAGCCGTAGATAATTGTGTCATTGAAATTCACTTTTTAAACATTCAAAAAACTTATTTGAATGCAAATCTTGTTGAGATAACAGCATACTTTTTTGTCTACCTACCTCAATTGCAAGTTTGTGAATGAAGTGCCTTAAGGAAACAATGAAACAATAGAACACAGGCCTACCAGTAACGATTCTTTCATTTCAATTAGGTATAAGATTTCCGGCTAAACGGAAATTGGCAGGAGCCTAAATCTTGCAAATAAGCGTAAGAAATGAAAATAGACACACACTTCATATTTTACACAGGACTCAATGACGAACTGGTTTTATTTTATTTATGCTGTTAATTGAATAGTAGACTACCTAATGTTTTTGGTTATTACTGCCCTACATTAGGAAGTTTATATTCTACCTAATTCAGAAACAGATTACCAAAAGCATACGATGCAGAGACGTAGGCATACCCTTCCTATATGTCGCTGCATACGAATTACGATGCAGGCAGACTCATACTCTGTAATAAAAATGCAAGAAAGTAATGAGAAACACACAGGTTACTTTTAAGATCGTCAGAATTATAGATAACTTATCAGTGATACTGATAAACGAAGCAATTGAGATCGTTCTAGAGAAGCTGTTAATCCTATTACACAGAATAAATACTTAAATAGTTTTATTGTGCAGTAAAAGTAGGGTTGCCATTCATCCAGGTTTCCCCGGATTTGAGTTTATGGGACGGACCCGCGTCCGGGAAGCGTTCGGGCAGGATTTTTATAAGAGGTCTGCGAAGGAAAAGACTTCGGTAAACGTCCGGGCTTTTATAAAAGTTTTTGTCCAACGGCGATGTGGTAAGATACCCATGTTTAGGTGTATTGCTATGATAAAAATAATATACTTAATATGTACAACATTGAATATAACCACTCAATCAAAATATAACCACACAGTACAAAATACTAAGAATAAAACCAGTTAAATCAGTATAAAAACGTATATCGAATTCAATAACTGAAAACCGTACCATACACCATAGGCAATGACATTATACCATAGGTTATTGTTCAAATTCAAGGATAAAACATCACTTATCGACCACGCTTTTAGTAGATTGTTTATGTGAGGATGTATGATTAATTACACCCCCGAAGTGCCCTTGGGACGCGCGAGCTCCTAAATAACTTATGTCAACTGAAAAACAGTATTTTCTAAGTAATTTATCTACCCCATGCTCTACATAGCAACCGGGTAATTAGAACAATCTCTCTGATTTATCGGTCTTTCAAACGATACAACCATTTTCCATTGTCGCTGGCTAACTATGCAAACTTTTAAGTTCTTTAAACTACATATTATTTATATGTAAGTATTATATAGTACAATCTGTACAAGCATATCAGAAATGATTTCAGAATGCCCAGGATTGCCGGAACCGATCGAAGTGGTAACTTAGAGGAAGCTTATTTCCAACAAAAGCCTAGAAGGCTAGACACCTAAATCTTGATATAATAGTTCATATCGTCAACAGCAGACTGTATTGAAGCCTTTATTATTTTGAAGCCTATTGTACAACTGAAAAAACTTTTAAAATTGTTCAGGCGCACCGTAACATGTGTACCGTTGAACCACTTTGAGGAAAAACTGGTACCTTAGTTGTATTGTTGTATACAATACACAAGTGCGGTGTCTATCTGTCATGTACTTGCCGGCTATAAAATAAAAGACCTCCCTCCACTGGCTGTTGCTCCCAGTCTCTACGCTGCGTCGTCTTTGGCTGAACGTGTCGTTACTTCTCCCGATATCAACAAAAAAGGTAAGCTTTCAAGTGTCAAGTGATAGTTTTGGCGCCAAATCAGTGTTGTTAACGATCAAAAAACTGTACGTAAATTGTAAAAAAGTTGAAGTCATTTTCGAATTGGAAACTTGGAACTGAATTTCACGGATAGTTATGGGTTAGCCAATAGCCATGGCATGCGGCTGATTAGTTACTTTGTTAAATTTAGAACGCCAATGCAATTATTCCGTAGTAGAAACAGTTAAGTGCACATTGAGTACAGGGACACGTTGCTTTAACCAGTTACTTACTCGTAATTTGGACAACAGGTTATACTAGGGTTGCCAACCTTTAATTTAAAAAAAAAACAGGATTTGAAGTTGGAAAAACCAGGACAATTCAGTTTGAAAACAGGACGCAGTAATAGAGTTGCAATAGTTAAATTAATATCTAGTGAAAATAGGTGAAATAAAATTCAACTAATTAAAATAATCATGTTTTTAGTAAGACCGCCCGTAACGTAGGTAAGAATTTTAAAAGAAGCACGCGTATTTTAAAATTTAAAATCCCAGGATGCTGCTTAAAAGTTATTCAGGATGTCCTAGGACACTACAAAAACTAGGACATTTCCTGGGAAAACAGGACGGTTGGCAACTCTACGTTATACCTGCATTGTTTGAAACTTTGTATACTTATAATCAATATTCAATATTGTTAACTTGATTTTGTACCATCATTCCATCCAGCCTTTGTAGGTCCACTGTGGACATAGGCCTCCCCTAACTTACGCCACTCTGACCGGTCCTGAGCCAGTCTGAATCTGTTATCTATGCATCTATACAAATAAATAAAATTGGAGTGTCTGTTTGTAATATTAAAATAACCGCGTTTTATTAAGTGCATTTGGATGTATACACGATACATATATGTATATATACCAAAACAACATTTCTTACAATTTTTATGTCTGTTTGTTTGTTTCTTCTAATCTCTGAAATGCCTGTACCGATTTTGACGGGACTTTCACTGGCAGATAGCTGATGTAACAAGGAGTAACTTAGCCTTATTTTCGAAAAAAAAATAATTTAGAAAAAACGCGATATGAAGTTCGCCGGGTCAGCTGGTTATGATAATATAATTATCACTTTTCCATTTGTTTACAAGATTAGATAACGCGGCTGAAAGTAACGATGTTTCTGTTAACCAGAAATTAAGTATATTGTTTTAGCTAAAATTACAATTAGAAATATTTGGTAATTCACAAAACTGAATAATCGGCCTTTCCGGGAAAATGAGTTTCATAAATAACCGATGCGCATAGTAATTAGTTAAAACTGTGTCAAAGTAGACATCGCGGTTTCCTGATGGACCAACTACATACGCACAACTAGTGGTAGGGCTGTGTTCCCATTGGCACAACAATTTTTGTTTTGTTCTACATCTATTTTATCTTAATTATAAAACAGTTTTTTCCAGAGTTATTTAACCTTCAGCTTTTATAGACTTCGACTCATCAGCAGTCCATAGCAGGACTTTGGTTTCCTGGTGATTAATTAACGCAAGGTATACGTGTAGAACGTTCTTCGCTATGATCCTCAATTCCTCAGTCTCTGTAGTGACTAAACCAATGGTCAGAAATTTTATGCCTCCCGCAAGCCTTCGACATACTTAAATCCTGATATTGCATCATTTGCATCATAGTCCTAATGTAACGAGACTAAAGGATGTGCTGGTTTTGAATTAGTATTCAATTGTTCAAGGAAAATTTAGTTTATTTTAAATACTGGTTAGTGGGAAAATCAAATATTAGAAAATCTTGTTTGTGTGATTAAAATACGATTATGTTTTGGTTTTAGTAAGACCGCATTATAACATGTTAATTAGTTTTGAATTAAAAAGATAACATGCACGAACACATACCAGTTTTTTAATTCAGTTAGGTACTTACTATGCATATTTAAATTATTTTATGAGATATCTTGTTGCTACATTATATTGGTTGATTGCTTTGTATCACAGACATATAGTTTGTGTCTTGAGTGCGTAAAATGGTTTCCGGTAGATCTAATAGACGCTAGGCAAAATTGTTACTAGACATTAGATTTTTGGCAGTCGTATAGAGTGTAAGCCAGTGTTTCCCAACCATTTTTAGGCCATGCCCCACCTTAACATTTCTAAAATTTTTATGCCCCCCATACATAATTTTGTCATCGATATCTAACATTGCATTTAAATAACGAAAAGCGAAAGGGTTAAAGTCGTATTGAGTCCATTTTTACATTGCCCCTTTAACTATCAAATTGCCCCCCTGTGGGGCGTGGGCCCCACGTTGGGAAACACTGGTGTAAGCTCTTGTTCATTCACAAAGTCCGTTCGCGTAAGTTCCAGTTCCATAATATAGATCGCTTCGTGCTTGCCAAAGCTAGGTGAAAGGCAACTATGTGGCTGTGACGTGCCTCCACGTTCAACTCAACCTTCGCGTTCCCACGCATTCCATCAACTGTTATTACTTTAATAACTTTCATGGTCCCATTTAAATTATTCACAAGATCTTAATCTATTTCTAGTGAATGAAACAATGTTTTCCTATCTATTTTGCCAGTTTCCCTGACGCTTGAAACTCATCAGTGGCTGAACGATAAACTCTTTTCTATCAAGATTAAAAGACCATTTAAAATAAAAGTTTACATTACAGCAGGTATAGGATAGGACTCATTTTACCAACTACCTACAGATAGGGTTGCCATACGTCCGGAATATTCCGGACAAGTCCGGAAATATAGGTCTTTGTCCGGAATGCGGAGGGAATCTTAAACCGTCCGGAATTTCTACAAATAAGTGAAGAGTGAAAGACAAAATTAAGCAACAGTGGGCGCGGTCGGTAGTTGGATGGGTGACCGCTAGTGGCAAAAAATTCTTGAGAGTTTATGTGCTTCGGAGGGCACGTAAAGCCGCCGGTCCCGGTTGTTATCATAAGATAATAGTCGTTAAACCATGTCGGAGGCCCTCGGGTGGTTTCATTCGAACGAACTTCGGGATCAATTTCCATTCTTTTCATTATGAAAACACTTCACTAACGTAAGTGTAGGTTTCCGGAATAGATCAATTCTTTAGTAGACTTTTCTAAGCAGTAAGCACGCATCAGGCGGGGTTCGGTTGAAAAGTCCATAGTACCTAAGTAGAGCTTTTAGCATCTCTTCCTTAAGCATCAATTAATGGTAAAGAAAAGGTAACCTCGCTGTTATGTGTTCTGGATGAAATATATTATAAGTAATTATTAATATAATATTTCATATAATTTTATTATTTATTTCATTCATAAAATCATAATTAAGGAACGTTATGACCTTGGATATGTGATTTTCCTACAGACTTAATCGATTTCAATTAACAACTGAGTCACACAGGAAATCACTTAAAAGATCAAAAATTACATATTTCTACTTACTATGGACTTTTTATAGAAATAGCAAATAACACATCACATCATTTGAACCGCAACTACCTAATTTTCTTTTGGAGTTAATCTAAATTCTTCCAGCTGTTCGAAGACAGACTATGATTTGTTTAAAAAAAAACTTGTTTTAATGCCCCAAGTTTCACTACAAGTTGCCCTTGACATTGACACCAAAAACCAAGTAGTTACATATTAATAATGCAATTGGACGACAAAAGCTGTGACAAAAGTATCTATTCATAAATTGACAATCACATTACGAGTGCTTAGTGCCACGCCACACTACAAGGTCAGAAGTGGACGGACGTAATTACGTAATTTGGGTTATTTTACGTTCTCCAGGTGAATCAAAATAATTACATATGTCAGCCTCAATCTTGATGGAAAGATACATGTTCAAAGGACGCAGGTGTCAGCTAACTATCAAAATCCAGCCAAAACTCGTATATTTGTGTTAAAACGTCGAAACGTTGAATAATATGTTTGGCATAAAGTTGAAGATTGCTGCAGTTTTGACTAGCTGACTCCGGGGACAATCTGCTCAATGTAACTAGTTGCCTGAATTATTCCCCACATAATCCCACCGTAATTCACCCTACTGATACAATAAAATCTGATTTTATGGACTGCTAGGTCCAATATTCAACTATAGAGCTAGACCATTATTTTAAAGTCATCATAAAGTATCATATTGAAGCGATCATATCGTTTCGTATTAAAGATTATGACTTTGATTTCAAGATATCACTTTTAATCTACAAATTGACTTACCTGAAACTGAAGATTACCTGTAATTTTCCAGTATTTCAGTCGACTAGAGTTTTGACTATTAATTATCAGTAGGTACCTACGTATGCACTACGGTTCTTTGGATTATCTAATCGATTTCCTTCATTAAGCACCTTTTGTTGAGCCTTAAGTTTTTCTGTGGTCAGTGTGAGCAAAAACTTTATTCAAGGAGACATTGTACTGCTGATGAATAAGGCTTTACAATCTTTACATAATAGTTTTCATTCCGCTTTGAGCAGGGAACTATGAGTCAGTATGACTTACAGTTTTTAGCAACACTAGATAGATATGTTCGTATCCTTGAAATGTGTTGTGAATTTTGATATGGAGACTGATAAAAATAGTACACACATACTTACGAAGATAATACAATGTAATGTAACATTAGTAAACAATACTATTTTTACGTACCTAATATCACAGATATTGTGATCTAACATGATGATTTTTTATAGACAGCCCAAACTTGGACTCTAATGACCACAAAAACCGGTTTAACTACTGAAATCAAACTCGAGTCGGATCTTCAAGTGAGGTCTAAACTAAGTGTCGAATATGGTCGCTGATGTTAGATTGTCTTCATACAGTCGTAACGGGTACAAAACAGTTGATAGAATGACATAAGTACTAACGACCATTTGATTTAATGCCACTTGATATACTTTGATATACCTAATTATTTTTTGAAAATTTCAAATTATGGTCTTTTGGCCGAATGTTAACGTTAACGTTATGACAGAAACGAATCGCTGCAAAACCGACTCTACGTAGTCTTGTCTGCCCTTCACCTAGAGTGTAATGTAAACTCGAGGGGCGAGGTGGCCTGTGAGCTGAGGAGCAGGTGGTTTTAACGGATTCTAAAGGATTTAAACTCCAAAATGTTTGTGTTGCTGTATGATCGTCTAAAAATCACGTTACAAGTTGTTAATGACCTGTGTGTTGTCCATTGTCCAGCGATGCCCGGTCCGATCGACCTGTACTACGTGCCCGGCTCGGCGCCGTGCCGTGCTGTGCTGCTGGCGGCCAGGGCGCTCAACGTCAACCTCAACCTCAAGGTCGTCGACCTGCACCACGGAGAGCATCTACAGCCTGAGTACCTCAAGGTAACCTTTACATCACCGACCACGCGCCGCGCCATTACAGTACAGATACTGTATCAGATACACATGGTTGTAACAAGCACACATCTAAAGATCAAAAAAGAAACGACTTCAACGAAATAGCGTTCGATAAGAACTACCAGATATAAAATACTTAAGTGTTTCTTTTATATTTAAGGAGTTCCCTCTATTCCTCATAAATCCCATCTGATCGGAATCTGAATGCATGGCATGCAAAGTTTTTTAATAGTATGACAATTTCGCTATTGCCAATAATCACACCGCACCGTTAGAGGCGGCAAGTGCTAGGTACATGATGTTTCCAACATTACAAACCGATTTGAACTTATTTTAATAAATTTTTGAAAGGGTTTTAAACATGTTTCCGGTTCAAAATAACTTAAGTCTGAATACTGAGACTATCAATCTCGAACGCACCTTGCTTGACCAGTTTTACTTCTTTTTTACTCGTTACTAATTTATTTGCCACCAGTGCCTCCACTCGTACTTATACAAAAACCCAACACACACATACACATACGCGCACATATATATATATATACACACACGTCACACACACATACACCCGTCACACACACAATCAAAAGATATTTGTCCGGAATCCGAAGGCCATTGCGTAAATTATGTAATCCTAAGGGCGTTGACCTTAAGTGTAATTTTGTACGATTAGTCCGCACGATGCACAGATAACATGTTATTTTATTACTATGTGGTGTGACTGTGTGACTTGGTTTCGTAATGGTCCATAGCATCCAACTTAGACCGCTGGTTTTAGAATTATTATTTGTCTACAACTACCTAGCCCTAGGCGCAGCCCTAGGATACACCGCTCGCGAAGTGTGTATTTTAATAGGATATTCTACAAAGTTTAAAATTAATGAAATCGGTAAGTATTCTTGTGTTGAATTGAAATTCAATCAGATAATAAGTATTAACAATCACATTAATTTATAATTTAGATTAATTTATAATTATTTTCTGGAATATATAAATTATTAAATTGACAATACAGCGCTGTTTTAATTAAATAACAATGGAGGAAAATTGATTGACTATTTATAATTGATGTATTGTATTAATTAGGTACATTATTAATTCTGACGTGAGTTATGTCCAGCGCTTCAGTGTTATTTCCTGATGTTATTTCCATGAGATGTGTTATTTACATCGCATCATGCACATCAACACGTTACATTAGGTATCATTAATCATAATCATCAAAGATATTAGGAATAAGTACTTAAAAGAGATTATTAAACATCATTGATAATCATATTCTCCGTCCCGTTTTCCGCAGTGCTACTTTAGTATTTTAGGTAGGTAGGTACCTACTTTATATAATGATCCATATATCCTCCATTCGAAAGGATGTCGCATCTAAAATTTATTCATCATACTGAAAAATAAATTTGAATCATAATATCATAGTCACAAATCAATGTAGTTGGTTATTCGTGATTCTTGTTATCTTTATGCTTCGACTCGTGCCTTGCTGTTGCATATATTATTATTATAAAAACGACTACCTATTACTATTAATTGTAATTTATTTTATTGTAATTACGACTATTACTATTGTAACAGATTCACAATTTATATGTATTTGTAAACAATACCTAGACAGGCTACAAAATTATATTTATTGACTATACCCATGGACTCTTACCATGGGCCATGGGTCTTTATTACGTATTCAGATTCAAATCTATCCATTCTTATTAGTATGTGTTATATGCATACAAAATTGCACAAATTGTATGATTTAAAAGTACTTAATTCTATACTGAAAGGTGTAACAAAAAATATATATGCGGATAACATTAAATTCAAATGTACCGAAATGACGATTGCAAAACATAATAATGTTGTTTGTCTAATTTTTTTGTACCTATATTTTTCATCAAACCAGCATCAAAAAAGCGCATTTATATAGTCATTATACCTACTTCAACTAAATTAGTATAAATACTTAATTACAGTCTTATTCTCTTGGCATAATCTATTAATGCAATACAATTATTGTACCGAGATGTAAATATCAATTATCCTGTTGAATACGTTGTAAATTGAATGTTATTTGCATTGTAATTTGTAAGAATGGTTACAGTCTGTTCTACCCATTTTTATCGGAAGTAGGAAGACTTTCGAGAGACATTAAAGAAAACGCTGATATCTATACAACTAAAGCTGCTTATTTACTTCTTTTTTTGTTTCTAACATTACCGTAAATTGTTCCCAGATAAACCCCCAACACACGGTCCCAACGTTAGTAGACGATGGGCTCTCGATATCGGAGTCCCGCGCCATCATGGCGTACCTGGTCAACAAATACGGCAAGGGCAGCAGTCTGTACCCCGAGGAGCCCCGCGCGCGGGCGATAGTGGACCAGCGTCTGTACTTCGACATCGGCACCCTCTACCAGAGATTCGGCGACTACTTCGTAAGTAGTGGCTGTTGTTTTCAGGAGAATTCCTTGTTTAGCTTGTTAATTTCGGGGGTTAGGGAAGGAAGGCATGAAAGAAGTTATTGTCAATGCCGTCAGTTCTGTTGTTTTCCTCTCATACATAGGTAGGTACTCGGTACGTAGACACACAAACAGTGCTATTGAAGATGAATCTTCAATAGGAAAATCTGTCCATAACTTCAGCATAACAAAATTTCAGCATCTATCACCCTCAATGAATCAAACAGACGTTTCAAAATATTTACAGAAGTTAATATTTTAGAAGAAGTTTACCTACTACAAAATGTCATTGTGACCTGACTGAAATGACCACAAAGTTTCAACGCCATATTATTTACTTCTGCAATAAAAATATTGGATGTTCAATGCTTCTCTCATAATTATACATAAAACTAAACTACTAAAAAGCAATTGTGTGGTTTTATGAAACCACGGAAGTAACTTTTTTTCGTATTGTAGACATTTAACTAAAAATTTTTGGATAAATATTCGATTTAGGGTATTAAAGGCGCTCGACACCTTTCACTTTACCCCCACTCCGCTGCCGACCGTCACGCGACATGCGACACACAGACCAAAAAGTTTGAGACGATGTAATAAAAGTTTCACCTTAATAACTTCCACAGTACCCACAAGTATTCGGTGGCGCGCCAGCCGAGAAGGAAAAGCTAGCGAAAGTGGAAGATGCGCTGAAGATCCTAGACCAGTTCCTGGACGGACAGAAGTTCGTGGCCGGCCCCAACCTCACCATCGCTGACCTCAGCATCGTGGCCACCGTCTCCAGCTTCGAGGCTTCTGATATCGACTTTAAGAAATATGCCAATGTTAAGAGGTAAGTAAGGCTTACAAACTCGTAGTTTCGCGATGATCCTCCAGTAACTACAGAATACACTAAGGCAAGAGCTTATGTCAATAAATCATTCTGCCCATGAGGAATCTTCGTCCTACAGCAGATTGTACAAAGGATCAGACCTAAACTATTTGTGTGAGTAAAACGATTGAATTACTTCCAGATGGTACGAAACGGTGAAGAGCTCCGCGCCGGGCTACCAGGATGCCAACGAGAAGGGTCTGGACGCGTTCAAGGCGCTCGTCAACAGCATGCTCAAGAAGTAAACCTCTCCGCATGCCAGTAGCCGTCGCACACGTCAGAGCGCGTTACCACCAGCCGCCGCCACAGCGTCCGACGGCTACTTCAGTCTACAGTGTGCTGTTTGGTTCATTTACACGAGGCTAATTGTAACGATGCAGATCCTGTGATTGGCGCGCACCCTCTCTGAAGCGAATTTTCCAAAGATTTCTTATTGTTCGCGACGATAGCACAAAGTTGATAATGTCTTCCACGATTTATATGGATTAACCAGGGTATATACATATACAAACACACAATGCAATTGGTTTTGTACACTTGTTACAGTAGTTACTCAATAAGCATCATATGAGTAGTCGTAGCTTGCTTAGGAAACTCCGTAGCAGTTTTTCTGGCGGTACGATATTGCGCAAGCGCATCCAAGCCATTCACCGGCGATCTATCTATTTGGATACGTAACGTGACGTCACTATAGCGTTGACTGTATCCATGCAACTCAAGGAGTCCACATCATACATTGTGCTATCCAGATATAGTCGCAAATGTCTAAAAGCACAAATCTCGCACAAAAAAGCACCTTTACCTTCTAGCACATTAGGTCTCAGTTCGTCTGCAATTGGGTTTCGTGTAAATGTTCTGTAATTGACGTTATAAATAATGGTCAACCGACGCAACACGTACTAGTTAGGAACTATTTTAACGCTCCGCTAACATTCACCCACTATTTTCTTTCACCTTTCGTTGCTATTATATTCTACTTGTTGTACTTCAGAGTTTTGTAATATATTAAGCGATAGAAGTTAAGGCACAATAAATAAGATTAAATATATATTAAATATATTTGTTTTTATTAATAATATAATTTTATTGTTATCCTGGTATTTCCAATTACCAACGAACCTACTGGTACAAAATGATCGAAAGTATAAAGTTATGACAGTCATCGATATTAGGCCTGCTCTTCTCCACCTATATGAACTACTAGCGGATTATGTATATTAGGACCTAATCAGCAACACTATGCTAGGCCTAGTATATAAGAGTCCCATCCTAACCCTATCAGATGAGTTCCGGGGTCTCTAAAGGATTCATTTTTGGGCCACTTCTATTATTATTTACAATTAGTGACCTTCCGGCAGTCATAAAGTAAAGCTCTCCAATATTTTATTTATTTATTTATTTTATTATTTATGTACACACAATAATTTACAGGACAGGTACAGTAGGGATATAATGTACCTACAAAGGTACTGCTTATCTCTAATGAAAGGGTATAGCAGGTTAAGCATTAAGGATTTGCCCCCAGAGCCAAATGTAATGAATATTATATTGTTATGTAAGTAACTCATTTACATTACTATTTATGTAGTTTTTGACTGCCGACCTCTTACTGTCTTTGCGTAACCTTGAAAAATGTCCCGAGAACAGCAAATTTTTTAAACTTTTCTTTCTCTAAAACTAATAGAGCTAGGAATGTGATTCCAAAGCCAAAGGATAGACAATATTATGAACAATATTACATATATTTATCTTAATTATTTTGCTAATAATAAATATTTTTTTTAATAGTAGTATTTTTTTCTTGGCTATAATTTGTAAGTTCTAACAAAGTGACCACTTTCAAAAAATTATGATAAATAACACATAATGTGTAGATTATATTGTTATAAGTTTCATCGAAATCGGATACCTGCAACATCTTCAAAAAAAATTTTTTTATTACTCAAGTCCCTATTTGTGACTCTACGTATTAAACTTTTGAATGATATGTTTAATAATAATAATACAAAATAGGAAAAAGTTACGCTCCATCCACTCTGCTAACCCCGTAAGGGTCTGGCATGCACGAATCAAATTCAAAGTATGCAAATCTGAGTGTATTTTTATTATAACTTTATATAGACTGTGCCTGTACAGTGTTAAAAAACGTAAGCAAATGATAGATTTTTCATTCACTTAAAACCGTCTACAAAACATCTATGATCTGTTCGCGGATATTTTACACTGTACACACTTCATTTATATTATTTGAATACGTTTGTAAAAGTATGGATTCCCATGCATGCATGCAAAGTGCATGAACGAACGTATTCGATTCAAATGTTACCGCATAACGAGTTTAAACAAGCTTGTGTCGTGAATAGCTTATAAATACAATTGTGTTGAATATTTTTCTACAAAGTTGAAGTTTTAACTATTCATTTTATATTTCACTAAATACGAAGCTACATATCAAGTGAATTTAGATACAAACATTAAATAAGTAAAATTAACTATTTATTATTCATTTTGAATAACAGTTTTAGAGTGCGAAATAAAAAAATATTATATAGCAGTGATTTTTTTGTTTCACAATAAAAATGTCGAACACTAGATGTAAGAATAGTGATCGTATTTTGCGTGCAGTGGCAGGAAGAAAAAAAAACAAATATCAAAGTGAAGCGGAGCTCTATTCACGTTACATTGATAAAACAGTTATTCCTACATCTAGTGTTCGACATTTTTATTGTAAAAAAAAAATCACTGCTATATAATATTTTTTTATTTCGCACTCTAAAACTGTTATTCAAAATGAATAATAAGTAAATAGTTAATTTTACTTATTTAATGTTTGTATTTAAATTCACTTGATATGTAGCTTCGTATTTAGTGAAATATAAAATGAATAGTTAAAACTTCAACTTTGTAGAAAAATATTCAACACAATTGTATTTATAAGCTATTCACGACACAAGCTTGTTTAAACTCGTTATGCGGTAACATTTGAATCGAATACGTTCGTTCATGCACTTTGCTTTGCATGCATGCATGGGAATCCATACTTTTACAAACGTATTCAAATAATATAAATGAAGTGTGTACAGTGTAAAATATCCGCGAACAGATCATAGATGTTTTGTAGACGGTTTTAAGTGAATGAAAAATCTATCATTTGCTTACGTTTTTTAACACTGTACAGGCACAGTCTATATAAAGTTATAATAAAAATACACTCAGATTTGCATACTTTGAATTTGATTCGTGCATGCCAGACCCTTACGGGGTTAGCAGAGTGGATGGAGCGTAACTTTTTCCTATTTTGTATTATTATTATTAAACATATCATTCAAAAGTTTAATACGTAGAGTCACAAATAGGGACTTGAGTAATAAAAAAAAAATTTTTTTGAAGATGTTGCAGGTATCCGATTTCGATGAAACTTATAACAATATAATCTACACATTATGTGTTATTTATCATAATTTTTTGAAAGTGGTCACTCTGTTAGAACTTGCAAATTATAGCCAAGAAAAAAATACTACTATTAAAAAAAATATTTATTATTAGCAAAATAATTAAGATAAATATATGTAATATTGTTCATAATATTGTCTATCCTTTGGCTTTGGAATCACATTCCTAGCTCTATTAGTTTTAGAGAAAGAAAAGTTTATAAAATTTGCTGTTCTCGGGACATTTTTCAAGGTTACGCAAAGACAGTAAGAGGTCGGCAGTCAAAAACTACATAAATAGTAATGTAAATGAGTTACTTACATAACAATATAATATTCATTACATTTGGCTCTGGGGGCAAATCCTTAATGCTTAACCTGCTATACCCTTTCTTCCAGCAGACCTGCGACTGGAGAGGTGACAGAAAGGTAGACCGTGCGTGTTCAAAAACAATATATACATACCCATTTCTATATAATTATATATTACACATTACATGTATATGTTATTAATATAATATATATAAATAAATATATATATATATATATATAAATAAATAAATACATTGAATAGATATATACACATAAAATACATACTTTATAACATTACGTACGAAATATAGTCGATAATAATAGTATAATAATAATAATGAAACTAACCTAATGACAGGTAGTAATCACGGACTTTTTTCTTGAATGAGGTTATCGTTTTCAAGTCTCGGATACTAGGCGGGAGCGAGTTCCATAGTCTGACTGCATGAACGGAGAAGGAGTAGGAATAATAAGAACTTTTGTGTTGAGGGAAATTAAGTAGGGTTTTCAAATGGGTACGGCAAGGGGACGGATGGACGAGCGTAAGAAAACCTCTCGCGTAAATAAGATGGGGATGATGGGGAGTGAAGGATGTTAAAAAGCAGACATAATATCCTAGTGTTTCTGCGAGAACGTATATTTATTGTAGAGGTTATTCTTATTGTGGATATAGTGTCGGAGGCTGACTTCAAAGCGATATTTACTTATTTATTATTGAATTACCAACATACGATACAGTTTCATCATTTGTATACAAGTTGTGAGTAATCATATTATATACTAGCAATTCCCCTCGCTTCGCTTCGGAAATAATCTTAGGTGCTTTAGTTAACTTACAAAACATACTCTTAAACCAGTATGATCACTCATTAGTAACTATGAAAGGTCAATACTCGAAATAACGATTCGATATTTTTAGGGTTCATTACCTCAAAAGAAAAAACATGGTTCCCTTAAGATCACTTACTCCATTGCCCGTCTGTCTGTTTGTATTTCAAAACCTTTTTTCTCAGGAACGCGTGAAGGTAACAAATTAAAATTAATCCAACACTCAGGTCTGCAATCCCTAGGAGCTGTGAAAACATGTAATATTCTGTATCCTCAATGCAATCAAAAACATTCGGCTAGAAATATCTTAGGTAAAACGTAGGTTAAATAAAAAATCTTAAAACTACGAATTTGTAAGTATCACAAAAATAATAATTTAGAACCTATTTGCAGAACTTGGTAATTTGATCGGGACCCATGTCGATACATAGGGGCATACCTATAGGGACAACAGTTTTTCAACGGCAAAGTTAAGTTTGTTCCGTTTATCTTTTCGTTACACAGCTATGTTAGGTTTTACTAAATAATTAAGTTAGGTTCAACAACTCTAGTTCGCACTGAGCCGGTTGCTTTTACTTATTATTATTATTTCATCATATTATTTTCTAAATTTTGAGTTTCCTACTTAACCCTTAGTACTTAAGTAATATTGAATAAATAAATTGTATGATGATGTTTCCTGATCCATCAGTATTTCACATTAGGTACCCAGACTTTAAAAAAAAGAAATAGTCTTATATCGTTCTCCAAGGTACAATCTGTGTCTACACCAAAACACATCAAGATTGGTTCAGCGATGAGAGAGAGAGTTAAGGTTAATTCGATGAGTTATATGAGAATAGTAATAAAGCAACACATTTTCGCATTTATTACATTGTAGTTTTGGCAAATCAATAATTCGGCAAAGGGAAGATATTGCTTCACAGAAAATAAAAATAAAATTCAGCACTCTGCACTCTCAACACGATGTTCCTCAGGACTGCATTATAACATAACTACCTACAACATCACTACTACGGAACTCTAAAAATGACGGGACACAGTTATTTCAAAGAACAATCCTAAGCTCAAGCTTAGGATTAAATCAATTTAACACGCCGCAATAAGTTTTGTTTAGTGGATTTATGTATTTTATTATCAATTATTCAATTTGTTCAATGTCTACTATTCGTACAATACTAAATTACTATTTTCAACCCCTTCCAGGGTGAAATATAAAAAATGCTAAATTTACGTTGGAGGCCATAATACGCAATTAATGATTTAAAAAAAGTGAATATAAAAATATATATTTAGTAAAAAATACTTCAGTGCCATATTCTAGCTCCATTTTGCGAAATATAAATAAAGTAAGAAATGTATGTATGCCTTATTTTGTGTGAAGAAAAGGTTTTTGTAAGTTTAAAAATATCGAATCATTATTTCGAGTACTGACCTTTCATAGTAACGTGGTTCTAATAAGCGATCATGCTGCTTTAAGTGTATGTTATGTATGTTAACTAAAGCACCTAAGATTTTTTCCGAAGCGAAGCGAGGGCAATTGCTAAGAAATGCATGTATGCCTTATTTTGTGTGAAGAAAAGGTTTTTGTAAGTTTAAAAATATCGAATCATTATTTCGAGTACTGACCTTTCATAGTAACGTGGTTCTAATAAGCGATCATGCTGCTTTAAGTGTATGTTATGTATGTTAACTAAAGCACCTAAGATTTTTTCCGAAGCGAAGCGAGGGCAATTGCTAAGAAATGCATGTATGCCTTATTTTGTGTGAAGAAAAGGTTTTTGTAGGTAAGTTTAAAACAAATTAAAAACTCGTTTCTCGGTTTTAATATCGTGGAAGTATAGATTTACAACTTAAAAAAAATCATTTATTTCGAAATCACAGACATTTACTTCAGATATATCTATGTATATTTGAATTATTGTAAATTTGTAAAAACTCCAGTGCCACGCTTTGGCTCCACCTTGCAAAATACTTATAAAAAATTTAAGAAATGTATGTACCTATGCCTCAATTTGTGTGAAGAAAAGGTTTTTGTATGTTTAAAACAAATCGACTCATATTTTATTTTCTCGCTTTGTTATAGAACCCTAAAAAATTGCCTATAATTTAAGTTGAAGACTCGATATTGTAGTAAAGTCCTGTTAAAATCGTTCAGTAGCTTCAGAGATTAAAGAAGACAAACAAACAGGCAAACAAAAAATAAAAAGCTCATTTTTTGGTTTTGATATCGTCCTAGTAACGATTTATAACATGAAAAAAGCAGTTATTTCGAAATCACAGACAGACATAATTATATTATGTATTAAAGGTGTATGTATTAAAGTCGTTGGCGTGAATCAACAAATACAGAGCCATCTAGTGGCCAAGATAGTAGTTGATTATTTATTGGATATCGGTTACTCATACAGACTTAATTTGCGTTTTTCTACCACTTCCCAGATGAAATTTATAAAATGCTGAAATTATATTGAAGGACATAGATACGCAAACAATATGCTCTTAAAAACAAAATACAAAAATAGATATCCACTCAGTAATAGGGATTTGAATTAATGAAAAAAATAACCTTTAAATGCATTTTATGGCCTTTCCATGCAATATAAGTAAAATCTAAGAAATGCATGTATAACTCTTTATGTACGGAGAATACGTTTTTAATAGTTTAAAACGTATCAGCTGATATTTTTTTATTTTTCCATATAAACCATCCCTAAGGAACCCTTTAGTATGGAACCCTAAAACATTGCTTAGTTGTTAAGTTGAACACTTTGCAATATCCTAGTAAAAGTGTTGTTAAAATTCGTTCAGTGGTTTCGGATATTAGCGGAGACAAACAAACAGACAGACAGACAAAAATTTTAAAAACTCATTTTTCGGTGTTGGTATCATGCAAGTAACGATATGCAACTTGAAAAAATCATTTATCTCAAAATCACAGACAGACTCTTCAATTTTATTAATATGTATAGATTACTCAATGTATAGATTACTCAATGACATTAAACTATACCTATCATTGTATCTTACTACTCCCACAATAACTGCAATTAAAGCATGCTTTGTAAATAGCTAGTTACGTTGATAAAATAAAAAGTTTTGATTATAATAACAAAATACAAAAAAAAAATCTCTTGACAAAGAAAGTGTTAAAATTATGAAATGGATTTTCAGCTTGAGAAGTGTTACATGATACCTTTCGTCCTTTCGTCGAATGTCTCCCCATGTGTCTAGTTTGGTTACAAAGTCGAAAGCCAAGTAAACTCAGCGAAATTCTATGTTTATAGGCCTTGGGACATACTACTTAAATTAATTCTTGAATTCTTCAGAGTACGAGGGATCCTTCAGAGTACGAGAAACCTATAATCTGATCAGGCATTGTAGAGTTTATTTGACAGTTACCCGAAAGGCGTGAATTTGCAAATTAAATAAGAATAATAAAATCTGTATATTAAGTATTAAACCCCGTCACAAAGAGGAGTGTTATAACGCTGTGTCTCTCTGTGTGTGTCTGTTTGTGGCATAATAGCTCCTAAATGAATGGACCGATTATGATGCGGTTTTTTATTTGAAAGTTGACGTGATCGGGATAGTTGTTAGTTACAATTTATGAAGATCTGTTCAGTTCTTTTTTGATGAAAATCAGTGTCGAGGGGTTTTTAATTTTAAAATATACAGTTATTTACAATTGTATAGCTAATTGTAATGTTTGAAGTCAAGAATTCCCATATAGAAGAAGTAAACAAAACTAAAAATAAGTTTAGATATCTGTATATGGGTAAGGTACCTACCTACCTAATAAGCGCACAATTTATTTTTAAGCCTAGCGCATACACACAGTTTTTAGTCGTACAACGGTTTTTGTCATAGAAAATAATTTATTAACATAAAAAAAACATTGTTGATATAAAAATATTTCGTTGACGAGGTCTAATAAGACAACGGGACTTTGGCACTAAAATCTGAGTTTCAGAAGTTCAACGGGACAAGTAGGACTGTCACGGAACAGCTTAACGGGACTATAATAGTGGGATAGACCCAAATCGTGCAAGTACACAATTCGACTAAACAATTTGATCGATAAGGATGTTGACTAATTTTACAATTCGATATTATTTTATAGAAAAGAGCTTAATGTTCACGATAAAATATTACAAAAATAATAATATTACACTTAAAAACAAACATTGATAAACAGAAATCAATATCATATTACCCACCAAAAACGTTAGGTGACGTCACTAACTGACATTCAATAGTTACTAGCCATTTAATGAAGTTTGTTGAATTTTCTTTTAAAATAAGAACAATGACGTCACATTCGCAAAATGGTGACGTGACAGTGAGTATTATTTTTAACATTTTAAATTAATGATATTTGCATTTGTAGGTATGTATGCGGTGGGCCTTATATTCCACCTCTTCCTCAATTTAACTCTAACCTCTACAGTGTCATTCATTAACAATGGATAAGTGGATAAGTATTCTGAGAGTGAGACTCATGATGACTTTGCACTTCCAGTGTTGAAATTAAATCATTGTAGTGATCTTCGTACTTTGATACCTAACAAAAATGAAATTTGTCAAAAAAATGAGTCAGCATAGCACAAGTAAAGGAAAAAACCGGGCAAGTGCGTGTCAGGACTGTCAGGCCACGGGCAATGTATGTTTCTGAAGTAGTAAGTTTAAGGACTATTACTCATTAACTACATAAGCTAACATAACCGTGATAGTTTTTTTTGAAAATTCATCATATAACCTATTTTTGAGAATTTTTCACTTGGCCAATTCCAACCGTTTAGCCAACAGGGGGGGGGGGACACTGACCAAAATTAGCACTTTAAAGCCAAATATTTCGCAAACGAACCCCTAATCAAAAATGATCTAAGGAGACCCATAATATTTTTGAAAGACCTTTTCAACGATACCCCACACTATGAGGTACGCAACGAAAAAATTCATCCTCACGTTACAGGACCTGTAAGGGACTGTAGCTATATAAAAAAATTAAATATTTTATTCCATGATTTTGAAGTTTTAATACATAGGCATTCCTATCCATGACAAATTACAGCTTTTTAGCACTAAAGGTCTCGGCGCCATGCCTCAGACAGACCGACGGACGGACGGACGGACGGACGGACGGACGGACGGACGGACTCGGAACTCTAAAAATCAGAATACCGTAGTAGTTACATAACAGAAAAGTTGCTTTTACTTATTTGCAGTTGGTAAATTCAAACAAACACAAACAAATTATTATGCCACCATTGGAAATATGTTCCAATAAAATAAAGCGTGTAAAAATTACAGTCGTCTTCCAATAATCCGCATCATGATAGAGCCAGATGGCAACGTCAATTGCCTATCGTAAGATCCGCACAATGGAGTGGGCCGATAAGATTAAGATTATTTAAGATCAAAGGGGTAGGTTACTGAAGTGTTCACTCAAGTGTCGGAAAATGTCGGAAATTTTCAGGTCGCCCGAGTTGGTGCCGCCAAAGT